>OX589598.1:14894228-15224276 GCA_951329385.1 Polia nebulosa
TTGAAATTGGTTTTTATAGGTGTTTTCCGTTTCGAGCATATGAATTTTAAACTCTCTTTTGACCTCTTTCGCTTTCCATTATCGTAAAAGTTTTACACCTTTCGTTGAAAACGCGTTACATTTTGTGACAAAAACGTTTTCTTCGGAAAGGTTGTTTAGGACCATTCTCGGGAAATGTTTCGTACATAATCAAGTAACATCATGTTGACGGAATAATTTGAATCAGAATTGTACCACAATATGAACTAGGTAGGAATATAAGAAAGGAAACACACAGTTTATTTTTTAACTTACTAACCATGTACCTTAGTTTAACACTGATTAGCCGATTCTTAACTCAGGAAACATACGTCTCATCGATCAAATTCAACTGAATATAGGACTAAATCTCCTTCAAATGATTAGTCAGTAAAACACCCACATCTATCCTTCTTCCGGGTAGAAAATTTTGAATTAAGAACCCGCTAATTACTAAAAACTAATCACACAGCTAACTTATAATAATACCCAATATTCTAAAATACTAATGTAGATACAAAAGGTCAAACAGTCTGCTATAAATATTTTGTTATTACCTACCTCAATATAAATCCGAGAGACAAAAAAGTATTCGCCAAAGTAAAACATTATCTCATAAAAAAGACATAAGGGAATCGTGGCCTTTGAAACAAAAAATAGGACCGGGCCCGTATTGTCGGACCTCCGAATTGCCTTTAACAATCAAAAGGGAGAAGCTTTCAGTATAAACTCCTCAAAAATTATTACGGCTGGATTCTCTCGATAAAATTGAGACTTATCCACGAAACACAAGTTGATGCCAGCCCCGGGGCAGTGTTAAAGACCGCTGTCAATCACCCTTTATCCTTTAACCTCTACTCAATTTATTATGATTTGGGCCTCGGATGTATTGAACGATTCTAAAAGTTACGAGTATTGCCTGTAAACATTTTTAGTGTTTGTTTTATCTTTATCCGTACGCTTTTTCATCGACATCGAAATAATGATTCTTTAAAGATTGTGTTACAACGCGTTTATCAATATTTCATATTTTCCTTTTATGTTTTCCGCCCCTTTTACGCCAAATTCTTTAAATCCTTTTAATTTATGCGTGGCATATTTCCTTTTTGTGTTCTTATTGGGATTTTGTTTTGCATATTCGTTTTTTGGATATTCTTTCTTTGTTAGGAACATACATCCTCAGAATATAATTTTCTGTTCTAGGGAAGATTTATATGAACAGAGACTCGTTAGTGTTGAATCTCAGGGTTATAATCTTACTGAAAACAAAACTATTTGTAGGTAGCCGTTATTTTCATATAAAGTACAGAAAATTTCATTTATGGAAGTAGTTATAACGTTATTGTTGTTGTAGCTTACAGTTAGGGTTAACCAGACTACTACAGAGTGAAACAGAAATTGGTGGTCATATTTTAGATACTGGAGCTCGTGGCTAAAGTAATAACAGCCGCACGAGTCGATCCATCAGGTTAAGCTACGCTTGCCGGGGTTGGTCCATGGATGGGTGACCATCTTTTCTCCTCGCGCTGCTCTGGGAGTGGCGCGAGGAGGCCAAACGCCGGGGCGAAACTCTGCTGCCGCGGCACCTCGCGGCTCGGCGGACGGAGTTCCGGCAGGATCTCATGGCGACATGGAGACAGTGGCTGTCGCAACCCAGCGCTGGGCACGCCACCATTGCGGCGGTAGTGCCCCTCTTTGAGGAGTGGCTGGTGAGGCGTCACGGTATCCTTACCTTCCACCTGACGCAGGTCCTCACCGAACACGGTTGTTTCGGGAGGTTCCTGCATCAAATAAGGCGGGAGGAAACGCCC
The DNA here is from genome assembly GCA_951329385.1 of Polia nebulosa. Lineage (NCBI taxonomy): Eukaryota > Metazoa > Arthropoda > Insecta > Lepidoptera > Noctuidae > Polia > Polia nebulosa. The sequence continues at coordinate 14,896,058 of OX589598.1, forward strand.
GGGTGTTACCACTGTGCGGATCGCCCAGAGGTCATGGTGGAGCATACGGTAGAGGTCTGCCCCGCTTGAGCGGAGCACCACCGTGTCCTCGTGGATGCGATAGGTGTGCGGCGAAATCTCGCGCCCGGCCCTGGTTCAGGCCATGGTACGGAGCGAGAGGGAATGGGAAGCAGTCTCCGCCTTCTGCGAAGCAGTAATGCTCGCAAAGGCGGAGGCGGGACGCGTGAGGGAAGCTCAACGGAGTGGCCCTCACGGCTCCGGCCGCTACCACCGCAGGAGAGGTACTGTGCGTACTGGGCGTAGGACGTCGCGAGACGATCTCCGGCCACCGCAGACCCGGACCTGCGGACGGCGAGCACTGGGTAGCTCGCCGTCCGATCAGCACCAGGCCCGTGAGTCGACGGCGCGTAGTGTTTCACGCGCGCCTCAAAGAGAAGTGTCAGCCACCACTGACGGGGCCCATTGTGGCCGGTGCCTGCATGCCTAGGGGTAGCGGATAAATTCTGAAAATGAGTTACCGCACCCCTGGGCACTTAGGCAGGGAAGTAACAAGAGTGGGTTTTAGTTAGTAAGTGACACACCCTCCCGCTCCACCCAGAGCGGGAGAAGTCATTGGATGATTTCCCACACACCCAAAAAAAAAAAAGGAAAATATCATAGTTATCATTAGCAGACCACAATCAGGGAGCTCCAATTTTGTTCTACAAAATATGACCAGCCAAAATAGCCTGTATCCTTGAAGTTCGAAAAAAGCAGTTTACTTTACTGCTTTTCCACCATAAAAGTACTTACTTATTATTAGGTTTTACATACCTTTGGTACTTATCAAAGGTATGTAAAACCTGAAAAAAACAAAATAGTATTCGCTTTACCTGCATGCAATTGTAAAGTAAACAAACAATATCAAACAACAATAATACTGCATAACCAATCTCTAAAATATGCAAAAACCCCGGTGCACTCCACGAAACTGAAGTTGCATGCAATAAAACACGATCATAACCGATCGTCGCATTGCATGCAGCTGCAATTAATATACCAAAGTAAACTTTAAAAACCAAGTAGTGTCCAACCAAAGGTCTGGCCGAAGCCGATTTACCGGTTGACGTCACAACCTTCGGCTGAAACTGAAGCCGAAGGTCTAATAACCCTAACAAACTCTGTTCAAGATTGGCTATAAGTAATGAAATAATGTTTTTTTTTTAAGTTGACTGTATATTAGGTGGATACAACAATAAATGAAAACACTGATAACACTCATCATTATGAACAACTTTTACTATGGGACTGTCCCTATTTTTTTGTGTGGATGGGAGTTATCGAACGACTTCTCCCGCTCTGGGTGGAGCGGGAAGGCGTTTCAGACTTTTACTGACTGAAACCCACCCCTGTTCCTTTCAGTTGCATGAGTGTCCAGGGGCGCGGTATTGCAATCGCGAAAAAAAACAGCTGTTCAGTACATTTGGTCGAGTTAATATGCATTTTTGCCAGTGTTTTGATGGTATTGGCGTCTCTAAATTGTACAAAAAACTTAAGAAGATGATTAAAATTGCCTTGTAACATGCCAAAAATAATGTTTTGAAATTGAGTCAATTTCGTTCTATTATGGTGCTTGCTGAAAGCCTTCGGCTTGGGCCCAATTTGGCCGACGCCGAATATTTGGCCGAAGGTGGTATTTTTGTCCGAAGATGGCCGAAAGCAAAGCTTCGGTCGGACACTAAAACCGGGGAATGATAAAGTAGAAAATTTTATAATGTTTTAACATTGGCGGCAAAAACAAGTAGGTTACGGCAGCAGCTGTGGATAACGACAACACGCGAGAAAGCAATATATTGGCACTGAAGACGCCATTTTCTATGCTCCATCGTTGCTTGTTACCCCGATACAAACATTTTTGTACGTAAAACTTTTTGTTGTGATTTAATGTTACAGCTTGTACGTGGTGGGTATGTCTAGGTATTGGATATTACGGATTATGTAATGGTATCATCATGGTTGATATTCCTAGATAGAATGCTCCTGATGCTCAGCCGTAATTGACAACTAGTATTGTGGTTTGCATTGTGCATAGATTGCGACTTCAACTCTAATTACATTTATTTTCTTGATCAAAGTCTATATATTAGTAATTCTCATGATCACAGACTGTGAAAGCTCTGGATTTAAGGTTATATTACGCTATTAGCTAACAATGACCTTGAGTGGTTAGCTTGCGTGTTCTGTGATGAGCTCACGCAACGCATCGTACGTCCACCCAGTATTAGGACTCGCCCATCAAGGAGCGCTGTCCGAAATCAGACGCATTATTAATTAATTACACGATTTTTTATTAAACGAACAGGTATTAAAATAAAACACTGAGACTAAATTATAAATAATTAAATGATCTTTAAAATGGTGAAGGTTTCATAAAAATACGCTTTACAGTTTTTGCGTGATTCTCAATTTTTTATCCGCGTTAGACGTAACTTTACAAATTAATTTCATTATGTTAGAAAAATGTAATTTCAAATATTCTCAGATCAAATTACGACAGAAATTGTCTAAAGTGACATATATTTTTTTCAAAGAAATAAAAGTAGTCGTTTAGAGGTGATGTTCAATTAAACACCATTAAAAGTCGTTTAACTGCGCCTTAAGACGATGTCTTTCACCGAAATTTCTTTTTCAACTTACAAGGTCAAAACATGTGTTAATTGTCCGTGCTTCTCGTATGCACACATTGCTACAATACTATACTTCCTATTATAATTATATTAATAATTTGACCAGCTGGTATTGAATGCCAGAAACAGATTGCAGATACAAAACCCGAATTAAGTATGTATCGCGTCAATCAGCTTATGATTAGCATTCAACAGAAGTGAGGCATTGTCATTTACAACACACATTCAGCTAATCGGTTGCACCTGACAGCTATCAGGACATGGTAACCATAATGATGTAGACGGATAGACTTTGTTTACGCTTATTGGGGTATTCCTTCAGAATTATCCTTTTTTAGGGTTCCGTACCCAAAGGCTCCAAACGGAGCCCCATTTTTGTTGTCATTGTTGTCCCCATTGGTGTCCGTCTGTCCGTCTGTCTGTCTGTCTGTCCGTCCGTCGTCTGTCACAAAATTTTGTTACGAAGAATTTTTTAACTTCCCATTAACCAATTAACTTGAAATTTGGTGATATTGTTTATTATTACGAACAAATACCAATATTTGGTAGGGAACCCTTAATGTGCGAAATCCGACACGCACTTGGCCAGTATTATTCATACGATTTGTTCTATAAATGAACAGTAGGTATGGCAGTTAAACAGACAGACAGCGGCAAACAGACGAAATCACACCATATCGTTTGAAACAGACGAAACCACACTTGGTACAGAATCTTAAACAGAATAAGAAATAAAAATTGTGATGACGTCACTTTTGTAAAATAAATCGAAAGCAAAATTCCCATATACACAAAACTGTTACCATAAGCGTTCAATCAATCTTGATATCTTTCAAATAAAATCGCACTACATTCTTACACACCATTTGCTACAACCACAGAAAATGTATACTAAAAAGGGAAAGTGTATTAGCAACGGATAGAAAACCCAACAAGTTATCACAAGTTATGGGTGTAACTTAATAATGCTCGTAAGTGATGACTTAGCAACCTATCTAGGAGTACATCTGAGAACTTTGACCTCACCGTGTTTAGTGCCTTGTTCGAAGGGTAGATCATTATAGACCTTCTTGGAACTTTGCTTTTCTCGTAACGAGGAGATGTAGTACGTTGTTACATGCTTCTAACTGAAGAAAATCTGGTTTTCCTGCAGAAGAACGTTTAGAGAAATGTTATTTATTTAAGCTTTTTGTACAGCAGTGATACATAAGCAGACTCAATGCAAATCATTTTTTTTTCAGGTTTTTTTTTAAACTACCTCCTCCATATAAATTTTTCTGTAATCTACAGGACGCCTTGTTCGAAGGATAGATCATTATGGACCTTCTTGGAACTTTGCCTTTCTCGTAACGAGGGGATGTAGTACGTTATTACATGCTTGTAACTGAAGAAATTCTGGTTTTCCTGCAGAAGAACGTTTAGAGAAATGTTATTTATTTAAGCTTTTTGTGCAGCAGTGATACATAAGCAGACTCAATGCAAATATTTTTTTTTTAGGTTTTTTTTAAACTACCTCCTCCATATAGGTTTTTCTAATCTACAGGATGTAACGGAAAATATTTTAAAAACTGCATCTGCCCATCGATATGAACCACTTTATTCAAGAAAACGTGAGGAAATACTCAAAAAAAAATGTACCCCCATACAAATATTGATCAGCTGATGATAACTTTATATGGAAAGTCCATTTTATTATTGTGAATTTCCTATTTTTTCTTAGATAAAGTTTTTCATTATTTCCATGGGCAAAACCGGCTCTTCAAATATGACCACACCTTTCCGTTACACCTTGTACAAGTAAGAACTAATTTCTATATATTTTTTCTTTTCAAAACATCTCAGGCTCCGCGCGCGTCACTGTCAGTCCCCGTTGACAGTCGGCCATCGTGTAACTACAAACATTGTCAGGTTCCGGGTGTATGAACCTTGTCGCAGGTCTAAAGACCTTGGGTAATAGCGACAATAGCGGTTTAAAACGCGTGAATCGGGTTTTTGACAATTTATTTGGCAAAGCAAACTAGCGGCACACATGTGCCGGTGGCGCACATGAGGGTTATAAGATTAGCCTTGCCAATAAAAATGCCAAAAACCCGATTCACGCGTTTTAAATCGCTATTATCAGTATTACCCAAGGTCTTTAGACCTGTGACAAGGTTCATACACCCGGAACTTGACAAAGTCTGTAGTTACACGATGGCCGACTATCAACGGGGACTGACAGATGACGGAGCCGACACGTGACGCGCGCGGGGCCTGAGGGGTTTCGGAAATAATGGGCCGGGAATGGTCACTTCTTATCTATTTTATTACTAAACATATGAAAAAAATACATTCGAAACAATGTGCCCTTTCATTTGATATGTCGCACGGCACAGTTTGAAAAACTTTGTTTTTTAATTTTTCGATTTTCACCCCAAAAGTGACTCCCATATTCCAAATTAATTTATTTAGGGTAGGTACACGTTCGTGTTTGGGTCACAGATATATTCATGTGTGGTATAACTCAACTCTATCGGTCCAGCAGATTCGGAGCAAATTGGCTGTGACAGACGGACACACGAGTGATCCTTTAAGGGTTCCGTTATTTCATTCGGACTTATGGAACCCGAACTTAGTGTCGATATTTTTCCAGTTTCGTGAAAAAAAGTTCACAAAAATTCATTAATAGATACAAGATGCGAATTCATCTATATAAATACAAATTTTAGTAAAGAAATACTTCAAGATAATGAGTTTTCCAATAACTTCCTAAAGAAGTAAGAACAGATGCAAAATTTATAGCTGTAATTACCAAAGCTTATTATATGCAGACGTACATTTCCGGCATTAATCTTTAAACCGACACAAAGCCATACAGAGAAACTGCTAGCTTAAATTAGTTTACACTAAATAGCAGTACAAGTGACATTTAACCGTATATAACACTCAAAATCCATTAAAATGAATACGCGTGTGGCACAATATAATTATTCTAACGTACAATTAGCAAAACCGACGCCATTACGAGGAGGTACCAGTTAAATTAATGTTGGGTTACAGACACTCGAAAGTTCCATTATCGTTAGAAACACGATAATGTTTAGGTGATAAGTCTGCTGTAGGCATATATTAAGGACTTACAAATGTATAGGAATGTACAAATGTTGTACGTGAAATACGTTTCCTAGTTTCAAGTGATAATGGGAATAGGGTTTCCATGTAGTGTGTACGGTGGGACTATAATAGGCAGTTAGTTTTAATGAGGAGGTAGTCTATCTTTTAATTATTATTATACGTACACACTTTGAACAAATGAGTGACGTCGTTATTCTCTCGTATGGGCACCAACTATGTAAAAGAAAAGCTCATGCAGTTTTGCATTATTCATATTATCAGTATTGAATAACAGTTGTCCATGCACCAGACATGCGATTAAATATAGCATCTTTTCTTTTTTGTTTTCGGTGGAAACCTTGAAACGGTGGCTAGACTTTTCGGAAAAGGACCCGAGAGTGGGTTCTTACCTCACCAAAACCACCCTGATTATCACCGTCAGCACATGGAAGAGGTCCCGTTATCTCTTAAAATACCACTCCAGAATCCACTCTGTGCAACGTCTGTTTGGGCACATCACTAGTAGAGATCAATGTTATCCACATTAATGTAATGTATGGTAGGTACTGGGGTTTTATGTCCATGTCATAATTCCTTTAGATTCTCCAAGGGACACTTTTTCTATGGTATTACAGAACATAATAATTTTATTATAAATTCACTTCACAGTTAATAGATCAACCCAGTAAGTAGATGTTTTTAATGAAAAAAATACCTCATCATCATTTACAAAATATTTATGAAACGCCTTCTTACTTTTCACGATTCGGTGAATGATGACCATTAAAGTACATATTTACACCGTGCAAAGCGTGAAAAACTTGCCGGCAATATTTACGGATTGATTGAGAAAGCAGTTACGGGTGCTACGCCGAAATGACGATGAAGACTCGCATCGATTCCACTGGCTACTCGAGCAGCCAGCCTTTTTTAACCGCACTTAACTTGCATATTTGTTTGCGTGAGCCATTTTTTACACCTATTTTGGGCACGTTTGCATGTTTGGCGATCCTGCATGTATACTATGTTGAGTATAGCTAGCTAGAGTGTGTGTAGGTTCGGTTCGGTCAGTATCGGCCCAAAAAAACTGATTTTGGCCGGAGTTTCCGATAAGTGACCGATGATTCGGCCAACCGAAACTAGCATCCTTGAGCTGACAGTTGTGATTTTGACAGATAAATAAAAACTGACTGTCTCGTTCGTCTATGTGTGTAACCGTTTGTGTACATGTAATCATCGATTTATTAATTTATTTATCTCTAGCTTCTGCCAGCGGCTTCGCTCGCATAGTAAAAAGTAGCCTATGTTTTAATCCAGGTTATAATCTATCTGTGAGAAAAATTTCATTCAAATCTCTTCAGCCGTTTTTGCGTGATTGAAACATAAATAATATAAGAAGGATTTAAAAAAAAAAATAGAACTGTTTTTTCAGTGGTCTGATAACTATATTTGACTCTAAATTAGTAATTTTAGGCAGTTTTTCTCCACGTCAACTTCGGTTTCGGTTCGGCCGAAACTAGAAAAGGGGCCATACATTCGATTTCGGTTTCGACTGAATATTGATTTTCGGTCGGACACTAGCAGATCACACACACACGATGTGAGATCTCATCACAACATGACGTCGGATCGTTCTACGAACTGACGTCGCATCGTATAGTTGTGTAATGGCCCCTAAGTTGATTAATCCTTTTTAGTAGGTAATATTTCTATAGAACAGGGGTCAAAAGCGCAGTCGCGCTTTAACAAAACCAATGTGTTAGGCCGCAGCCACGAAGTCAGCGGGCGGCACGGCAGCGAAGTGTTTCAATGCTTAAATTTATAAAGGGAACTGGTCTCGAAGGCAGCGGCGCGGCGGCAGTGCGGAGACCGGCGCGGCATCGCACACCCGGTCTCGAAGCCAGCGGGCAGGCTGCTGACTGCATACCCGCGGCCTTAGCGTAGAACAGAAGTGAAGCAATGACAAACTTATCCAAAAAAAAACCAGCCAAGTGCGTGTCGGACTTCGCGCATTTAGGGTTCAATCAATATTTTGGTATTTGTTAGTAAAATATACGTATATATAATAATAAACATTATCACCAAACAAGTACATGGATACTACCAAAGATAAAGTTTTTTTAGGGTACGGAACCCTAAAAAACGCTTTATCTTTGGTAGAATGGGATTACAGATTTGACCTCTGATTGTGCTTAATCAATCGGCCAATGGACAACATTTTGATTCCAAAAATGGTCTTTAATAATAGGGAAGATGACTAAAAAAATCTATTTGTCACGTTAACAAACACGACGATACGCACTTGGCCAAACTGGCCAAGTGCGTGTCGGATTTTCAACATTAAGGGTTCCGTACCATATATTGGTATTTGTTAGTAAAATCTACGTATTGTTAGACATTATCACCAAATTTCAAGTTCACAAGTCAATGGGAAGTTAAAATCTTCGTAACAAAATTTTGTGACTGACTACGGATAGACAGAAAGACAGACAGACAGACACGTGAGTGACAACAGTAGGGCTCCGTTTGGACCCTTCGGGCACGGAATCCTACAAATGAGGACGATAGAGAGCGATGAAATTTCGCGTAATGAAACATCTAAGTAAATTTAAACAAAACACCCCTTTTTATCTAGAAGTGACGTAACAAACCCCCACTCCTGAATTGTGATGAGTTTTATCCTTATAATATTTATTGGTTTTGTGTAGCAAAAAATCTGTGTCCTAATTTCTTTGATAATCCAGCCTCCCAGAGGACACGGTGGACCATACGGTGGAGGTCTGCCCCACTTGGGCGGACCACCGCCGTGTCCTTGTGGATGCGATAGGTGGCGGCGACCTCTCGCCCCTGGTCCTGGTTCAGGCCATGGTACGGAGCGAGAGGGAATGGAAGGCAGTCTCCGCCTTCTACGAAGCAGTAATGCTCGCGAAGGCGGGGGCGGGACGCGTGAGGGAAGCTCAACGGAGTGTCCCTCACGGCCCCGGCCGCTACCACCACAGGAGAGATACTGGGCGTAGAACGTCGCGAGATGATCTCCGGCCACCGTAGACCCGGGCCTGCGGACGGCGAGCATTGGGTAGCTCGCCGTCCAATCAGCACCAGGCCCGTGAGTCGACGGTGTTCCACGCGCGCCTCAAAGAGGTGAGTGTCAGCCACCACTGACGGGACCCATCGTGGCCGGTGCCTGCATGCCTAGGTATATTGGCGGATAAATACTGAATATGAGTTTCCGCAGCCCTGGGCACTCAGGCAGGGAAGGAACAGGGGTGGGTTTTAGTCAGTAAGAGTCTGACACGAAAATGAGCGGGAGAAGTCATAGGATGATTTCCCACCCAACCAAAAAAAAAAAAGCCTAGGACCCAGGACTAAATATAATTATTATTTTTGTAACCATACATGTTCTGCAATTTCAGCGGTCGCTGTTCACTCGTGCAAAGCGATGGAGAAATAGATTTCGCCATCGCCATCTCCACAGAATTAACACTGGATGGATGAAATGGCGTCAGGTCTATCTGCGACTCCCGCATTCCCGTTAAACTTAAGGGCAAAATTTATAAAACAATGGTCAGACCTGCTGTCTTGTATGGTTTAGAATGTTGGGCCACGAAAAGGGTGAATGAAAAGCAATTGCCTGCAGCTGAGATGAGAATGCTAAGAGCGATTTGTGGTGTTACGCGTTTGGGGGCATGCGGAACAGGGTGTAAAGTCCCACAAACCTCCATTGAAAAGGGAGGATCCTCCGACCAGACGGGTGTTGTGTCTGGTCCGGGCAACTGCCCGATGGTTGATTTCGGACTGTTGTATATGATAGAATTAGGAATGAGTATACAAGAGGAAGTCTGAAAGTGGTACCGCCGACTGAAAAGTTGTGTGGAAATCGGTTATCGTGTTACGGGCACGTGATGCGGAGGAATGAAGAAAATGTAGGAGAAGGCCAAAGAAAAGATGGATGGACTGTGTGAAAGAGAATATGGGTAAAAAGGTAGTGACTACAGAGATGACGACTAATAGAGAAGTATGGAAGAAAACGACATGTTGCGCCGACCCCAAATAAATTTGGATGAGGGCAGGAGAATGAATGATGATAACCAGAAATCATCCCTGTTATACAGATGACGCTGAGTACCTACAACGCTTTACGAATAAAAACATCATGTAATTTTATGGCCCATTTCATTAGTACAAGAAATTAATATGGAATATTCCTATAGAAACAGGCTTTTTAAATGACTATCAATGAACACTTTCAGCACAATATAATTTACCTTTTAAGCCAGAGGGAATAATTTTATCACCATCAACTGCATGAAATACGCAACTGTAACAAACGAATTAATGTATGCCGATATTTATACCAAATCGATTCGTTCAAATGAAACTTGATTATCTGGCTTTTACTGTTTTCGCGTGTATTCGGTGAGTGCGGATATAAAAGGAGGGTTATATTTTTCCTGTTATTCCACTTTTTTCTTTATGTATGTTTATTTTACCTGCCATAAAGGGTATTCTAGTTAATCTTAGGATTCATGGAATAGTACTAAGTACAGGGTACATAAATATAATTCTATGTAGTCCGTAAGTTAACAAAATATATTGAACATTTATTTTTTGCTTTATCAAATCAATAAAAAATATAAAGATAAAACGCATCAAAGTTCAGCCGATCGATTCTGTTAACAGCTTACCGTTTAAACTTAGGTGGAGTGAGCGTGAAGTGAATTGTCATTTCATCTTGATTGTATGGAGTGACAGCTAAATTCACCTAATATACGTTCCGTTTTGTTTGCTGTGGTGATCTCCTATTTATTTTTTGCTTTATCAAATCAATAAAAAATATAAAGATAAAACGCATCAAAGTTCAGCCGATCGATTCTGTTAACAGCTTACCGTTTAAACTTAGGTGGAGTGAGCGTGAAGTGAATTGTCATTTCATCTTGATTGTATGGAGTGACAGCTAAATTCACCTAATATACGTTCCGTTTTGTTTGCTGTGGTGATCTCCTAATATCATTATCATTGATCGAGGCGTCATAGACCTACGTTTCGTCTATGGCGCGTAGTGGTGCACCGCACCAGGAACGAGATCACTAGGCATTAGTCAATTAGTTAAGTTTTATTTTATTTTTGCTTGGATACTAGGCTTTTGTAAATTAATGTGCGTTTGTAATCTGTGCAAAATAAATAATTTTTCTTTCTTTCTTTTTATAGGAACGAAGGCTTGCTACGTCACTTATAGGTAAAACTAAATACCGTAATTTTTTTACGTAAGTGTGACGTCACACGAAATTTCAACGCACTGTATCGTTCTGATTTTTTTTTAGGTGACATAAAAAACTTTTTTACAAAAAAATAGAACCGACTTCCAAAATAAGTGCAAAATAACTTTAATTTCAGAAGTCGATGTTTCTGGTTTTGTGTCGATGTTTCTGGTTTTGTGTCTTCGTTTTTTGACTTCCGAAATTAAAGTTATTATGCACTTTTTTGAAAGACTTCTATTTTTTGGTAAAAAAGTTTTTATTTTTCACTTTTTAGTTGTGGTTCCCCATTAAAGCCCTACTACCGGCCAAGTGGCGCCCCCATTGAATAAAAAATCGTAGCATAGCATAGAAAATAAATATTAAATAAAGAATCCAACGTCACGTTTGTTACAGAGAGGATAAAGTATTTTTACGTTGTTAAAACAGAATGTTTCAGAATGTTTCGTATCCAAAGTAGTAGGAAAAAATGTCAGAAACGGCCGTTTTTGGTACTTTTGCCTAATACCTCTTTATAACAAACGTGACGTTGGATTCTTTAATATTTATTTTCCATGCTATGCTACGATTATTTATTCAATGAGGGTGCCACTTGGCCGGTAGTAGACCCTTAAACTGGGTTAACAATTCATAGACATACGATTGGTAATCTAATTGACGGACTAATTACATTTTTTCTGTCATCTATCCTATTACATCAGCTTAGCCTAGAACAGTCTAGACATGCCTTTTCCAGTTGGCTTAGCAAAAGTTTTCAGTTTATGTCTCTAAAACCAATTTCATTACATTTTTACCTTCATCACAGTCCTTTAGAAAAACCTTTAGTAACTCAATCAAAAATTTTAAGTAAATTATTGTATAAACACAAAACATAACAATTTAAAATTGTCCCTTGTTTCAAAATTACAACGTAACGTCGACGTTTAAGTTTGGTGACCCTACAATAACCGTAAGTAAACAAAATTATGGCACACACCGTACATAAATGTACCATTTTGGGTACAAACGTACAGGACAGTGTACATGTACAAATGTCTGCTAAGACTACCTCGCTGTAGATTGTGTTACAAAATTAAACGTTAGGCTGTGTTTACTAGCGAGTCTTTATTTTTTTGGCAAACTTTGAAAGGGTGAAATTTAAGAAATAAGCACAAATTGTGCGTGTGTGTGTGTGTAACAGATTGTGGTTAAACGTAAGTCTATCAATAGCAAAAAAAACAACTAACTACCTAAAAACACAAAAAAAATATCAAAAAACCCGACTGACAAAAAACAACTGAAAAGTTTCAAATAAGTCACTTTTCAAGCAGTCTGATGCGGTTGGTGGAATTTATTTTAGTTCAATCACAGATTTTATACCACCCACTGCATTAGACTTCTTGAAAAGTGACTTGTTTGGAACTTTTTGTCAGTCGGGTTTTTTGATATTTTATTTTTTTTATTTCCAAAATTTTAGTGAGTTATATTTTTGGAATCGTCTTCTCGAGCACTTTATTTTGATACCACACAGACCAGGTCACAAAAAAATACGACTACACTTATCTAATGGCAGTCGCCATTTTGTTTTTTTTTTTTCAAAATAATTCTTATAGCCCATGTCATCAAGACCAATCTAATAATACATCATTTAGTAAAATCCATCCAGCCTAAACGGCTGGATACGGCTACAGCGCGTGCCAAAGAAATAGACACACACATAATTATAATATACACAGGTACATACATACATACATATCGAAAAACATTACCCTCCTTCTGGGGCAATCGGGTAAAACGCAGCTGTTCCCAATTTTTTATCGTGATATACAAACACTAACTTCTGCTGGCGGCTTCGCCCGCGTGAAAGTAGTACCTAGTACATACAAACTTTCAACCCTCACTTTAACCCTATAAAGGATGAATTTCCAAAAACTCTTTTTTTATGCTCCCCTAAATTATAAAAGGAAGCCGTGTACAAAATTTCACGTTCCTAGTCCCAGTAGTTTCGGCTCTGCGTTGATATGTCTGTCAGTCAGTTTCTCCTTTTATATATATAGAAAATTTTAATGTATGTAGAGATCAGTTGTTTTCATTTTCAATTTATAGTGTTATTTCAACAAAAGGTAAGAGTTTTTTTTATACTCATGAGTTTTTTACCAAAAATAAAATTTATAATCATGCAGGTACATACTTATACTAATGGGTGTAAAAAGTAAATTCTTAATATGCAAGCTTACCCATAGGCGTAAAAGGCATGTAAAAAGTTAACAAATTCAAAATTCAAATTCATCTCAATAATGAATAATCTTCAGTCTTACTGTGATTTAAATTAACTCATCAATTAGATTTTCTGTGAAAAAAATTAAATCATTTGTCGTGGAAAGGCAAATCTCATTTTTGTTTTATTGAATTTAAAGGAGAAGAACCTACTTACACCCGTGTTCATCACAAACAAAGCATTTGGTGCGAGTAATAACACGCTGAAGAACTAAGCCAAAACTATCTGCCTAGGGTTATTTATAACTATATTGAGGTCTGCTTCTAGTCTACCTAGGCAAGTCTGGTGTCAGATTTTCTGACTTATAACTACCGTAACTACTGTCAAAGATCTACAAATGACAGCCAAGATAAGGCTTAACGTGCTTTCTGAGGCCCGGAGATAACTCGCTATGTATGGGTGGTCACCCATCGACAGAACTCGACAACTATTGATTAAAAATTCCACAGCAAGCGTTTTCGTTGAAACAGAGTTTTACCGAAGAATTTTGGTATAGCAGCAACAAACACAACAACCATGAATAATTGAATTAACTGTCAATTTTAATGGCATCAACCAATTGCTTAATTACCAGTGTCTACGCAAACAATCTTACTCGATTATTCAGTTATTTCAGTTTATTTCGCTCTTTTTTTATTGCGATCGAAATCAATTAATATTCATTGATAGGTCTTCGGTCCATGGCGCTCCCGATTTGAATAATTGGCTTATTTTTATGCAGTTGAATTAATGCAATTGGTACAACGATTTTGCTTCATTTTTCACTACTCGAATCAGTTTGTTGTTGATAACAACTACGGTGTTAATATTGGTTTGGATTTCAGTTAGTTGATAAAACAGTTTTACAATTACTTTCAGTCATAAATAAGTCAATTTTTTTTGAGTTCCTTTCGGATTTGCTTTTTTTAAAAAGCTAGTCATATTTAACATATTTTTAGATATCATTCATTCTCCTTAGTTTTACGTCTAAATAAGGTTTTCCTGTTTGACTTAGTAGTCAAGCAGGAAAACTAGCCGAATGGCAGTTTTAGCAAATCAAGCTTAGTTTCTTCCCAAAACTTAGCAATTACTGAGAAAGTTCGAAGCCAGGAAAAATAATGTAAAGGTAAGAGCAGGTAAAGCAGTTAAGTATAATAAACTGCAAGAAATAGACATTAAGTAAGTTGCAGTGGGCAGGGTATATTGCTCGTAGAACAGATGATCGACGGGGCTGAAAAGTTCAAGAGTAACAACCGCGTATCGGAAGACGCAGCGTTGGAAACAACCTGCTGAGGGTCGCGGAAATCCGATGGATGTGAGACGCACAGGACCGGTCATTATAGCTAAACTCGTGGGATGCTTATGCCCAGCAGTGGACGTCTTTTGGGCTGAAATGATGATGACAGTAACAACAGGTAAAGCAGTTAAATATAATAAACTCTAAGAAATAGACGAATAGGTACGGTATGAGGAAATCCTCCTACGTTCAATTTACTAAAGTCTTATAAGACAAATTGTCTCGTCAATAAACATGTCCCGTTATGAAACTGAAATAACATTCTCGGTATTAAACAATGCTAGTTAATATCTTACTATAACCGTAGCTACTAAACAACGCAGTATTATATCGTAATATGATGGTGACAGGTTCCTAAGCCCGTCTCTACCCTGCCGTCTCTAACATCGTAATTATGGTTTAGTAAATTATTTATAGGCAATTAATGCTCAAAGTATCGTAAATATTAGTTAGAAATTAATCCAAATAGGGCAAAAATACAGGTGTTGATTTTTTATATAGTTTTTTTCTGGAGTTAATCGACACTTTGTGTCAAATTTAAGGTGTTGTAGGGATACAGAGTCAATTTAAAAAAAAAACGAAGTACTCGTTACTGATGTTTAAATACGAATATTTGATACGAAATACACTTAAATACGAGTATTTACTTACACTTAAATAAGTGTTAGAGCAGTGGTGGCCCAGTGGTAACGGCCGCGACTTACAAGTTGTAGGTCGTGAGTTCAAACCCAGGCAGGCGCTTTACTTTGTGTAAATTATTTTCATCACCACTGCTCTCAAAACGGTGAAGGAACACCTCATGAAGAAACCGTCATGTCCTAGAACCAAAAATTCGAAGGCATGTGACATCCACCTACCCGCATTGGTGTGGTGGGTTACGGCCCACACCCTCTCACAGAGAGGAGGCCTGTGTCCCAGCAGTGGGGACATTAAAAGGCTGATGATGACTTTAAGTACCTACATACCTAACAGGGTATATCGCTCGTAGAACAGATGGTCAATGGGGTCGAAGGGATATGGAGTGGCGACCGCGTACCGGTAGACGTAGCGTTAGAAGGCCTTTTTTTTGTTGCCGGTTTGGAAAATCCTCATGGATGTAAGAGTCTGACAGACCCCTTCGCCTGCCCCAGGCGAAGGGGTCTGTCAGACTCTTACTGACTATAAAACCACCCCGGTGTTCCTTCCCACACTTGGACCGGGGATCGTGAGAGCTAATACGACTTCCATGATCCTCGGCTTGTGCCGGCCTGCCTATACGGGCCACCTCAGGCCCGCGGAGAGAGTGAGGTGTCCTCCCCCCGCGACGTCCAATAGGGGCGCGCGTGGAACACTACGCGCCGCCACCTCGGGTCCTGCTGGATGGGGGGCGGCGGACGACCCCGATTCCGCCGTCCCGCCGGACCTTTTTAGGCGGGCTGGAAGAGGGCGTGTACGCCTGCTGCGGATCGGGAGAGTGGCCACGGCCTCCTTCTCCCTCTCCGCAGCCTCCTTCTGCGAAATGACGTCTTCACAGAAGAAGATCACCGCATCCCACGCCTCGGCGCTCCCGACCATCGAATGAGCGACAGCCGGCAGTGACAGGTCGGGGCCCAGTTCGGATACGAGGGCACGGCGCTGTTCCTCCCATGCTACAAACTCTACCAGTGTATGCTGCGCCATGTCATCCCGACAGTCAATACAGTGATGGCACCGAGCGTCCCGGCTCCCTGTTTATGCGACTCAGGTACTTCCCGGAGCAGCCATGCCCTGAGAGTACCTGTGTCGCCCGAAACAACAGGGAGCCATGCTTCCTCCCGAGCCGTTCGTCGAGCACTGGTCGGATCGCGTCGACGGTAGCGAGGCCGGCGGTAGGGCGGGAAAGCCTGTCCCGCCAGCCTTAGAAGGCCTGCCATAAGGTGAACCGATCACCTGGTGGGGGTAACGAGAATCCGATGGATGCGAGACGCACAGGACCGACGACGGTGGCGACACTTGGGGGAGGCCTATGTTCAGCAGCAGACGTCTTTCGGCTGAAATGCTAATGATGACGATGATGACGACCTACCTCACTAACTATTTAGCTTATTTTGTCCAACTGCTGGGCAAAGCCTCCCAGGACAGAGTTGTTTGGAAGGGGGAGGCCCCTTCCAAACAACTCTGTCCTTTGCTAGTACGGCCATTTTCGCCTTGGTTTGCCGTGTTATCGTCTAAAATTTAATGGGATCCATCTGTGGCTCTATAAAACTGTGGGTTGTGAATGTAAAATCAGTTGTAATATCATAATAATTATTCTTGAGTTTGTTTAACTAGGGTAAAAGTATTACGGTCACTAAATATATTTAACTTGATATCCGCTTATATTTTTACGGAGGTCGTGTTTATTTGACATGAGTAAGTGACATTCAGCCAAAGAGCAGTTATCAAATAATCCATGGAACTATTTTATACATTTATTGCACAGCGATCATTAATTTAGTATAAAACTCTCTTTTAGTCACTCAGTGAATGAAAACATTTTGAATTTGGAACAAGCACGAATATATACGATTTATGTACAAAAATAAATAAAACGTGCTGAAAGTACGTACTGGCTGGCTAAATGTAGCTATTCCATAGAAATATAAAATTAAATTTAAAAAAAATATCCCGCCAATTTAGGTTCTTTTCTATCTGATAATATCGTGGTTGTTTTAAGTTATTAGAAAATCTAATAGCACAAATTATAATAAAATGAGTTCTTCCCTTGACGAAAATGAGACACTGACTCCGGAATCATTTCGAAATAAAGCAGCAATTATAGTAGGTAGATAATTTGTTGCCGTCAAAATCTCGGGAGTTGTACTTACCTGAAAATAACAGAATAGTAGACAATTTGTTCTGCGACTGGAAAACCACGAATGGTGCCAATTCCTTTTCAGAGTCCGTATTTCTTAATTATTTCAACGAATTAACCAAGACTAAGAAGCCGTCGACACTTTGGAGCATATCATCTATGCTAAAAGCCACAGTGAGATATAACACAACATTGATATTTCAAGCTAACCAAAGAAATTTAGAGTGCTAACCTCCAAAAACATTGAACGTTTTCTAAATGGTGCGTATTTTTTTTTTTCGGAGTTGGGGAATCACCCAATGACTTCTCCCGCTCTAGGGTGGAGCGGAAGGGCGTGTCAGACTCTTACTGACTAAAACTCACCCCTGTTCCTCCCTGCCTTGAATGCCCAGGGGCGAGGTAACTCTTTCGAATTTATCCTCAACCCCCGGGCACATGGTGCGCCTGACCACAGTTTTTTGGCCGTGAAAGTAAGTACTTATAGTACCTATTTATCTACAAACCCAATAGGTTTGTAGATGAATATATACTTTAAAAAAAATTCTGTAAATACATTTTTTTTTAATTATTGTTCCCAGGTTGTGCTAATTTTTGGCACTCTTAACATGTATTACTGATCGTTATAACTGATACGAAAACAAAAGTAAATAGAACGTTCGTGATACGGTAAGAGTACGTAAAAATCGTCGAAAAATATCATGCTTTACAGCCCACTAATACAAAAACCGACAGGTTTTTCATACAATACCATGGCGGAAAATGTATTGGAACCAATAAAATAGGTGCGATGCCAAAAGAGATTACCACAGATTACATTCATTAATCTATCAAATCCCGAACAGTACACAGGATATTGCTTCCCTAAAAGTTCTGCCACCCTTTTAGCAGCCCGGGTGTTACCACTGCGCGGATCGCCTAGAGGACACGGTGGAGCATACGCTGGAGGTCTGCCCCGCTTTGGCGGAGCACCGCCGTGTCCTCGTGGATGCGATAGGTGGCGGCGACCTCTCTCGTTCAGGCCATGGTACAGAGCGAGAGGGAATGGGAGGCAGTCTCCGCCTTCTGCGAAGCAATAATGCTCGCGAAGGCGGAGGCGGGACGCGTGAGGGAAGCTCAACGGAGTGGCCCTCACGGCCCCGGCCGCTACCACCGCAGGAGAGGTACTGGGCGTACTGGGCGTAGGACATCGCGAGACGATCTCCGGCCACCGTAGACCCGGGCCTGCGGACAGCGAGCAGTGGGTAGCTCGCCGTCCGATCCGCACCAGGCCCGTGAGTCGACGGCGCGTAGTGTTCCACGCGCGCCTCAAAGAGATGTTGTCAGCACCCACTGACGGGGCCCATCGTGGCCGGTGCCTGCATGCCTAGAGGTAGCGGATAAATTATGAAAATGAGTTACCGCACTCCTGGGCACTCAGGCAGGGAAGGAACAGGGATGGGTTTTAGTCAGTAAGAGTCTGACACGCCCTCCCGCTTCACCCAGAGCGGGAGAAATCATTGGATAATTTCCCACCACCCCAAAAAAAAAAACTCCTTTTAGCAAATTCTGGTGCTGATCTTATAGAACTGAAACTTCACGGAGAGTGGAGGTCCAGCACAGTAGCAGAAAGCTATGGGTCAACCTCTTGGACGCCACTATCTCCGGCGCGCCCTTCAACATCGAAAGGACAACCTTGTGGAACGACTACATTACAGCTTTCTCAGCAGCAGCAACCACAAAATATGGCGACTTTGCCAAACACCCAAGTCTTATCTAATACAACCGTTTCAAAACCAAACAAGAACATTACACTGAATTTCGAAAACTGTTCTAATTTCACTATTAATTTGTAATGCTTATATTTGTTAAAAAAAAATACATTTTTTTACAAAGGAAGATCTTATTTCCTATTAAGTAATTGTATTCTGCCTGCAAGCAAGCGTGCAAATTATAATTGAAAATGTCTCCGAGTTTCTTTTTAAAATATAAAGAGTTACAATTTTACGTAATTTTTCATAAACTATCAGTGTTTACAATTAGACGGTGTATCAATAACGTCTGCGAAGTTTTGCCAGCTAATTTTATTTAAATGTGTATTTAATTGAAAATACAAAATCGATACAGTGCGCCTGTTTGTAAAACCACCAAAATGTGCATTTAAAGCGCACTTAAACAATTACGCTGTATAAATGTTATAATGTAACGATAACGGATAATTGCATTAACGGAAACGGTGATTCGTATGCAATGGCAGCATAACTGGCGAACTCTCGACCACAGGGCCGTTTATCCAACTTAACATTAAATAAAATTGAAATATTTTCACTATATTGAAATGTTATTTCACATCCGAAGCCTCATTAAGCGACATTCACTTGTGTTATACGTTTTTAATTTTATTATAACAGTGCCAAATTTAATTAATTGTGATAATTTCGACGGATTCAGCGCAATGTTTGGGTTCCACGCATTAATTTGCGTTTTGTTTAAACCAGCAATTCACTTAGCATAACGACTCATTATGGTTTATGATGTTAATTTTCTACGTTTCTCAGTTTTAAGGTGAATGAGTAAGTTCTGCAGTTGTTACGGGTTTTTTAAAGTGACTAAACCAATTAATTAATGAAATATTTATTAATTTGCATGCAAAGAAATTTATATTGACATAATGAATAAAGTATTGGTTGGTTGGAAGAAATGATGATTTTTGACGTGCCATTGTTACCACTGATGTGCTGATGACTTGTAGTACACGCGGGATACCATTATTTCCTACTTTCTTATCAAAAGCATTTTAGAACCCCGTTCTGCTGAAAAATAGGTAGAAATATCTGGATCTCCTGAACTGATTTTTAAAATTCTTTTACCAATAGAAAGCCACGTTATTTGTGAGTGTCATAGGCTATAAATTTTTGAAATCCACGCGGAAAAAGTCGCGGGCAAAGTGCTAGTATTGTATAAAGTCAGTTGCAGCACCGCATGCCGCTATCGTATTAGTGTCGCTTGTCACACCGAGATGCCACGTCGTCTGATTACAGCCATAGATTTATGTAAGTCCATCTCACCACTTCATACTTTTATGTGCCTTTACTCAATCATCATCTTATCCTTGTCTCAAGTTTTTGAAGCGATTCGACTAAATTGGTGTCGGACTGTTGTGAATTTTAAACATTACTTTGTAAATCTTAAGATAAACGCATTGTTATTGATAATAATCCGGCAAGAGAAGGGATAACTGGAAAAGGTTCTAGAGGTTAAACATTCTGACTAAATATCACTTTGGAGTCTATAAAAAGTGATATGTAGTCAGAAATAACCGATAGACAAAAGTAAAAACTATAATAGGGGATTGGCCACATTTTGATAATTTAAGTCAGTACCACACATTGTTTATTTTTCTACCTAGACAACTGTAAAACAAAGAGCGAGCTAAACTCACAAAATAAAGAATACAGAATGCCTTGAAAATTAAATTAAGTTTGAGAAAGATTTCAGCAAAACCAGATGCATCTACAATTCTAGGTTCTCTAATTCATCTTCAAATCCAGATTTATCAATCTGTAGATATCTCTTGGTACCTTTTTGTATATATATTGATGTGTAGGTCCACTCAAGGGATACAGATCGAAATATAAGCACAGAATAATCATGGCAAGTTAGACCCAACGGAAGGGTGCATATCAAATCGGTCAGAACATGTCATGGCAGCTGCCGCCGCACTGCATCCCTAGATTGCAGGATGCAAAATTAATTCGGTGTTGTTTGGCACGTCATGTACGTTGTAGTGATTAAATTCCCTTGCATTATTTACCCCGATAATACCCATGGAGGGAAATTTCGACGAAATTGTTTTATGTCGAATTTGTGTTTTTTGAATTTGGTGTTCATTGGAAATTCAAAATAAAGTATCTCTTCTATTTTAATATTGAAACCGAAACCGAATAACTTGAAAGTATGTCGTTTATTAAAACGTATTAGCAGAATTTAGAGGTATCGATTATGATGGTTCCCAATAATATGGATTGTATTTCATCAATTCAGATTAGGTACTTTTTCTCTTAATTCAGATTTACCGAGAACTCATTTTGAAAAATAAAATTCTAACCTTACAAAAATGCAACCCTCCACTGCTCGGTGTCTCATAGTTATTTGATTTTATTGCAGATATGTGTAGACCAGAATAGTAGATAGGTAATTGAATTGCGAGCTAGCGCGCGTCGGCGTCACGTGCGCGGGCCTCAGGGACCCAGCTCCGACAGTATTTTGTTTTATCTATTTTTATTAATGGCAACTTAAGGGTTAATCATCAGTGCAGATTGGAGGGCTTGCGGTTCATTTTCGCTATTTAAAAATTGTATAGGCGTGGTTTTATGCACTTCAACTAAAGCGATTAGGGCCCTTTTTATGAGAGTTCGTCAGTGATTTTTTTGCCATTAGTATTATGGTGCTAATGTTTTAGTTATTATTTTTTATTAGATCAAAATAACAATAAAGATTGATTATATCGATGCTGGTGTCTATTCTGTATATTTTTAAACGTTATGGAACATTTGGATGGACGAATGTTTGTTACTCAAGCACGGTAATATATAGTGGGAGATGTACTTACTAATTCCACGCAGGTGAAGCCGCTGTTAGAAGCTAGTAATACAAAACCGGCCAAGTGAGAGTCGGACTCTCCCACGAAGGGTTCCGTACCATTATCTTATAGATAATGGTACGGAACCCTTCGTGCGCGAGTAACGGCAAAAAGATCACTTTTGCTGTATGGGAGCCCCCTTAAATATTTATTTTATTCTGTTTAGTATTTTTCTTATAGCGGCAACAGATAAGGCAGGTAGGCATTAAGTCCGCCATTGTACAGTAATTTTTACTTGTGCATTAAGTTTAATAAATAAATAAATAAATAAATAAATAAATAAATAAATAAATAAATAAATAAATAAATAAATAAATAAATAAATAAATAAATAAATAAATAAATAAATAAATAAATAAATAAATAAATAAATAAATAAATAAATAAATAAATAAATAAATAAATAAATAAATAAATAAATAAATAAATAAATAAATAAATAAATAAATAAATAAATAAATAAATAAATAAATAAATAAATAAATAAATAAATACATCATCTGTGAAAATTTCAACTGTCTAACTATCACGGTTCATGAGATACAGCCTGGTGACAGACGGACAGACAGACAGACGGACGGACAGTGGAGTCTTAGTAATAGGGTCCCGTTTTATCCTTTGGGTACGGAACCCTAATAAAAAGCATTGCGTTATTTTTAGATGACTTTCTTTTATTCATAGTCTAAAACTTATTCGAAGTTCAAATTTCGTTTTGCATTGTTTAGACTTACGAAATAACTATCGAATATCATAATGTTCGATAAGAATAAAAAAAGAATTTCCTCCGCCGACTGGCCGCCTACGAAACAGTATGTGGACCGGTCAAACAAAAGCCAACACACAAAAAATAGCAAACTGAAATCAATAAACGTATCTCATACATTGAAATAACATCGTTCCGACAAAAAATTGACAAGCCAACATAAAAAGTAAAGTTTATTATTTACTTAGAACATTCAGGGTTATGCTCCAGTGTTTTGATAAGGAGAGATCAGTGGCCGGGAGCAAGTTTTCTTACGATGTCGTCGGCCGGGCAATACAGGCGTAAAGTAGTGTACTTAGCCCGCCTCACTTGCCAATAAAAGAAGCTACTTGCTGTAAGAAATATAGGGGAGCCGCCGCGAAATCACTACAAACCTTTTAAGCTGGCGTTCTAGATAAAGTTGGAAACTTTTAAAAAATGTATTTTATCGTAATTTGATCGGAGCACGTTCCATACCGAGAGAACTTGGCTGCGGTCTTATTTATACTTTTAATGAGAGAACATTCGTTGAAGCAGACTTTTTTATTTAGATAAGGTCACCCAGTGCCCTTCGTTACCTTCTAGTAATTAATTAACACTACAGCTCAAACGCACTATAGCCCTAATCAATATGTTTCTGAGAAATTCAGTAACCTTCAAGATTATTTGAAATTTCATAATAACCGTAATTTGGTCTTTATAACACTACCTACATTTTATTACGGAGAAACTTAAGAAGCCACTGAATTCAGTAAATTACTCTCCTTTACATATATTTATCTCTTGCTTATTGATTTTAATTTGATTATTCATTTGAAGTCTTGTTTATAAGGGTTATAAATAGATATAAAAAAGCAATGCTGAAAATGTCGATCGATGCAAAAACCTCTGAGTTAAATTTAGGGTTCAGTACTAGTTTTAAATTTATACCTAAATATAAATAAATAACAGAATCAATATAAAATAACTTTGTTCGTTTTTATAAATAGACAAAATTATGTCAACAAAGCAGTATCTGTATACCAAAATCCATTGAAGTATGGCCAAACATATAGCGGTCTTAAGTCCGAACAATATTTGATATTTTGACGTCAGCAGTTAAGGTCCAGACGTAGCTGTCAAACCTTTTGCACAGATAACGTAACAAATTGGATAAGCCCTGTCATTACCAATACACTGGCCCCGTGCCAGGGACACGCCACCCGCTATAATTTAGATTGTTTCGTGTATCATTTCAGCATCGAAACCGATAAAATTTTACGGTTATAGCGTACCATATGCTCGTATACCTCCTACTGTATAAAATACTGTGTCTAAGCCCGGTTCCGCTCGCTTATAGAGTGAAGCCGGGATAGATGCCCTAGGGATATATCAGAGTAATTACAATTGGTGCCAATTGTAATATTACTCTGGTTTTACATATGAATTGCATGCTATTTTATTTATTTATCGAAAACTCTCCAACGACCAATAAGCGATTACATGTGAAGGCAAGGTGTGATCAATTTTTTTTTGGGATAATAGTGCCGATTCTCTGATTCAATAACAAAATTAAATTAGAAAATCGCTATCTTTTACTAAAAGGTAGTGCGAGAAAAGGATGGATATAGCTATGAACTAATTTAAAGATGTCAAACTAGTTTACGCCTTGCGCTTTACCGTGTTTTTAAGCGACTTCAAAAATAAGGAAGTTATTAATTCGGATGTTTGTATTTAATTTTTATGTATGTTCGGGCATAGCTCCGTCATATATTGACGGATCTGCACATTTTTTTTTTGTTCGAAAGGGTTTTATTTCAAAATAGTCCCATTTAAATTTCATGTAGATCTGATGATGAGTTTCGGAGACAGACAACGGGACTAGTAGTGTTAACACAATTTAATGGGGAACCACAACTAAAAAGTCAAAAATAAAAACTTTTTTACAAAAAAAATAGTACCGACTTTCAAAAAAAGTCCAAAATAACTTTAATTTTGGAAGTCGATGTCAAAAAAACGAAGAAACAAAACCAGAAACACCGACTTCCAAAATTAATTAAGTTATTTTGCACTTTTTTTAGAAGTTGGTTCTATTTTTTTAGTCGACATGTTTTTAAGTGAACCCTTAATTTGTATGGAAATATCAGTTCAACTAAATATGACAGCTCTAATTTAAGTCCGTCTCTTTCATGTTTTATTAGAGAGAAAAATATAGCAAAAGCCTAAATTAAGTTTAGTTTGTACAAACCAGAATCGGCACCAATGTCCTGTTTCTCGGCGGGTCATCTATTCCAAACGTTATTTATATGGATTAGGTAAGTATGTGCAAGGGGATATTTGCCTAATATATCCAAAACTATAGATTTTAAAAAATCATATATATCTACTCTAGAAATATGACAGATTACGTTTTTAAACTTTTCACAAGTTGTAGATAGAATTTTTCTTAGATTTGTTGCAAAACATTTAAAAAAAATAGCTTTTTATACTGAGAGATATGTACCTAGTGATTTAAAAAATTGTGGCATCTATCCCGGTCTTACCCTACGTGGGCTATGATGTGACTTGTTTGTCATCCGTCATTATAATACGGAGCGGTTTATACCCGCTGCAGTGGACGGGTTATGGTTTTATGTTACGGCTCGCTGTTGCGAATGTTTTTGTATAAAAAGTTTTATTGCTATGCACACAATGGCCGTTGTTGGCCGCTCTTCTGTTTACATTGATGGATAGCAACAACACACGGGTAAATGGAAGTTTAGTGATGCGCTGAAGCCCATTACTGGCTTTAATGTTCCGATATCATGGTATCAATAGATCAATAGCTACGGGTTCAAATAATACGATTTTTTGGAGACAATAGCACAATGAAAGAACTGAAACAATGTGAATCAAATATCGGTCACATTTGGCTTTGATAACATTAAAGGTTTCAATACATTTATCGATATCGAAAGAAAAGTTAAAATAATACTGAACATTCAAACACAGGCACTGAAATCGCAATGTAGGTTTTTGGGTATTTGTAGTTGAACACTTCAATACATTTTGTATATCGTTTCTGGCTTTTATTACACAATGTAAATTCAAAATTAAAAGCTGATAAACGAACGGGATATTTTATTATCAAACAAAATCATCTTTAGCTTAGACAAACAACCGCTTGAAATAGTTTATTGAATAAAGGAATATTTACAAGTTAATTAAATTGAGTAAAACAAAAGTAATAGTTTTCAGACATTTTACGTTCTAGGTTTATAAAAAATATACTATTAATGTAATAGGTGCCTATAACATAAATAATATAGTAACTATTCCTACAGGATAAGCACTTCAAAAAGTTGCAAGCAGAAGCATATTAGCATTTTCTATCAGATAAGAGTATATACATCAACACGGATATTATCAGAAGTTTCACAAAAAAAAAAATCATAAACATTGTAATCGACATAAAATAAGAAAACATAAACAAAAATTGCTACCTACAGGCCACTCAACACGAGAACCTCAAAAACACCACACCCAACAATATCACTTTCACGTTCAAGCTGACCAAATAGACTCGAACACAATAATATTTGTACAAAACTAACAGAAACTTGTCCAGAAGGGTTATACCCTTAAGTTATGCATTAATAGTGAGCTCACTTAAATCAATATTATTAGAACAAGCTCAACTTTCTTCAGATAGGTACGAACAGGTAATAATTGTTCGTCTATATGTAACTTCAAACTTGGTAGGGGAACACAAACATTAACTTTGGTTTCTTGGTAGAAATGGGACCAATGTTAATTAATTATTTCACTGTCAGTTCAAATTTTATTTACTCTTTGAACTCAATTTGCGGGAATTTGTTTGCTTTGACTAGATACAAATTGTGGGCTCTTTATTTTAAGTGGTGGTGTCTTAATTTGGAGTAATTTGGGCAAAATACCTGCCCATCTTTCTTTTACAAAGTAATAAATATACTCCATTTAGACCTCTTTCTGAGAAATGCAATAGTTGCCATTTGGCAGCAGGCAACTTAGATGTCGTCATGGAAGATAGGTCTTACTTACTTCCAAACAACAAGATCGCAGTCACCAATCCGACACGCAAACTCTGGCTAGTATGACGGACGGGCACGATTTCTCAAAAATGAAGTCAAATTGCTTCTAGGGCCCAATTAAAATTACGAATTCTAATAGAGTCCCAAATTCAAGCTCTCTACCGAACAGTGATTATTCCATCCCTTATTTAGTTCATTCAAGTGCCTTATTTAACCACAACAACTCAAAATAAAGTGCTTTAATCTTGTTTAAAAAATCTAATACTGGCATCCATCCAGGCATTTTCTCCCCCGTACACAGTGATGCAAATAATCAAATTACTCAGAGTTTCTATCAGCAGCTTCAGTAACCAAGTTAAGATACTACTCTAGAATATGTTTCCGAAGCTAATTCATTTCGTATTCCTGTTTTCCTTTATCCCTCCCCGCCTTAGAACTTAAAAACAAAACTAATTAAAATTCTAACTTCAACGCTCTTCGGGAAGTGTTGTAAAGTAACGAAATAATGTTTTCATCAAATTGAAACGAGGGTAGTTAATAAAAACCTACCGTAGCGTTCGCGTAGTACTGGCGTAACGTTCGAGTGGTACTGGCGTGGCGGTCGCTTAATACTGTCGTAAGGTTCGCGTAGTACTGCCGTAGCGCGGCGTACTGAAGGAATGCGCGTTTGTTGGAAGTGTTTACTAAAATTTGCATAGTTCGACGAAAGTTTTGCATTGAAGTTGTACATCAGGGATCCACATAGCACGACCATCTCAAACAAGAGAGAGTTTTAATGATCTGCAACGCTTGTCCACTTTTATAACTAAAATGCACTCAAGTAGGTAACGTATTATTAGAATTTACGTATAAAGGAAAACATTTTATTCTGGGAGACTGGTGCCTAAACTAAGCCGAAGCCTGTATTTCAGGACACCAGGTCCCCACCTAAATGATATGATAATATAATGTTAAGTAAATTATAAGTAGTTAATAAACAACCGGAACAGGTATTAAAAATGTTTCCCTTTCCAAAACCAAAAATAGATAAAACTAAATAGCATCAAAACAACTTATTGCTACTAGTTATAAAATTATATAGTAGAAGAGTGTGTTAACAAAATCAAAAGTCATTTATTCAAACTAGGCTGAGAGCCAACACTTTTTGAACGTCAAAGTTCTACATAAAGACAGTCCCCAAAAAACGCCCGCCCGTCACCACTTCGTAGTGTTTTAGCTGTGAAGAAGTGGCCAACAAACTCCCCAGCAACACATCTGTCTGTTAAGTTTGAAGAACTTAAATCTATATAATTATATGCAACAATCTTAACATATTTGTCTGTAACGTATGTAAATCAGAAAACTAAAGATATATCGTCTAAAATATAATAATAAAATTAAATTATCAGCCACTTGTTAGCTAGCACACTCAATTATGCCATTAAAAACGAACTTAAGCAGAAACCCTAAACCAAATTAAATAAGCCTCCATACATAACTGGTGTGCCTGCTTACTCGTGCAACGGTAGAATCTATCAAAGGGCTGTGATTCGAAGCCACAAGCGATAAACTAGGGCCATCACGGACCATCAGCTTATAGTTATGACAGATTATATGAACTCATATAATCCACCCACCATAAGCTAATTATGGAGAAAGAACATCAAGTGTAACAATATCTTGAGTTCAAAACAACTATTCTTATCTTCTAAATAGTCGTTGATGGAATACTATGCCTTCAAACAGAGACTTGATTTAAATTTAGTTTTAAATTCATTAAAAGGCAGGTCAAGAAAAGAAAGGGGTAGCTTATTGTAAAAGCGGATACCGAGACCCTCAAACGTACCATGAACCTTACGAAGACGATGGGAAGGAACACGAAGTTTATTCTTATTTCTGGTGTTAAAATTGTGGATATCACTGGTCTTGGTGTATAAATGTATATTTTGTCTAATGTATAATATGTTTACAAAAATAAATTGAGATGCCACCGTGAGAATTCCAATCTCTTTGGAAATTTTTCTTAAAGAAACTAAACTAAACTTAACCCTAGCCTGTATATCGTAAAATAAATATATTTTTTATGTCCGCAGCTTTAACCTACAAAAGAATACCGTAAGACATAACGCTATGGAAATAACTAAAATAGACTAACCATGCTGTGTCAATGTAAAAAAAAAGTATATTGTCTAACTTTTCTGACGGCGCAGGTAGCAGAACTGAGCCTTTCCGATAGGCTTGATATAGGTGCACCCCATTGAAGTTTGGAATAAACAGTTATACGCAAAAAAACTGCCGAGTCTACAGTTTCAAGCACTTCTTTACTTCTTTATTTAAGATGGCATTGGGTCCTAGATTTATTAAATTAGGTAAGGAAAACTTTATTTTTTAGTTTTCTTAGAGAATTGAGAAGTAAGTTAATGTGATAAATCATTAATATACACCAAAAACAAAAATGGTCCCACAATCGAGCCTTGAGGCACACCTAAATAAACTGGTAACCCGGAAGACTTTACACCATTGATATCAACACATTGGAACCTATTATACAAATATGAATCAATTACATTTAGATCTTCGTTTTGAAGACCATAATGACGTAGCTTACGCAAAAGCGTGTCATGGTGTACACAATCAAAAGCTTTGGAGAGATCACAGAAAACTACGATTGCATTTTGCGAGTTCTTCCATGTGTTGAATATGTGTTTTAGGAGTGCAACACCCGCATCTGTAGTCGATCGACCTTTTGTAAAGCCATATTGTTCATTATGAAGGAGGCTATTTAAAAATATCTTAGCAACTGCTGGAGTATTAACTTCTCAAATATTTTGCTAAATACAGGTTGGATAGAAATAGGTCTGAAGTTGCCGATGTAATTTTTATTGCCTGATTTAAATAGAGGTATGACTTTACTACTCTTCATAAGACCAGAAAAAGTTCCAGAGTCCACGCATTTATTAAAAGTTACAGCAAGATAGGGTGCTACGATGTCTATTATATTACTCAAAAATTTGATGGAGATGCCCCAGTAATCATCTAGTAACATTGAGACAGTAGGTCATATATAACGTATGGTGAGCGTGTGGTGTGTAGTGAATGTCTTTTTTTTTTGTGGAAGTTATTTAATTTGTATTTGTATGATGACTTGTTTACTTTTCATATTTAAATACTACAAAAAAAACACATTTTATTTCTTTATTTAAAGTAGTTCTTCAGTTTTCTGATAGTCTAATCCTAATTACCATAAAGCCACTTTTACATTCGTGCATGTTATCAATAAACATATTCTTGATTTTACTAATTTGATTGTATAATTTAGGTCCAATAAAGAGAGAAGTTAGATAAGAGAGTTAGCGGACGTATTAAAAAGAAGACGAATAAATATAGCGCGTTTACAGGAATCTACTCGTAAGTCGAAGGGAACAAAGGCGAGGGAAATTGGTGATGGACATAAGTTTTTTTATTGTGGAAGTGACGATAAAAGAAATGGCGTGGAAGTATAAGATAGTAAATTGAATGAAAGCGTGATGGAGGTTAATGGATTAATAATAGATTGATAGTTGTGAAAGTTATGATGGGCAATATGATGCTGAATATAGTTAGTGTGTATGCCCCGCAGGTAGGATGTGACGAAAGGGTAAAAGAGAAGTTTTGGGAGGATTTTGATACAACTGTAATGACCATCTCCGTGCATGACGAATTGATAGTTGGAGGTGATTGTAATGGGCATGTAGGAAGAACGAGAAACTGTTATGAAAGAGTACATGGAGGATGGGGTTTTGGATGTCCCAATAACGAGGGAGAGACGCTATTGCAATCCGCTACCGCATTTGATCTGGCATTAGCCAACACTTGGTTCCAGAAGAGAGATGAACACCTAGTCACATACAAAAGTGGCCACAAGACCCAAATTGACTATTTTCTATTTAGGCGCAACCATATTAGGCACGTCAAAGACTGCAAAGTGCTGCCAGGAGAAGACTTGGACTCACAGCACAGGCTCCTGGTTATGGTATTAGCGATAAAAACACAGTGTATAAGAAGCAGAGCCTCCTAAAATAAAATTGCATATGCTGGAGAAGAATGATTGTGCGAAGGAATTTAGAGAGCGAGTAGTAGACAGAATGATAGAAATGGGAGATATGAATGATCTAAGAGTGAATCAAAGCTGAAATGAAATAGCTGGATGTATTTGGTATGAAGCGAAGGATATTTTGGGAGATACAAAAGGAAGGAGCACAATAGAGAGGGACATGGTGGTTGTAACAAGGCAGTGTTAAAGCCTTGTTTATTTTTTGACCTCTATTCCAAAACTACGTTCTTTCCTACCTTTTTTAATTTAAAATTCAAAAATTACTTGTTTCTCTGTCAAGTCTCTGTTTTTATATTAAAAATCAGTTCAGATTGAGCAGGGGAGCTAGACTAAGCTCTTATTCATCATTGTAATTTTTCCTCTTATTCAATAAATGACAGTTACCAGTTTGTAAGAGTTAAAGTTCAGTTTTTATAAACAGGCAGTTCCTAGCAATAATACTATTTAATTACGTACCTAGTCACAGTGTATGTGTTCGTACTACGAGTATTAATGAGTGATTCTTATATTCAAGCCTACTTTTGTAAATAACGAAATATACGTGTTAACTTGTCGTGTATTATTCCTTCATCCTACTTCTCATCTACGGTCCTCCTACTCTACGTCCTCCTATGCGTGTCACTCCCACGACGTGTCACCTTTACCTCCGGCACCTGCAACGTGACTCCACCTCCGTACCGTGACATGGTAGTCTACAGAAATACAGGAAGTGTTGAAGAAAAAAAAGAAGAAATTCAAGGAATGGCAGAGTGTAGAACTGGTAAGCGTTAGTTTCAAAAATAAAAAAAGAGTGAGTATGACGCGTTAAAGAAAAACCTAACAAAGCCGTGGCAATAGCGAGAGCAAAAGCTCAGGACAAACTGAACGATACACTGGACAGTCTAGCTGGCCAAAAAGATCTGTACCGGCTTGCTAGAGCCAGAGAGAGGAAGGCGAAGGATGTTAGTCGGATAAGATGTATAAAGGACGAAGCTAGAATGCTTCTATTAGTGAATAACGATAGATAATAATAATAATATTCCACAACTATCACACAACGCCATCTAGTCCCAAGCTAAGCAGAGCTTGTGTTATGGGTACTAGACAACAATAGATGGACGGGCTATTTTGAAAGACTGATGAATGAGGAAAATATCTGGAGTGGTGTTGTAGAGAATAAACTAATGAATGAGGGGTTAGTGAGGATGGTCAGTGTAGATGAAGTGAGAATAGTAGTGAATGGAATGAAGAATGGTAAAGCAATTGGTCCAGATGGAATTGAAGTGTGGAAGTCATTACGGGTAGCTATGGATGGACTTGGTTAGCTTTGTTCTTCAATAAGTTGTTGCTGGAAGAAGCCATACCTGATGAATGGTGCAACAGTTCGTTTGTGCCCAAGAACAATGGTGATGTGCTGGAATGCAACATCATCTGTTGATGAATAAAGCTAATGTCACATAGTATGAAAGCATGGGTAAAAGTTATTGAAAAGCGGCTGAGAGAAGAGTGTGAAATCTCACAAAACCAATTCAGTTTTACGCCTGGTCGGGGTACAACGGATGCCATTTTCGCTATCCGCCAGCTGTGCAAAAAATACAGAGCTGTGCATAAAAACTTGCACATGGTGTTCGTTGACCTCGAAACGGCATATGCCTCGAGAGGTTTTGTGTTGGGCCCATAAGGAGAAAGGTGTGCCTGGGAAGTATGTGCAGTCGATCCAAGCGATGTACAGCCGATGCAGTACCCAACTCTGGTCTGTAGTGGGCACCACTCACAGTTTCAGTGTAGCTGTCGTTTTGCACCAGGGATCGGCCCTCAGCCTTTACCTCTTTCTGATGATAATGGACGCGCTGACTTCGGACATCCAGAAAGAGGCTCTCTGGTGTATGCTGTTTGCTGATGACATTGTGTTGGTTGCCGAAAGCGGCTCAGAGGTCCAGAGCAGATTGGAGACGTGGTGGCAAAGACTGGAGAGTGTTGGCCTGAAATTGAGTAGAACCAAAACAGAATATCTGTTCTGCGATTTCAGTGGGCTCTTCATTCTTATGCCTCTCCAGTCCTATGCCTGTAGCTCTCAACGGAACGCCTATACCGATGTGCTCCGACTTTCGATACCTCAGGTCGCTTGTTCAGGGGGACGGTTATATAGACCTACGTCTCGGTCGCACAGGATCAACTCAGGATGGATGAAATGGCGACAGGTCACTGGAACAACTTGCGACCGACGGATGCCCCTTAAATAAAAGGGGAAAATCTATAAGTCCGTGATTAGACCTGTCGTACTGTATGGATCAGAATGTTAGGTTGTGAAAAAGACGAATGAAAAGAGATTGCATGTGGCGGAGATGAGAATGTTGAGATGGATGTGTGGAGTAACGAGAATGGATAAAGTGAGAAATGAGTAGTAGAGAGGTAGTTTAAAAGTAGCGCCAGTCACAGAAAAGTTGAAAGGGAACCGCTTGTCTTGGTATGGTCATGTGAAGAGGAGGGATGAAACACATGTAACTGAAAGAGTTTTGAATATAAATTTGGAATAGATAGAAAGGGAGAGGGAGGCCAAAGAAAATATGGATGGATTGTGTGAGGAGTGATATGAAAGAAAAGGGAGTTAGTGATAGCGTGACGGCTGACAGGACAGAATGGAAGAAAAAAACGTGTTGCGCCGACCCCAAGTAATATGCGATAAGGGCCGGAAGATGATGAATTTAGGTCCAATAAAGTCATAGAGTTTTTGTGAAGTAAGGATGTAATGAGAGTAATTTTGGCAATAATCAGTTCATTTCTCAATAATCATAATTAAAATTTCACCTAAAAAACGTCAAACGGTGGGCATACGCCTCCCTTTTTTTTCTTCCTGGCGTCGCCGCATCGCACTCTCGCAGCCCCGACCTGGCGGTAGCAGCCCCAAGTAGTACGTTGTATCAAAAAAATAAAAAAGTTTCAGTCAATTTTATGGGAAATCTACCACAGGGCACATGATACACCGTACAATTACAAGAGAATTTCAGGATTTTTGACGTCGGTACTAAAAGCCCTAATTTTGGCCCCGGTACCAACGGAGCACGGTTTGTCTAAAGTGAATGAGCAATAAAGCAAATCCCGAATAAGCCCGAAAGACCATGCGAGCGGAGCCGCGCGAAAAATATAGTACCCACCGCTATTTATATTGCTCTGCTATGCTTAACTTGGAGTAAAAGAAAAATGGAGAGAATATCAGTTTATGATCCGTAAACGTAAGGTTTAACTGTACAAAAGGTTTTTTTATTTTGTAAGTGATATTACAATAAATATAACTTGCTTGTGTTACATTTAATTTCATGGTAAGTTTCGACATTTTTCACGATAAATCACCGGTAATCGTCTGCCAATCAATGTGCCAACCCATCGTATTCTTCAGGATCATAAAAGTATCTACCTAAGGAAATTATTATTTTATCTAGAATCTATCTAACATTAAAGTTTTCTCTTGCCTGACAACAGCATCTTAAAAGCTTATACACACATCCACATATTCAAACAATAATCAACAATCTTTCAACAATTTTACTACTAATAGATATTACTCAGAACAATGTGATGATACACATGGCCTTTCCAACAACTGACATTTACGCGGCCAAACAATTTACACGCATAAATTATTTTAATTCCACAAAGGGTAATCCTAACAGTCGTTTCGTCAAAGGGTACGTAGGCACTAATACGACAATGTAACATCAACTTTAATTAAAGCCCATAAAATGAGCCATACAAACTTCCTTCCGCACGGCTCAACTTTGTCGTGCGGTCAAACGTATTTATTCTTTAACACATTTGTCAAGTCCATTGAAGATTATGCGAAACTCAACTCCAAACTATGTCATCCACATTTGAGAGGATCATAAAACATGCTAGGTTGCTTTCATCAGCCTCGCATTCGTGTATAAAGCAAGTAAAGGATACGTCAACTCTAAATGTAACCTTCACTTTTACGACAGTTATAAAATTTCAAATTTCGCTACTCAGCGTTGTTAAACTCTACTGCACCTTTGTTTATTGTCGATAGCGTGTTTAATTTTTATTGATCCACTTAATTTACGATCTTTAACATACACGTCTTTCAAATTTTACGTTCCCGTTTCATGGTTCCGTAAGACAGGGTTTTATCACACCCGCTTTACTATCTTTGAATGTTGGAATAAAACGGTGGAAGTCAAAAGTAATTTACTATTAAACATAAAACACAATCAATTAAGCAGAGGAATAGACCAATTTCACGTTCAAATAAATATTGCTATCACTCACATTACTTAAAAGTCACAGACTAAAAAGCAAAAGGAAACATTATCTGGATATTACTGCTCATACACTCACTGAGAAACTATATATAAGAAAACCGGAGAATCTCACAACACCAACGTGAACATAGCGGGTGGCCTATTCCATAGCAGAAAATGGCAACTTAACTAGTTAACTGAAGCTCAATTTCTCTTCTATTATGGGCGTAATGGGAACCTAAAGGGTATCGCTAAACGTATCGAGCGCTCTAAGCAATATGCACCATTGACGCATTGGGTGTAAAGGTCGGAATGGTTACGACAGTTTATGCGATATTATGTCTAATCCGCTCACATAACCAGTCCACTAACACTCGGGCTAAGCATTGGGATGATTTATGCTATAATATTTGCTATATGCTGCAATATTTGCAGCTGTCTAACGCCAAAGCCCATACATATTATTAGATTTATGTACGAAAATCGGTCTCTTGTAACTATAAACTGCTTAATAAGTTATTGTAAAATCTGACAGCTTAATAAGCAATGTCACCTTACCAAGCAGTTTGTAAGCACGCATAAATTTTGAGCTCCAAACCACGACACACTTCTACTGTCATAATATAATTTGCTCAAGCCATGACACTTTTGCAGTTCTTCTATTGCACCCCAAAATCTTATTCTCAAACTTTACTGTAGCATAAACTCTCTTGTGGTATTATACTGTCGATCATAAATTGGCTTTTGGCAGTGAGTCCATTAAATGTTAATTACAGCTAAAATGTAACACGAAATCAAAGTGAAGTTTCAAAGTTTTCATTCAACGAGTTAGAACCATTTCAAAAATAATTTTAACTGAGGAAAATTTTGAGGGCGCTAAAAGAGTACTTAGATTAAGTTCAAAGTTACTGTTTTATTACTTACTTCGAAACACCTCACAAGCGATAGATGTTTTTGATTTTCCACGAAAAATATAACCGTAAATAAATTCTATTGATGCTCTACTATAATGAGTTTTACAAAAGTAAAGTTATTTTCGACATTTCTATACAAAATTAGACTATTCAGAAATGACAATACAGCCATGTCATAATAATTTGACTTTATTCGTAGAATTAGGTATTCAGTAATGTCATTACCAGAATTGTGACAAAAGAGAATTTTCTATTTCGTAAAAAAATGGTTTTAGCGTAATAACTATAATTATGGAAAAGTATCTCCTTACAAATTACAGGAGGTCTAAAATTCTATCCACAGTTAATTAAACCCAACTTAATGAATTCATCTGAAGCGATGAAAAGCCACTTACCTTGAATGAGCTCTTGAAAATATCTTCTTACGGGAGCCTGGGTCAAAATTCAGTAGGTAACTATTTTTCATGCTGAAATAAAAAACGTAAGTTCGGAAAACTTCTTACGCTCTTTTTGCAAGTTTTTTGCAAGAAACATCACTTTGTGACAATGTTGATCAAAATACAACAATAATTCATGGCAGACACGATAACCGCATAAACTAATAATGTTTGTAGGAAAACATTTGACTCATAAAAAAGTTGACAACATATCTTGAGTTATTGGCGGTAGAGCTTCCCAGTTTTCGTGATTTTTGGGGAATTTCTACGATCGAATTCAAAATGGCATGCGTCA
This sequence comes from Polia nebulosa, assembly GCA_951329385.1. Classification (NCBI taxonomy): domain Eukaryota; kingdom Metazoa; phylum Arthropoda; class Insecta; order Lepidoptera; family Noctuidae; genus Polia; species Polia nebulosa. Next base: position 14,932,758 of record OX589598.1, read on the forward strand.
TTTCCACGCTTCTAGATTCCATGCGGAAACCGCAATAAAAACCGCGGAAACTTTAAAAATCACAGTCGTGCTGATTCAAATCCAAAACAACTTGGAAACTGCCGGAGTCGAGGGTGTATTTAAAAGAGTCACCGCGCTCCTGGCACAGGCAATTGAAGAAGCGGATCACCCAGAGGACACGGTGGAGCATACGGTGGAGGTCTGTCCCGCTTGGGCGGAGCACCGCCGTGTCCTCGTGGATGCGATAGGTGGCGGTGACCTCTCGCGCCCAGCCCTGGTTCAGGCCATGTTACGGAGCGAGAGGGAATGGGAGGCAGTCTCCGCCTTCTGCGAAGTAGTAATGCTCGTGAAGGCGGAGGCGGGACGCGTGAGGGAAGCTCACGGAGTGGCCCTCACGGCCCCGGCCGCTACCACCGCAGGAGAGGTACTGGGCGTACTGGGCGTAGGACGTCGCGAGACGTTTTCCGTCCACCGTCGACCCGGGCCTGCGGCCTACGGCGAGCAGTGGGTAGCTCGCCGTTCGATCAGCACCAGGCCCGTGAGTCGACGGCGCGTAGTGTTCCACGCGCGCCTCAAAGATATGTAGTCAGCCACCACTGACGGGGCCATCATGGCCGGTGCCTGCATGCCTAGGGGTAGCGGATAAATTCTGAAAATGAGTTACCGCACCCCTGGGCACTCAGGCAGGGAAGGAACAGGGGTGGGTTTTAGTCAATAAGATTCTGACACGCCCTCCCGTTCCACCCAGAGCGGGAGAAGTCATTGGATGATTTCCCACCCCACAAAAAAAAGAGAAAAAAGGCAATTGAAGGAACACGGTTAAGTTTTAGTCAGTAAGAGTCTGGCACGCCCTTCCGCTCCACTCATAGCGGGAGAAGTTATTTTATGATTTCCTGCCCAAAAAAAAAAGAATGATGTAAGAACCTACAAACTAAAGGTCTAAACCTTTGGAGGCTTGGAGTAAACGTGGGCATCATAAAAGCCCACTAAGGCATATCCTCAAAAGACTGGCCTGCTAGTCACAAACAAACAGCGACTAGTACTAATCCTTCTGTCGTGCGTGGGTGATTAGTGCAATCATCCCTTTGACTGTTCATTGTAACAATCATTCCCATAGTCTCCTGTGGCTGTTTTTGGGTTGACAATTAGTGTTATGACTATTATGGTTAGTTATAAACTACGTATATAGCTACAAACGTTTCCAATATGTAGATAAAGATTCCTCATTCTTAATTGTATTTCTTTACTGTCCAAAACGTAACATAGTACACAGTGATTACACAATTCATGTACAAAGGCGATCTTAACTCAACGTTGTCTTTTCTTCTTGCAAACCTTTGAGTGATAGAGAGAGATCACATTCGAGGGCCTACCCTCGAATGTAATCTCTCTCTATCACTCCAATGATGTAAATCAATGGTAGACAAGCAACCTAAATCAATGATGGACTTTTGATTTACTTAACCTATGTTGTCCTAATGAAAAGGCCACACTCAATTATTTTCAGGTCTTCAGAGTCCAAATGATGATTTATTCTGAATTTTAATAAATATATAGAAATAGGGGAAGGCCAAAGAAACGATGGTTGGACTGTGTGAAAGAGGATATGGGTAAAAAAGGGGTGACTACAGAGATGACGACTAATAGAGGAGTATGGAAGAAAAAGACATGTTGCGCCGACCCCAAATAAATTGGGATAAGGGCAGGAGAATGATGATATAGAAATACAGAGCAGTAGTGGCCCAGTGATAATAGCCGCGACTTACGAGTCGTGGGTTCGAATCCAGCTAGAAGATATTTCATCACCAGTGCTCTCAAAACGATGACGGAAAACAGCGTGAGGAAAACGCCCATGTCCTAGAACCAAAAATTTGAAGGCATGTGACATCTATCAATCCGCACTGGGCCCGCGTAGTGGATTACAGTCCACTTCCTCTCGCAGAGGCCAGTCCCAGCAGTGGGAACATTAAATGATTGTGCTTATGCTTTTGTTACACTAAAAGACTCTAAACATTTGAGTTTGAATTTTGTAAAAGTACCTAATTACAAAAATACATACAAAATCATGAGATAAAGTAAACAAAGCTTACAAAAATGTATCGTATCCCGAAAATATTCCCTCAAGACGGAGACCCTGGATGGCGGCCAGAGTAAAAAAGTTTGCCATCACGAACGAATAAGGCCGGAAGAAGTTTTGTTACTGTTGTAAACGTATAAGGATGATTTAAGCGACTTGTAAAAAGTTGATAATATGTAATGCCGAGATTCTGAGATTTATGATTAATCCCTTGCCGAGATGTTTCTTATCTTATGACAGTTAGGATGGACGACAAAAAATAAATTAAAAGAGTTGGAGTCTAAATATTGAAGTGCCAGTTTGTGTCTGGTTTGTTTTGAGATTCGTGTCTTGAGTTCAGGACATCAAAACAACAAGGATCTGTATCGTTATTATTACTATCTTCATCATACGAAGAACAGCTGTTTAATAAGTCAGACTTCATTAGTGTGATAACTGTGAAATTATATTATTTTTTTAATACTTCCGAATAGCAAACTCATTGATATTTTATTTGATAAAAACAGCCCAACATAAAGATAATTTAATCATCGAAAATGCGTACCTACATATGTTTGTGGCAGGTACATGTAGATTCATCTAGCCATAGGTTTTCTCAAATCCAATTTGATTCAAACAAATACCCGCATTCATGATAAAAATCTTCTCTATCAAAACACACGCTGCTATGAAGTTGATAAAACGCCCCATCCCTCAAAACGGAGGGTTTAATATGAAGCTACTAGTCGCGCCATCTATCGAACTGCGGGCGAACTAGTCATTGTTCTCATATGTGACTACTTGGCTGTAATAAATCGCGTTTATCTCAGTTACAGGCTAATGAATAACGCTTAAAGTTTTATTAATATCTTCTTAGTTTATTTGTTATAGCTTTTATTATTAATGCTATTATTTTCATTCTGTTTTAAGTGTTTTGTTAGCATGTTTCACTGACTGAGTGTATCGAAATTTTAGGAATAACATTGCTATAGAATGTCCAAAATAACTGTTTTCATATTCATATTTTTAGTTCCCTTGAATAAAAATATCGTGGTGCATCTTTCATTTATGTGCCACACATATTTATTGGTGAGGAAATATAAATTATTTGAACGTCTATAAATCTATCAAGATGTTGTAAAATGGTCGTAGGTAGCGAACTAGCAATATGTATCAACACGAAACGGAAATCCTTTCGACCATATACAGAATAGATTTTGATATTTTATTAACCTACGATTTATTTTCAGAATGCTCGAAGAGACGTTACACGATTACGTAAAAGTTAAAATTGTTATTTTAACTGTTACGTGTGCTACGAAGCTATTAGAAACAAAAATTTAGATTTTTTAATAAATAATTTAAATGATGTGATTACAACTTTTTTATGTTGTTTGGTATCCGTATTATAGTTAAAGAATTGCATAATTTGTGGGGACAGTTTTTAGACCAAAACCACTGTATTAACTATAGTAGTTGTATTCTTAAGTTCCAACGTGAATTGAAAAACGACCAAATTTTTATCAACAATTTATTGGATAAAAAAAGAAATGGAAATTTTTCTCAACTGACTGTCACAGAAATAATTGTCAAATTTTGTGTGTATCCCACACACAAAATTTGACAATTATTTCTATGGATTTACCTAAAGGGACGTGTAGTGGTCAATCTTAAACATCAAAAGTGGAATAATTGTTACTGTGAGTGGCACACAAGTATGAAAAAAAAAGAAAAACACGACAAAACGCTAGCGCGTTTTAACCAGCAAAAGGTTGATAATTTGGTAGCTGTTGTTATCCATACAAAATTGTGAAGCCTGAACAATACCTATAATTTTAAAAAGTATCTGGTTATTTGGTTAGGATGTAAAAAAATCTTTAGTTAATGTTGTATACATCCGAGTTGGCCACCCTGTATATGTAATCCAGGGGAAATTTTCAGCGGAGTAGTAAAGAGTAGTAAACCTTAACCGTTGCAGCTAAACGAAAAAGGTCTATGGAGACTATCCATAATTTTTCGTGAAATTTTAATAACCATTCACAGATTTTACCTATACATAAATAGTACACCTAAGACTACCTACAGTACTGTATTTACTTTTTCTCTTTAAAATCCATCCAAAGGTTGTCTTGAAAAGATCGCTTTTAACGTTAAGGCCGCCCATTGTGTCACTCTATGTAAAGTTTTCTTTATTTATATGTTTCTGTAATCTAAATGGTGCACATATAAAGAATATTCTATTCTATTCTATTCTATTCTATTCTATTCTATTCTATTCTATTCTATTCTATTCTATTCTATTCTATTCTATTCTACTATATTCTATTCTATTCTATTCTGATAAAAAATTTCTATGGGACTAACCCAGGTTGGAGTACTAAAAAGTTTTATAACGCAGTGTATTATATTTTTATTTTATTTTAGCCTTCCGTAATAGAGTACAAAAGTAATTAAACACAGCCACCATAGTTTGGTCATGAAGGGAAACAACAGCGCGTAAAGTCCACGCCACTGATCAATAAATACCTAGGTACTGTTGATGACAGATGTCGTCTACAACTTCGATGTAGCTCCTAAATAGGTACAAACTTAGCAATAATATTAGTCATATTAATACACACAATTGCATATAACACTGCCATCCCCAGCATCGGTCACGAAGGGTAGCATGCTACATCAGCGTTGCGGTTAACCGGCGCGCGACGTCCACGTCATCCTACCGCCTGATCGATGACCTCCAGCGGGCAGTGTCACGTCACTTCATATTCATAACTATCCTCTGCCAACGGCTTCGCCCGCATAGCATTAGTACTTCTCCCATTGTATATTAAAGCATTGATGTTATTTTTTTTCTCTTTATTTATTAGGGACTTGCAACCATTAGGTCATGTCAGCCAGATGTTCTTCTGATGTATAAGCTATATTACTGCAAAGTTTCATCAAGATCCGTTCTGTGGTTTTTGCGTGAAAAAATTACAAACATCCATACATCTTCACAAACTTTCACATTTATAATATTAGTAGGATTACACTCTTGAACCCTAGGCCAGTCTAAAGAGAACTTCAATATGAGCCCTTAAAGTTGAACTAGACTTTGGTATATTAATTATTACGAGTATAATTTCTGACAGATGGTCGGTTTACCAAGTTTGTAAAGGTTATGTATTGGGCTTGATTGTTTGTGTAATTAAGTTAGGGGTAATAAATTGGGACTAGAATAATGGAGATGGACGTTAGTAAATAATTTGTACTCCAGCCGTCCTTTAAATATTCGTGTTGAGAAATAAAAGCCCATTAACTGAAGATTTGCATGGAGATTTCTTTATCAGAGCTGATTTTCCAATCGTCAGACATTCCACAGATAAAATTAAAATTTCACAGATTTTTTAACAATTAAAATTAATTCGTATCATGCACTGAAAAAAAACTTAAATAAGTACTTCATTTTTTATAACTAGATGGCGTTGGCGTCGAATTAGATCTCGCTATGGTTTCGTTACCGCAAAAAGTATAAGATCTAGGTGACAACAATCTGTTAGGTAATGGAAACCCCAATTACACTTTTGTTATTTTTATAGTCTTGTTGCAAAACTCTTTGCAACTGACTTAAAATAGATTTCGATTCGATATTTTATTGTGTATATATGTCGCTTATGCTTGATTCTTGCCCCATACGCTGTCTAAATGTGAGGGCGTAAGCGTACAATACAATGTATCACCAGATTAATGTGTGCGCCAGTGATGTGTGAGACTCGATGTGTACCTACCTAAATCCACACTGGTCGCCTTTCCCCATTTGCATTGAACAGCTACCTCGAAAGTCAACGAAATTCAACTAACCGAACCAAAAAAAAATAACTGTAACCATTGAATTCTAAATTGCATTTCGTATTTTGTAAAAGCAATTCGCTTTCTATCTAGCTGACTCGATAATTGCTTGTGATAATTGGGTTTCCGGTAATAAAAATGTAAAAAACTGCTCGGTATCTGAACCGCCCTTTGCCGTCGGCTTTCAGGGGGGTGTCGCTTATTTATATGCTAATGCAGCGCTGTAGAAATGCCACGCACGACTTAGGTGTTGCACCTGTCCAATTATAAGAACAACATTTTCCCTTATGTGCATTTTCATGGAATTTTCTGCATGGAAATTGAGGTAAATTTCGCCACGTCTGAACGCCGTACCACCTTACTGGGGAATATTTCGCTTTTGCACAGGCAGCCGTTTGTGTAAATTATTACTTTGGAGGTAGATTACTGCACATATGTCCTCATAGCTTCTAGTTTATATTCAGTTACTTTGCATACTGTATTTTTGAGTTTCGAACAAATCTCTAAAAGTGCTACGTTTCGTGCGATTCCAGTTGAGTTCAAAGTAGATAAATAGAATTTCCTGGCACTTACTTATCACCTTCTGGGTATTATCTGCGACGCCATTTGTATTGGTGATGTTTCACCCATTCCCCCGGACATTAGTATTCATGGAAGTCAGTCGATCGAGAAAAGAATTTTCGCAGCTCCGTCCAATCTTGACGAGGGCTGGACTGTTCTGAGTGGTTGCCATTTCCTCTCTCCCTTTATTTTTTCTCCAACAACTTAATGGAGTCTTAAAGAATGGGCTGGTATTTCAGTATAATGTTTTAACTTCATCCGAGACGCGGAGGGTAATTGTATGACATTTTAATATTGTTTTGGTAATAGGAAAACTGTAATTGGTCTTGTGGAAGCGCAAAATAAAGCTCCTTAACGTAGCGCAGTCATAGTCACGTACAGTTGAGATATTTTAAAATGAAAAAGATGTATTATCAAACACTATATAACAAAAGCTATTCTTTAAACTAGTTAAGAAAATAAAGTAGTTTCTCGCTTGCAGCATGTAACAGATGTGGGTACACAGAATAACAGAACAGGGCATCCATTCAGCTCTCGCGCTCCCAACGCAAGAATTTATCTAAAGCAAATCTCATTGTTCAGTGGATCCGCGGAGACGTGAGTTGAACGCGCAAGTAAGACAAATTCCCATCGAGTTGATTAAAGTTGTCAGCCAGGAACGCGGGAGATGCAATTTAGCCACAACCGGCAAATATTACGCGTCCCGCCGTCAAAGCCGCACCTACTATACCGGATTGTTCCCTTGGCTCTTGTAGATTGCGTATTTGTTAACGTGAATAGGCATTCCCTTGATAAGCGGGTTCCGCAAAATTCGTTTGCGACCGCACAAAGATCCGCCCACGAAATGAAGTGCAGCCCTATCTTAAGAAGCTTATCACGACGGTAAGGAGGCCTATTTCTGAAAATACATTTGCGTAAGACGCTAAAAATATATCTGGCTTTCTTTAGATTCAATGCAAAGTTATTTAGAAGACAACATTTTCCCTGAGAGCATTTTTAAATTACTTCGCTAAGTTGTCATCCGTTCAAACGGCGACCTGAACTGGTGCTCTTTAACTTATAACTAGTCTGTAATAGAAACTTTCTAGACAGTAAATAATATCTGACGTCGTTTCAAGCTGCCGCTGAAATTATGCAGCAATAATTTCATAGTTCACAAAGCACAAAGTAAAGCGTAGAATGTAAGTTACACGCTCACCGTAAAGTGGCCTTAAGAGAGCTTATAACACGACTGAACACATTGTGAAGAACCTTTCAGAGAATAAGACTGTATAGAATAACGGATAGGTAGTAGGTAGTCTGCAGCTTTGTGACTCAAGTTGGTATAACCTGTTGTATATTTGTTATATAGCTGCTGAAGCACTGTACTGTAATGCTGTATAGTGTATTTCTGATGACTTTGCAATAGAATTGCAGCTAAACTAGCTATCTGTCACGTTTGTAAATTATAGAACTTGCTTTGCTGCGAAATTACGATCTCAATTTAGTGTAATGGATTCATGTTGTTCTGAAACAGTGTGTGGCCATCTGAAAAGTGTTGTTCTAATTTGAAATCACATTGAAGCAGATTTTGCGACACTGAAGACCAAATCAATATAGTTATTCATAATACTAGTGCGGTAAGTTGGTTTTGTCGAGTGCTTACCATAGTCACGAGTATATCATACTGTGTTTTTCAACACATTTACACACATTTACGAGAAAACAGTACAATAGGTAATGAAACAAACTTTTGCTATTAGATATCAGTCGGAAAATCGCAATAATCTTTGGTGGTTTTAGTATGAAAATGGCGCAAATTTGCAAATCGCACCACGTGCGCGTGGCTAAAATTAGAACTATAGTTTTTAATTTTTATACTATATTTATATATTCATAATATATTTTTATGGAAATCAATTTCCATAAAAATATATAAGAACTCCACCAAGGAGTTTTACATTACGAAAAGAAGAAAATGGACCGAAAGATGTAGTTCTAATTTTCACCACGCGCACGTGGCGCCATTTGCAAATTCGCGCCATTTTCATATTAGAAACGTCAAAGATTGTTGCGACTTTTCGACTGATAACTAAAAACAAAAGTTTGTTTCATTTCCTACTGTACTGTTTTCTTGCAAATGTGTTGAAAAACGTTGTTTGACACACGTGTGGAAATTGGTATTTATAAACTCGGGACTATGGTTAGCCCTCGACTTCGTCTTGGGCTTACATTCGTCGACTCGTTTGTAAAAACCAACTTACCGCACTAGTATCGTAAATAACTATTAATGGTATGCTTAATTAGTTTGCAACGCAACTTATGATGCGGCCTGATCTCTATAATTAATTTATTACCACGGGTGTTAAGCACCTAATTAACAAACCTCGTAGAACCCAGTTAAGAAGGAACAGCAATTTCAGATTTTATGTTCACCGAAACTTTTGTGGATTCACAAAATACCTGCTTGCACATTCTGGAGCCGCAAACTGGGGAAAGTAGCTTGAAATACAGGCAAACTCACGCTGTTATTAAACAAAATAATCAAACAACACTGCGTTGCAAATTCGGCCAAAACTCCGCTGCAAAGCAAGATTGCTCAAGTGAAAAAGCACGTAGCGCACGTATAATAACGGTTATAGCGAAATATTTCTGAACGTAATGTCACTGATATTTCTAATCCACAAAATCCTTGGCACGCGAGAGCTGGGGATTACACATTCAAATAACGCATGCTAGTCGCTATACCGGGGACGTTTTCCCTTTATGTACACCGAGAACTACGCAGCACTATGACTCCGTCACTTCCTATGTAGGAGTCCCTGTTTTGAGCCGAGTTTAACACTGTGCTCTCTGTGTTTGGAGTTGGAATCGCACTTAAGTAAACTGGGATTTAGCCCAATTTCGAGGCTTATGCTTCTAAAGGTTTACTTGCACCGGGAGCTGCATTGTTATTTAGACACATAAACGTAAAGTCGGTATATGTGAGCGCCGAAGCAGCCTTCATTTAGTGTTTGAACTTGCTTGATACGTAACAAAATCTTGGAGTAACTTTACTGACAACAGAGTTCGTTTAGTTTCCTCAATAGTATTTTACTTGGCCATACTAGTCGCGAGACGGCCGTGACTTAAAATTTGTAGGTCGTCGGTTCGAACCCAGACAGGTGTTTTACTTTGTGTAAATTAATTATTTCGTCATCACTACTCTCAAAACGGTATAGGTAAACATCGTGAGGAAACCAGCATGTCTTGGAACCAAAACTTAGAAGACATGTGGCATCTACCAACTCGCGTTGGTCCTGCGAGGTGGATTATTGCCCACACGCTCTTACAGAGAGGATACATGTGTCCCAGCAGTGGGAACATTATAAGCTTATTCTTATACGAGATATTCTTACAACCCTATCGAGAACAAGATTAATAACAGTTATTTTCTGTTGTTTATCAGTTTATGAATAACCAACAACTATCAATAATCTATCTGCTAGATGCAGTAAAAATGGTGTTCTAGATACGTTACCAGTCATCGGCGACATGATGAACAGTAAATTACACTTTACAAAACTTATATTAAGAAAATACTTAGTTATTTAGTATTCGTAAAAGCCATAGTTATAGTCTGTGTTTTCTGATAGCTACAACCTGGGGGTCGTTAGGTCTAGAGTAGTGAATAGGTTACTTCTAGGCAAGTGTGTTCCAACGTCGACCACATGATCGCTTACCACGGTTAAGACCTAAGTTAGCAAAATCATATTGTTGTGTATGTCGTTAATTTGTGGCAAATAAATACTTTTTCTTTCTTCTTCTTCTTCTTTCTACCATCAGCCCCATCAGGTGGGATAGTGGTCAAGCGCGAGCTTATAAATAATAATAAAAAAATCTACGAACTATTTAGCATCTGTTAAGGCGCAGTTATACGACTTTTAATGGTTTTTAATTGAACATCACGTCTAAACGACTAGTTTTATTTCTTCGAAAAAAATATATGTTACTCTAGACAATTTCCGTCGTAATTTGATTTGAGAATATTTGATATTATATTTTTATAACATAGTATAATTCATTCGTAAAGTTGTCTAACGCGGATAAATAATTGAGAATCACGCAAAAACTATAAAGCGTATTTTTATGAAACCGTCACCATTTTAAAGATCATTTAATGATTTATAATTCAGTCTAAGTGTTTTAGTTTAATACCTGTTGCTTATGTGAAATAAATTAATAATGCGTCTAATTTCGAACAGCAGTCCTTGATGGGCGAGTCCTATTACTGGGTGGTCGTACGACGCGTTACGTAAGCACAGCACAGAACACGCAAGCAAACAGGTCTCAGAATGTTTCGTATCCAAAGTAGTAGGCAAAAGTGTCTGAAACGGCCGTTTTTGGTACTTTTGCCTACTACTTTGGATATGACACATTCGGAGACCTGTTTTACCAACGTAAAAATACTTTATCCTCTTTGTAACAAATAAGACGTTGGATTCTTTGATATTTATTTTCTATGCTATGCTAAAATTTTTTACTCAATGAGGGCGCCACTTGGCCGGTAGTACGGCCTTAAGGAACTGATTAGCTTTGGACCTTTTTAAAAGCTTTAATTTAACTTGCAATGTTTGTATGTATGTATGTTCGGGTCAAATCTTGCAAGCTGAATTAGATCCACTTCCTCTTATCTTACGGAGTTGAATTTTTACGTGGTGATACAATTCCGATGACAATGCATGACCATTTTTTTTTGTGTATTGGGAAATCAGCCTGTGACTTCGCCCGCTCCCGTGTCAGACTTTTCCTTCCCTGCCTGAGTGCCCAGGGGCGCGGCATCCCTGGGCAGGCATTGGCCATGACAGGCCCCGTCATTATTGCTGACATCTCTTTGAGGCGCGCGTGGAACACTACGCGCCGTCGACTCTCGGGCCTGGTGCTGATCGGACGGCGAGCTACCTACTACTCGCCGTCCGCAGGCCCGCGTCTACGGTGGCCGGGAGATCGTCTCGCAACCCTCAACGCCCAGGGCGTCTCCTGCGGCGGCTGCTGCTGGGGGTGTAAGAATCGAAATCCAGGATTAGCTAACGGACGCGAATTTTTTTTTTGTACACTTCTAATTGTGATAGCTGGTATAAAACCATTTTTTGTTATTATTTTGTTATTATTAACTTATTTAACATACTTCTTCTCTATTCTACACTTTCCACTCTCTCTTTTCTCTCTTTTTTCTCTTTTCTACTCTTTTTTTTCTTTATTCTACTTTTTCTTTTTCTTTATTTTTTTTTTTTCTTTTTTTTTCTTTTTGTTCTTTTTTCTCTTTCTTTTTTTTTTCTTTTTCTTTTCTTTTCTATTCTATTCTTTTCTGTTCTTCTTTTCTATTCTTTATTCTTCTTTATTTTTTTTCTTCTTTTTTTTTTTGCTTCTCCTGTAACTGGCTCTGTAAAAAAAAATTGAATTCAGACAATGTATGGTTATTAACTAAGTGACGTTATTCTAAATCTAATATGTCGGACACACAAAGATGGCTGACTGGTTATTTTTTATATATTCCTATGGCATGGGTATCAAATGATCGGATTATTTGCTGAGAAAACTACAAAAAGCGTAATTTTTTAGTTTTTATAAACTATAACATTTTAAGAGACTAAGTTAATTATCAATGCAGAAATATTGTACTGATAAGTTTTACAAAGGCTAAGTTTTCTGTGCACATTTACCAAACTGAATAAATACTCTACCATCGTAAACAAATATCTCACAATAATCACGATCTTAAAGGGGAAAAAGCAAAGTGTGTTCATAGCTTATCGCAAATTAATAATGGCGGGGAAACTTGTTACTCTAGCTACTGATTGCAGTGGTGAGTATAGCTGCGAGCCAAATAGAACAAACACTCTTTAGATTGGAACACGCAATTATTTTTCTTTAGAATCTATGTATTTTTATGTAAAATTAAACATTAAGGTTGTAGTATTTAAGGGGTTGGTGGAGATATTAAGGGTAATTCATCGTTCAATTAAGACAACTAATGATGTAACACTAATTATTGAAAACTAGCTGACTAAACTGAGTCCTTACAAAAAATCTATAGAAAAAGCACTTTTCCGGAAAACTCTTAAAAGACAAAGCTTTATTGCTGAACACAATGCAATATAAAATACAGTTTCACAAACAAAAGTAATGAATAAGTTATTTCATAGAGTAATACAGTCAAATCATAATGTCAACACGTAAAATTCCAATTACAATTTCCCTAAAACCTTATTCAGATTAAACCAAAAAAAACCTAAACAAAAATATTATACTAATGTGCTTACCAACGAACAACATTATATTTTTATTAAGGTATAATAAATACGGAGATCACATATCTAAAACAATATTTAAAAAAAAAACAACCAAAAAAATGCACCACAAAACAATCCACACAATAAACAGAAACAAGAGAACTTATACTTTCCAAAGCTGTAATTTAAAACTTTTAATACCAACTCACCTAAACTGCTGAAGAAAAATATTTCACAAGTACAAGTTCTGCAATTGGAAACGTAGAACTTGTAACAATACTTTATATCTTCATAGGAAGTCTAATTCGAAGTGAGCACGCCAATGAAAAAGGTAGAAACTTTATTATTGATTGTAGTTCAACGCTTCTTGTTCAAGAATTCAAGGAAACTCTACCCAACTAAGATATATGCGCGTGTGCGTCTTGCATGATTAAAAGTTATAAATTAGTTTTCTTTGTGCATTCTTACGTTGTTAAGCAACTATTTCTTGTTTAAATGCTGGTTTATTGCGTAGCTTTTTCTAATCAAAGATCTGAAAACAACGGGTCAGTATTTTTTATTATTTTAAATTGACCTTCGATGTCTAAAACTATATCAACGTGACGAAATTGATAAATTACTTCATATTAAGCGATAGACAGCCGTCTGATTTACAAAACAATTTAGACCCCCAAAACGTTAATATCGACCAAACCTGCTGTATTCCGTTCCTGAAATCCGAAAGCTAACTGCCCAATATTTTAGCGCTCTGAACGAAAACCCAATTAAGTCTAATTTATATTTCCAATTCTGTAGCTAACCATACCTCGGTACACTGCAAGTGAACGTCTAGTTTCCATTAAACAATATGAAAGTTGCAGACTTCAATAAAGTCGTTGACGGCTAAGCGCACTTGATCTAAAAATCAATACTTTGATAACAAAGTTTGTGCTGCAGGATTGCGTTGTCCGTATTCTGATTGCGAGCACGTAGCCATAACGTAGCGATTGAGTGACGTACCCTCGCAAACGAATAATATGTCGCCCCAGGCTAACGTTGGTAAGTTGGTTAAACATCCCGAGTGGGGGACATATTGGAATATTTACGTTGATTGCAGTTTTCTGATGTTGTGATCGGGGCGTCGTTCTGGTGTCCAATGTCCATTCGTATGAATGGTGAATGATTTTAGGTCCTGAGGAATAGTATGGATTTGCTGTAATTAATACGAATGAGGGTTTTCAGGAAAACTCACACCTTAAAAAGGGATGTTAACACTTTACCTCTTTTGTTTTGTTATTTTTTTTGGGGGCTATCATCCTATGACTTCTCCCGCTCTGGGTGGAGCGGGAGGGCGTGTCAGACACTTACTGACTAAAACCCACCCCTGGTTCCTTCCCTGCCTTGAGTGACCAGGGGCGCGGTAACTGTTTCGAATTTATCCACGACCCCTGTGCAGGCATCGGCCAAGACGGGCCCCGTCATGCATTGCTGACAACTGTTTGAGGCGCGCGTGTAACACTACGCGCCGTCGACTCTCGGGCCTGATCCTGATCGGACGGCGAGCTACCCACTACTCGCCGTCCGCAGGCTTGCAAATAATGTACCTCTTAATAAGTCATCTAAACAGTTTCACATCGTGTGGCAATATTTGGTTTTAATCATATTTCCAAGAATAATCTTCGATAGCTTCTCGATTTATTCAATAAGTTAATTTGGATCAGTGAGTAGAAGACATAACCGTTAGTAATACTTACTCGGATATATCCTCGTCACTTCGGGGAACCATGTAACGGAAAATATTGATAAATATGATCTAAGACCAGATTCTTGGTTATTGAAGTAGGTAAGTAAGTTGATATCGTTCAAACTACTTCGATATTCAGTTTAACGTGGATAATGTAGGAGTTTTCCAAACAATATACCAGCTTACGTAGATAGTAATCGAATATCAGAATATTTGAGAAAATAAAGCTTGTCGATGCTTCCAGTCTTCTAGGGACGTTTCCGGATGACAGCTATGTGGAGAAGTAGGTACCTACTTTGACGCCTGAGTGTATTTTATTTATGTATATAAGCAAGTAAGTAGTTAGGTTTAGTATAAATAGTTAGCAGACTTTAGGTTTGAAATTATTTAAGGCGCAGTTAAACGACTTTTAATGGTTTTTAATTGAACATCACGTCTAAACAACATGACTTATATCTTTGAAAAAAATATATGTTACTCTAGACAATTTCCACCGTAATTTGATCTCAAAATATTTGAAATTATGTTTTTATAACATAGTGTAATTAATTTGTAAAATTATGTCTAACTCGGATAAAAATTGAGAAGCACGCAAAAACTATTAAGCGTATAGCGTATTTTTATGAAACCTCCACCATTTTAAAGATTGTTTAATTATTTACAATTTAGTCTCAGTGTTTTAGTTTAATACTTATTGTTTTATGTGTAATAAATTAATAATGCGTCTAATTTCGGACAGCGCTCCTTGATGATGGGCGAGTCCTATTACTGGGTGGACATACGACGCGTTGCGTGAGCTCAGCGCAGAACACAGCTAATAGCGCCTTAAGTTGCTTACATACCTACATATACATATTTTTAATTTACTTTTACACACAAATGTTAATCTTCGAACTTCTTCAAAAAAAAAAGCTTTTCGTCATTGCCAAAAAAATTCACTATTGCCAAGGAGCTACATGAAACCGAGTGTAACTTTATTTCTGGGATTTTTATAAATACGACGTCAAACTTTTAATATGTACAGAGAACTGTGATTACAAAAACTCTTTCCAAGTTTCCTGCGAAAATATTCCCTGAAATAAAAACAAACATAGGCGCACAACCCCTGGCTGTAGATTGCAATGACGATCACGCAAGCCTGAGTGACAGCCAACAAGCCTTGAAATATTGCATTTACATAACCGAATACGTATTAATACCTTTCGTGTCTAGCACAACCAAACAGTACATGTATTGCGTCTTGAACACGCAAGGTACGTAGTCATGTCGTTTATTTTTAACAATTATTCTTTTCAGACGACGGTGAACACTTTTAAAAAGCTATATACCTACTGAATTCAGCCGTAGTTTCGTTTTATTTCTCTGTTTCTCGTCGACTCAAAATGGTCGCTTTCAACACTTGAGCGTTTCACTTCTATCATTATGACGGAAAATTATAAAATGAAATATACAGATATTTTGCTTTAGCTTAGAAGTTGACTATGTTTTGACATTGACGTGGTCTGAAAAATAATCTACTTAGTACATATATCATACATAAAAAAATATTCATATGTCTACGTATAAGTAAACTAATTGATGAGGTATTTATTTAGCTATCAGCTTAGGTGATAGGCACTTAGGACAAGTAAGAAATTATGTGAGACTGGATATTACGGTCCATCAGGATTATTGTGTTATAATTTTATTACAATCGGTTGCTGTAGCGCTACTTAGAGAAGGCCTATGTCTAGCAGTGGACGTCTTGCAGCTGAAATGATAATGATGAATTTTATTATTTAGCTAAAACAATAATGAACCACAACTTTCCAAAAATAAAATTACGCTAAATTGGAAAAATAAATCTTCTCTTCTACCAAAACTATCCGAACCTCGAATAAACCATCTTAATAGCCAGTAAATCGTGCTTATAACACCAAACTCTTTACCAAGCACTACCGTTTAAAATCCTGACGAATATCCTATTTTACGAGGAGAATAATAAAAGCGGATCACATTAATTAACCGTGTATCTGTCGTCTGATTAAGAGTGCAGTACCGGAACGCTATAGGGTCAACTTTAATTGGCTCGCTGTTGTATTTTAGATGCGCGATACAGCAGCCGGGGGTTAATGAATAGAACAACATGTGGACAGTTGTTGTTGTTGGGCGATATGTCGTTTTGTTTTGTAATTGCGTGTTAGAGGTTGTTTCGCAATGTTTGGGCCATATTAGTTGCGGCCAAAGTTTCGGCGCAATTAGCTTGCCTTAATGAGGTTTTGGGTGGTTCAGGGAAGGTCTCATTTGGTTGGACTGACGATAAAGGAAGGGTTGTTGCTTTGTTTCCGTGTTTAGAAACTACTTTTGCGTTATTTTCTTGCGTTGAATGTTGAGCCTCGGTAATACATGGCAGAAATTACAGGTTGATTGTGCAAGGTAAACAAATCCGAATATGGGTCCGATATCACAAAACTTAATTAAAATTTGTAAGTACAACATCGACAGACAAATTTTATTAATAGAATTAACCTTGGGAAGCCAAGATTACTATCGGTTTCACTTAGTTTCGGATAGGGATGATACTGTTCGTTAATGTACGACGGAACCCCACTGAGGGAGCTCAACTATGTTATTCACGACGCCACTCACTAAGTCTCTTCGCAGAATCCACTTTTCCGACGCAGGGATTAGTATACTTTCTCCATCCCAACGAGAATTATTAATTTGCCAAAGTAATATCCATAAATATGTCTGTTTTATCTACGCATCGCTGAGCTAAAATCTTTGATTAATATTTAATAACAGTTCTCAATTAAACATGTTTCAGTGTATGAATTAATGATCAAGAGACGAGCTAATTTCGTCATCAGAAATTCAGAAAGTGAATGAACAAAAAGACAGTAATTTCGGTGAGAAATTAAATTTTAACAGAAAACACTCGAAACGAGAAAGTGCGCGTTTCGTCGGGTTGTGTATTTAACGCGGATGTGAATTTCGCCGCATCCGCCCAAAAATAAATGAGCTTTCTTCCGCTTACTTAATTTACTGCCTCGGCCGAAACGGGCTTACACTCTGAATATATTAAAATTAATATTTTGCACTCGCTTAATGTCGCCCTTACCTCGGTGTGATTTGTTAACACCAAGCTTTTATTGTATTAGGGTCTTACACAGTATTTGTAATTTACAAAATGCTACTATTACGACCGGAGCCAAACGTAATTAAAGCTAATTAAAATGAAATGTTCTCGCCTGCATGATTTTCTGCAGAGAGGACGTTGACTACGTTTTAAACCTACACATCTGTCAAAATATTTATGCAAATGAAACAAAATAAAACTTTTGGTTATTTCAGCATTGTGAACGTTAAAACAATGCTTTTATACGCTTGAAAATGGAAATAAAAGGCTTTAAAGCCGTTTGAATATGTCGAAAATCTATTTTATAAAACATAAATAAAACTAAATTAACTGAAAATAAATTTACAGTAAAGCCCACTTTTATTTATTCCTTGGTTGTTTGAAACCAAAACACTCGTAAATATTCAGTCTTAAGAAGACGGGTTGGTCTTGAATGTGTGTAGATTCCTACACATCCAAGACCAACTCGCCTTGTTGAGATAAAACAACTGCCACATTCTCTACATATTGATTATAAATTCCATATTCTATTAATGAAACATGTGGCCTAGACTCTTCAAGTCTAGACGTTACTAAAATATTAATAATTTTGAGTGAAATCTAATGGAATAATTAATACAAAACTTTGCATAAATAGATTAGGTTTCTACCTTTTAGGCCTGGCAACACTGACTTTATAAACGACCAGTTTTAAAAACAATTTCAGTCTAAGTCCGCAACATTTGGCATCAGCAGAAAAAGGCGGGGGTCATTAATCGAAGCTGGCCTCATGGAGAAGCCAATGCTTACACACCCGTCGAACCGGTGAAATATGACCGAAACAAACAGTTGCAGTGCTGTGCAAGTATGCTGGCCAGATATATTCCACCTTGTGATGCATTTTAACTGCGTTTGTAAACGCGGTTTTTAAAAGAAAATTTAATGTTTACGCAATTTATAAAATAGTGCACAGCCGTTCCTCTTGTCAATAAATTATTACCTTTACTATTTTTATCAGGCAATCTATACCACATACAGTCAATTTATATTTCAGGCCCATTCAACATTCTGTCGGCAAAAAAGCTGTATTTTTCCTAATCCGGAAAGCGCACGTCATCCTCACGTTCCGGTGCCGTTCCGGCGTCGTGTCCACGTCGCCATTCCATCGTATACATCAATGAATTCTGTCCGGTCCGGACTTAATCGGACAAATGTACGCTTTATTTGGACAAGAAGGCCATTTAATGGTGCATTTGTTATTTATCGCTGATGATACTGGGGTTAACAGGGTAAACATAAGTACGGATGGGTCCGGTCAATGATTGTACAAATTGATTAGATTTTGCTTCGGGATCGAAGTGAGAGAAGAAATAAGTTACCTACTTGTAATCCGATCTAATCATTTCAAGCAAAGAAATAAGTTAACATCTGCCATTTAATTTAATCAAGAATCTCAGCTGTTTTTCGAACAAAGTTTTCTTTAGGAAGTTATGCCTATTAGGTCAAACAATAATCTGCCTATCGATTCAATGGTACACTGTAATTGATGGTATAGACAAAATGAAATACTATCATCAATCGTCAAAAAGTACTAAATTATAAGATTAACATGCGCTATCAAGATTTCACGTGGTCAATCTCTTACCTACATTTTGACATTTCAAAAATCTCTATCGTCGATGGAACTTCATTTTTTCAAGGTCACTGGTATACAAAAGCCAACAATTTAAACGAAACTCAGAAACTCCCAACTACTCAAAACTCGTTATGTAACCCCAGAAAATACACCATTATTTTAAAACAATTCAAGCTGAAATCCTAGCGAGATGAGGAGCTATTACGCAATGAACATTGCGCCAATTAACAGGCTGAGAAGCACCGATTCGATATTGCTCGTAACTTAATGAGTTCCGTTGTAAGACAAACTGTTCGGCTACTGGACACGAGCGCGCTAACCAAGATGTGGAGAGGACTAGATGAGTTTAATATGGGTAGAAGATGCCTGAAGCGTTAAGTCAGCCTCTTACACGAGTGTGCATAAAGAATTAAATTAATAAATATGGGTCGTATTTAGAACAAAAAAAAACTAACTGGATAATATTAGCAAATTTTTAATTTTATATTTAATTTGAATTCAGAATCTGCTAATCGGTATCGGTCGGTGGAATTCGCTAACCATAAATGTTTTGTTTTGTTTTGAATATAAAAACTAATGAACGGTTTCTAAATTCAAATTATCCAGGGATTTTGATTAAGGACCGACTAATCAGTGTTTTAACTGATACCATGGTTAAAGTTTTTATAAATAAATCCCATTGTGAGAACGTTTTTATAAAAAAAGGCTATTTCCTTTCAGATTTTCACCATTTTTACGTTTGAGAAGATTGTCAACGAAGTTGGTTATGAAGAAGATGGGAACTCTACGGATCGAATTCGTTTGCTGGGTGGATAGAAAGAGTTTGGGGTCATAAAAGATAGACAAGTCATTCAATTTGCTTAACTTTTTCCCAACTATAATCTTAGGGTCGGCGCGGCGTCCAGTCTAACCGAATGTAACTGAATACCTATATTTTACATGGAAAGACTGCCTATCTGACTTCCATAACCCAGTAATTGCTTAACACACAAACGATTAACAAGAAAAGAAAAAAATGGCGAATAGTGCCAATTGAAACGTTTAGGAAAAATTGTGAAAGGGAAGGGGTAATATGCCAACATAAATATCTAGTCTAAAATCACATAGAATAGAATAGAATAGAATACTCTTTATTATGTACACCATTTGAATTACAATAAGAATATGAAAAAAACATACATAATAACACACACACACAAAACACACATAATTTAGTTAGTTGATACATCTTTTACACACTTGGGTCTATATTTTAAGTTATTTTGAAGAATATTATCTTTACTTCAATTAAATCCGCCCTCACGAAACGGGGAAAATACTCTCTATTACCTCAATAAAATGACTATTGTCTGAAATGATTTACAACATAGGTATTGATCGACAGACTGAAGATAATTGGGACCAATCTAAGAATTGGCAAAGATGCAGTACTGTCGTATCCAGATATTCTTAATCCACGTTTCGCTGGACTGGGACAAGTTTTAATTAAGGCAAATATCGCACGGGCTGCGATGTGGACATTCCATTACAGCGTTTAGCTAGAGATAATGAAAATCATGTGTGACTTATCGGATTCTGAGTTTTCAAGTTCATTGCTGTGTTTGATTTATGTGATACATTCATCTCTGAACTTGGCTCGACAAGTTACTGTGAAGTACGGAGCGTCTTTTTTTCTCCTTTACTCTGACTTGGCTTCACACATTAATTACAATTAAGAGAAATTTGAGATGACTAACTTACAATGATCACCAGTTACAAACAATCATACACAACATCGGCATATATCGTGATATACATAGATAGGAAAACATCGTGGCGAAACCATCATGTCCTAGAACCGAAAATTCGAAGATATGTGACATCCACCAATCCGCACTGGGCCCGCATGGTGATTTACGGCCCATTCCCTCTCCTAGAGAGCAGGCCTGTGTCCCAACAGTGGGAGCATTATAAGGCTGATTATGCTTATACTTATATGCTATTGTTCCCACCGCTGGGACTAAAATTTCCTTCTTATTGAAAATGCTTTGTAGTTAGATATATATAGCTAGAATAAGTCGTAAAACTAACTTTAAAATGTTTTTCCTTTTATTTCAGGTCAACCAAAGCTCAACTGGTATATCTGAAAGTGCAGTTACCTGATAGCTACAATCTAGGAGTCTTTACGTCAAGAGTGAATAGGTTACTTTTAGGCAAGCGTGCTCCATATTCGACCACATCATCGCTTACCATCAGGTGAGATAGTGGTCAAACGCGTGCCTATAAAGAAAAAAAAAAGATTATTAGAACTGTGTAACATAAATCTTGACGTGCTTATACTAGATCTGAGAGAAGTAAGCACCAACCAGAAGATGTATGGATAGTATGCCAACTTAAGGATCGTAATAAATTCACAAACCCTTCGCCTACGCGTACAGGAAGAAACCATTTTTCTCAATCAGAACGTGGGAAATGACAACCATTTCCACTTCCAATTTGTTTTTCTGTGACATCTACTTTTGACGAAAATATAGCAAAGATTTAAATTGTGTTGAATAAAAATACCGAAAATTATAGAAAGAGTAAAATCAAATACTTAATTAAGAAGCAAGAAAACCTTTTAAAAAGCAACCTATCTGGAAACTGATCTTCCTTAAAAATTTTACAATTACCCGCTATTTTAAACTTATTACCCTTTACGCATTACGATTAGTAACCGAACCAAAAAAAAAAGAATAATTAAACAAAAAAAAATATTCAAGACGAAGAAAATCGAAATTGCCGCTCCAAGGGAGGGTGCGTTGCTCCCTGGCTCCCTTGTGCCACATATAAGATAAAGACAGAATATCCATGCATATTCTATACCCGAGCCTGCGGACGGCGAGTAATGGGTAGCTCGTCGTCCGATCAGCACCAGGCCCGAGAATCGACGGCGCGTAGTGTTCCACGCGCGCCTCAAATAGTTGTCAGCGTTCATGACGGGGCCCGTCATGGCCGATGCCTGATCAGGGGTTAAGGATAAATTCGAAACAGAGTTACCTCGCCCCTAGGCACTCAGGGCAGGGAAGGAACAGGGGCGGGTTTTAGTCAGTAAGAGTCTGACACGCCCTCCCGCTCCACCCTAGAGCGGGAAATGTCATTGGATGATTTCACAACCCACAAAAAAAAAGTACGTACTCTATATGTTACTCACCTATTCTAACACTATTCTTCTCTTACTCACTTAAACTAATTCCAATGAATATGATTTATGTAAATAATTAACTAACAATCTACGATGTTTTACAATGCTATATTCCTATTATCTAAGTATTAGAAAGAAAGAAACTGCCAACACTGAAAACGAATAAAATTGACAAAAAAAAGAGTAAAAATATTAAAAAAAACTGAATCAGTTCGGTAATAGGAATGGGCTCAGCCAGTGAAAATCAGTGTGCAGCATAGCCACAACGATTGCTTTAATTTTACCTGTTGAAGGTCAACACATTGCCGAGTTTGTCACTCACACAATACACATGCATTTTAGACTTCCTGCCGTCAAATGCGTTAACTGATAGTCGATGCTCACTAGAGCCATTTAAACTACGGACAAGTTCCTAAAACTTTTGCTAGGAGTGGGACTTCTCACCTTATTTCTTTAGCGTCCATAGCTCCCGCTCGTCATTAGGAGTGGGCACGCAAAGGGAAATTATCCTCACTTAACCCTCCTGAAGGCGTTAACTGGCACCTCACCGGAGAGCCCTCGCCCACGATTACTTTATTATACAGATTGGAACAATTTTTCTCTAGCTTGAAAATATTTTTTTATGTTTCTGTAGTCTTTTGGATGGCTAGCTTAATTCTAAGTTATATGGATGGGGCAGGTTGAGTGTGTATGGACATCTTGCAACAATGACGAATATTATTATGCCAGGTATATATTGTCCCAGTGCTGGGTAAAGGTCTCCTACTCTACACTTTCCTTTTCTAAAGGATGTTTGATGTTGTGGCTCAATGTAAAATTAGTTTATAGTTAAAAAAATCACTTCTTTAAACAAGCATTTATACCTGCTATCTCAATTAAATATGTACACAACATTTCGTGTCTTTGCTGTAGAGCATTGAAGATTTCCGTTACCTGGAGCTAGTCCTGAATATACATTCAGGTCATGTTTATCATATAAATGCATTGTCACTAGAACTTAAGGTATATGCAAAATTTCAACTTAATCTGATAACAACAAATACTCAAAAAATGGTTTGCTTTGACGGACAACTTACAAACATACGAACAGTGCAACACTACTACAGCAGATTTTGTCATCGCCCTGAGAATGTTTTGTCTTGATAATTACGCCTGCTGAAAATTACTTTATGAGCATGAATTTCATGTTTTTATTTTCCCTTCTCTGTTCGTAACTTTGTAAGATACTCACATTATGTTTTTTTTTTAATTACCCTATACTGTCCCACTGCTGGGCAAAGACCTTTCTCAAATCCTTCTTTTTACGAGCCACGTCGCACCAGCCCTTGTGGTGTCTTTAGCTCAAATTATGATTACTTATGTTAACTTGTGAACTGGACTAGTAACAAGTTATCGCAGACTATAATAATCTGGAATTTTCAGAGGTGGTAATATTCCCAAGCTATTTGTTGATTTTATTCCGAAACAACAGGTATTTAAGATACTTACAATAATTCTAGCAACAACTTTTTATTTTTGTACGACCAAGATAACATTTTCATTTATAGTTCACAGAAAAGTTGAGCTAATATTCGAGATTGTTTGAACAAGAAAAATATTCTTATATTTTCTCGACTACAAGGCCCAAATCACCGTTAACCGTACCAAATCTTTAATTCCGTCCCTTCGATTCACGAGCCCCGATTGTTTTTCCGAATGAATGCATCAAAATAACAATTCGTTAAAGATCCAGTGGCCAACCCTCTTCAACCCCTGTTCATTGTACCTATCTATTGTATTGTGCTTGTTGCCGCACGTTCAAGAGTATAAAATCAAAAGGGACAATAGAAATACGTAATTATACTCTTTGGTGTTTTATTTATCCGTATTTAGCACTCTTTTTAAGTTTTTTTTTTTTATTTGCTGTGACCATAATTGGAACACATCAATTAATTTACGTGAGATAATGATTAATTGTGCCGATTCTGTTGTGCACAAACTAAACTTAATTTAAGCTATTCCTATCCGTCCTTTTCTTGTTTTATTAGAGACAAAAATTCTTTAATAAAACAAGAAAAAGACGGACGTAAATTAGAGCTGTCAAATTAGGTGAACTAATATTTCCATACAAATTAAGGGTACACTTAAAAACATGTCGACTAAAACACGGCAAAGCGCAAAGCGTAAACTAGTTTGATATCTTTAACTTAGTACATAGCTATAGCCGTCCTTTTTTCGCCCTGCCTTTTAGTAAAAGATAGCGATTATCTAATTTTAGGTTAGTTATTGAACAAGAGAATCGGCAACAAGTACCAAAAGCCTAAACTAAAGGAGAAAGTATGAAATATTTTTCAAGCGTGGGATATTTTATTTATTTCACACACCAATAAGTACAACATCTTACACTATGACCAAAACAATTATGGTAACTAAGACTTTACAGAGGTTAAATTCTACGAAATGGGTAAAGACACAGTCACATAAATCGAACTTTTTCCTTTTATACTGATATTACAAGGAAATCAAAGCTTCCTTTCAATTATAATTTACAATCTCTCGAAAAACATTTCTAAACTCGTGTAAAACCCATAAAAGTCACCGAAGGTTAAAATATCAAGTAAAATGGCGAAATATAATACATGAGCTTAGAAACATTTTCGTAGTATGTGGCCTTAGTGTTATGGCTTTAAGGATATCTGTAACAGAGTTACCGCTCCCTAGGCACTTAGGCAAGGAAGGAACAGGGGTGGGTTTTAGTCAGTAAAAGTCTGACACGCCCTCCCACTCCACTCAGAGCGGGAGAAGTCATAGGATGATTTTCCACCCCCAAAAATAATAATTTTCCTCACACACACGTGCTATGTGAGTGTTCAGCACCTACAAACGAAAATAGTTTTACTTGTGACTGCACTGTCTGAAGTCATCGTCTCGCATCCAACGGCTACCCACGACCCTCACGAAGTCATCGGTCCACCTTGTGGGAGGCACTATCTGAAGTAGTATTTTTGAAACCTAATAAAATACTTGTAAAGGTTTCCGATACCAATATTTTTGACACGTCATGCTATCAACACGTTATCATTTTTCAAATTGAGTTTGATATCGGTTTTTGATCCAGTATCTCTCTTGTCTCTTGTTCAACCCTAGTGCACCTAATGCTAATATAGGTCTCGCACTTAGCACGCCACTTTACCCGGTTTTAACCTAATATACCGAAGATAAACTATTACTATCTAGCTGTTTTAGACTTGCCCACCTAGGTGACCTATTTCAGACAGGACGATTCTAACCCGCAGTTTTTCCTTAGCAAGCTAATCAGTGGTACCTATTGGCGGTCGTGATACTGGGTAAATAGTGGTCAGCCACCTAACTCCGCTGTGGCAACTTAGCAAATTTTCTCAAAAGCATTATCAACTCCGCCGATACCTAATCTATTGCTGCAATTAATCAATGAACTTACCTACATACGTAAACTTTCACCTTTCCCCATGGGGGTAGACAGAAACTATATAATGCCACCTTCGACAATCGTTACACATCCTTACACCTTTAGCTTAGTTTATGTTCATATATCTTCATAGGAAGGCTCCAGGTACTAAGCACCTAGAGCCTTCCTGTGACGTCTTAAGACCATCATGATCCTGGTGTGAGAGAGACGGAGCTATACAGGACGAATAGCACTATCCCTTTCTCATAACAAAATCATGATGGCATTGGCACTTCATAGTACAGCCCCTAGTTTTCTTAAAGAACATGACCAACTTCACTTACCTACGAGTACATATCCATCCATAAATCTCTAGATACTAGAACCTAATCGATTGCTCCAATCAATCAATCGATAATTATGCTATGTTTCACTGTTTACTAATCCTATACTAACACAAATTTATAGAGGCACGCAATGGACTGAAATCGGACCGCACGTCCGACAATCCCATTGACTCTGTGGTTTTGTCATTATGTCTCTGCTAATATTTGTCTATCGACGCTCGCCAATCGATTGTTATGTTCACAACGAGTCGCACTAGGGCTTAATATTATTATAGATCATGTGGACTGCAATCTGAGAGCTTACGTAGGTACTGTAAATATATGGCCGTTTTTGGAATTTCAGAAAAAAAAAGAAAGAAGTGGTGGCCCAGTGGTAACAGCCCCAACTTACGAGTCGAAAGACTTGTGTTCATACCCAGACAAGCGCATCATCAACAGTCTTTTAATGTCCTCACTACTGAAGCACAGCCCTCCTCTCTGTGAGTGGGTGTGGGCCGTAATCCACCCCGCGGGCCCAATGAACTTTGTGTTATTCAGTTCATCTTCACTGCTCTCAAAACGCTGAACGAAAACCTCGTGAGGAAACCGTCATGTCAAAGAACTAAAAATTCGAAAACATGTGATATCTACTGATCCGCACTGGGCCCGCGTGATGGATTACGGCCCACACTCTCTCACCGAGAGGGGCCTGTCCCAGCAGTGGGATCATTATAGGCTGATTATGAAGAACTTAATTTAAAAAATGTAAACACCTTCATATTCCACTTTCATATTTTTAAAAGAAGAATTGATATCGTGAGGCGGTGAAATGATTTCATTTTATTTTCAGGAATAAATTCTATATACTCGTAAATGTGTAATCCTACATATTTGCAAGCACCGTTACTTTACAGAATCATGTAAAATTGTAAGTTCTTAATTTTCAATAAGTCATAAATTGTAAATTATCGAATTTGGATTAGATTTATTGTATTTTAAATGATTCATTCATAATATACAAGAGTTCACACTCTTCGCAAGAATTATTACAATTTAGCTCGCCGTCCGATCAGCACCAGGCCCGTGAGTCGACGGCGCGTAGTGTACCACACGCGCCTCAAAGAGATGATTGTCAGCCACCACTGACGGGGCCCATCGTGGCCGGTGTCTGCATGCCTAGGGGTAGCGGATAAATTCATAACAGAGTTACCACTCCCCTGGGCACTCAGGCAGGGAAGGAACACCCACCCCGGGTTTTAGTCAGTAAGAGTCTGACACACCCTCCCGCTCCACCCAAACCCTCCCGAGCGGGAGATGTTATTGGATGATTTCCCACCCCGTCAAAAAAAAAACGGTTGTAATAATCCGGTGACATATGCACTTACAAGTCTATTATTGATTTCGACTCCATATCGTACATTTTCAAAGTAGGTATAATAAAACATGAAATTGTACTTCGCAATGTTTGGAAGTAGGTATTCTTCGATGTTAACATTGTCAGTTTTAAATTGTGAATGTGAAACACATTTTCCAGTCTTGTTTAATTTTCTTTTTACATTAACGAAAACAGTAAAATTTCAGTAAGGCGCGTAGATTTTCATTACTGTTGTGAAATAATAAGAAAAAAAATAACCTTGTTTCTTTTTATTATTTGGTATCGTCTGTGAAAAAGCTGGTCCTCTCGGAAAAACTAAATAAGTAAGCCGTTCAAACAACTTGGAGAGTTTTTATTCAGTCTAACATAAATTCCATAAGGTTTATAGGTACTTTTACGAAAACTTGATTTTTAGGGATCCGTAGTCTCCGGATTCCTAATAATTCTCATATTGGGCATAGGTATGAATAATATGAGAGGGCAGTGTGATTTTTTATAACGCTAGTTATCTGTGGGGCAGAACAATTAAAACCAGGTTTTATTACTGTTATTTTTATTTCAAACGTAGAGCCAATATTATAGGGAGATGTTATGTACTAACAACGGTCGTAATTAAGGAAAGACGACGGAGCATCGTATAAGATGAAGTGCTCGACGGAGCTGAATGGTTTAAAAAAAAATAACCACGAAGGGGCTGGCAGGGTCTTTTCGCTCACTTACTGGACCCTTTTTTTTACTTACCGGACCCTGCCATCCCCTTCTAACCGAACCTGTCCGTGTCGGGGTGCCATAAGTTCCGGCGCTTGCTTCGCTCGTTCTTGGACTAAATAATATAAAAGACAATTAAAAAAAATAAAAAGTACTGCTGGTTTCTAACGGCGTTATTTTTGGGTAGTGTGAGATATCGTTGGATAGGTCTTTCAAAACCGGGGAGGTTGTGAAGACTATTTTTAGATTCAGTGATTCGTGTGTGAAATATTAAAATTTAAAATGATATTTTTTGTTCGAGTCGTGCGTCCGCCTTCCTAAAAGGTGTTGGCTTGAAAAATTTGAAAAAATTCGTGATGGTAGTATATTTTATAAAGTTTAAAGGAAAACTATCACAGAAAAGTTAGCTCTGTTGTACTTGGAAAATTTCGTGCAAAACAGTAAATACCTTGAAAAAGAAATACTTATAGTTCGACTTTTAATTGTATTCTGTAACTTGACAGTTGAAGAAACCAGATTTTGACAAAAAAAGCAGATAGTGAGTTGGTTTAGAATGAACGAAATTACATGAACATCATTATTGTACATAGAAAGCAAACTTTTATTTTAAATTTAATAACATGTCTTAAAAACACGAAAACACGTAACATTATTTTTCTTAGAACTGTCAAGTTAGTGAATATAATAATTAAAAGTCAAACTATAGGTGAAGTTGTTTCTTATTTAATATAAAACCATGAAGTGAATTAATATGTTCATTGTAATAAATATAAAAGCTCGTAAGTCCGAGGCTCATTACGGAACCCTACACTGCGCGTGACCCGGCACGCACTTGGCCAGTTTTTATTTTCTATTTTGCATACCGAAATTCGCATGCCGTTACGAAAACAACTGACATCACAGACAAGTCATAAATACTTTTTACTTTTTCGTTCTTATTTCAATCCTCTTTAAATTGTATATTGAATCCACTAGTCTTTTATCCCGAGCTATCTAAAGTCTTTTTTTTACTCAGAGATTTAATCATACAAAAGGTCACAAGGAGATAAAAGCAATCAATAATCTGAAATCTTAGTGTAATCTAATCTGAAATGTTGGCTCAGCTCGACCATTTATTGGCCTGGTTTCCCTTTTTCTACAATAAGTCAATTCTGTTTAGATAGACACACGGTAGTGCGTCATCCAAGTTCGCGGAGCTAAAGGACGAGACAACGGCTGTGGATTAAATTACGCGAACCATTTCCACACATACAACTTTTAATCTATTTGAATTTGCTTACAATTTTGCAAGTCTAGTAATACCTTTTTCTACTTATTAAATATATTTTTCAAAAAAAGCCTCTTACCATATATTATGTGGTAATGATATCTGAAAATCACTATTTTTATCGATCATCAAAAGTTTAGAATATTTCCAGGGAATAGTGTGACTGGGCAAAGTGAAACACACTTGACTTAATTGTACATAAGCACAAAGATTCAAGTTGGTGGGTAAAACTTGTAGTCGCACTGTTGAGAAACAAAGAACATAACAAATTTTCAATTAATGCAACTGTAGTTCCTGTTAATGTTCTTCACATTAACAGGAACTATGATATAACTTCAAGAAAAATTGGTATACAGTAAGATCTCACTTCTTTGATAAGCGAAGACGTTATATAGAACTTAGCATTCTTTCACATTTATATTTCTGGTGGGATAGTACATACAGTGGATGTTACAAAGATTTTTCCAGACACACTAACATTTTTTAATGTTTTCCTTAGCACTCTTCTAATACTGCACCAACCTGCTTAAAGGTAAAATCATAAAGTTCTACTAACTCTGCTTCCGTCTTATCACGTCTTACCGAACATCGAAGACGTATCAAAGTAAAAAACGTCGATAAACGCTCAAGTGGCTTCATTTCCCAAAGTGATACAACATTCTGTTCAATCCACTTTTATGTGAGGACGAAACACGTAGAGTACCTTTATTGGAAGAGTTTTGGGGCTACCATCAGGTGTCTATACAGAAAATGTCAAATCTTTTTAAAATAAGCCGTTTTTAGGAAGACACTTCACACGAATTGCTTTGGCGTTAATAGGGTATCTCTTTCCGTTTTAGGTCAGTCATAATATTTTTGCCATAATTACCTGCTTTATATAAAATGGGCTAATAGTGCTATTCTGGAAATAACTGGAAAATAATGAAAATAAACAAGTTGAAATACAAGAACTTACTGAAAGCTGAAACTGGAAATACTAGTTGTTAGTTCCTTTAAGATTGTAAGGTCATTTACCTCATCAAAATCTTTTATTTCAGCCAACTCAAATAGTGTAGGTACTTGTATAAAAGTCTAAAACTCCCTAAAATCTAATCCTGGTATCACCGAGGGTTCAGTGTTGTCCATTCGTCACACGTAACGTGTCCGTATCGTTGTCACGTAGCGTCCCGTAGAAAACTTTTATTGCTTGCCGTAATTGGGACATCGAAATACAAACTACTTGCGTTGAGGCTAAAGTTTGCTGGACCATTTTAGACGGAGGAAACTTTAGACTTTTGAAATTATAAAGATGCTGTAAAACGTCTGGCTTGTTTAATCTAATATTTATGAATCTCGTTTCATGCTCGACCGACTTTAATTTTTTTTTTTGCGTATTTGTTTGGTTGAAGTATAGGTCGTAAATTCCTTCCCCCACCCCTCATTTTTAATCGCAGAACGTTTGTTATAAAAAAAAACATGACAACAGTCTTGATTATTTTACACTGTCCGTAACCGGGTAAATACACTTTCAGGCTTCAACCTTCCTAGTTAACTTGAAAATGCAAAGCATAGCGTGGCAAACTATATTCCTAAAACCGCAAATAAAAACAAAGTTTCATTTTATTTACATTCATTGCGAACATCGTTCGACTACGCCACGAAACCCTAATTTGAAACTTAGTTCGAAAACGTGGCTAGATTTTACGATCACTACGTTTAACAGTCTCAGTTCATGGAAATGAATCTAAAAGAACTCCACGATTTTCCTAATCAATTTAGAACATTTGTTTAGGCAAGAATACTTTGCGGTAACCGAGCCCACATTTTGCGTGTTGAATTGTTCTTCAAAATGTAAGAAAATCGTTTTCACGGGGGAATGGTTTTGAGTGGCTGTCATTCATCGGGTATTGGGCAATATTGAAACCTGGTTTTCATTTTAATTAAGAATGACGAATGGTGGATGTCAATCACGCTATTCGTTATGAGCACCCCAATGAATATCTGTCTGCTTTCAGGTGGATTGTTTGATTTACGTTTTATTTTAATTAAGTTGAGTTATACTGAAGTATTTTTTATAATCACGTTTTTCGGTTATTTTAAGCTATATTCAATAACTGAGGCAGAGAAAGACGGAAAGAAAAAGGAATGGTCGTCCTCCTGCGAGATGGGCAGGCGATATTGATATATCACGGGTGGAACCTGGAAAGATTTTGGCACATTTTTGTTGGCATAACAAAAGAGAAACCTATACTCAGCAGTGGGCAAAGTCGGGCCGTCGATTATGATTATGAGGATGATGAGGGTCTGATAAGTCCCTATTTATTTGACCTGCACATAGCTAATTGTATCAAAATATATATATAGCATATTTTTATTTAAAAATCTAGCTTTAACAGCTCTTTCCACCACACTAATTGATAACATACCTCCTAACAAGTGTTTTACTGCCTTTTCCAGTAGGTAACATAAAGTTAGGGGAGCCGTCAACTCGTTTTCATGGTATGGTTAATTTTCCGTGTTTATATGGGAACTTCAACAGTTGTGGTTAGTTAGACAGGAGTTGGGTTACTATTCCGATCAAAATGTTGTGTTATAATTTTAAAGGTTAGGTGAGCTGAACATCGTTTGGTGAATATTCTTTCTATCAATTATTTTTGGTTTTATGTCAATCATCTATAAACATGTGATTTTAATGACAACTCTGAGGCATTTTTTGTTTTCATTCTATCGCAAACTAATAATTTAATTGACAAGCAATTAAACTCAAACTCAAAGCATTTATTTCAAATTTGCACTTTTGAATTGTCAAGAAGTCGGTCAGTCCGAAAGCTGAAGTTTATTACTCATTCCAAAGCGTAGATCTCTATGGAGAAGAACATGCAAAAAACTCCATGGACACTCTTCTAAACCATGTTACTGTAATAGTAATTTGAACACCTTGAATAGGTTACACTGTCGGCTTATCAGCCCGTCAGACTCCGGAATAGCAGACACAATTAACAACCTAATGTCGCGTCTCAGATTGGAGACGCGCGGTGCCTGACGGATTACTGTCTTCCGTGGTCCCATACATGACTCAAGGAAGGTGCGAAGAGTCGCATATATTTTGTACAATTCCAAGACCTTCATGAGCTATACAGGTACAGAGTCGGGTCGTCAGGCGCCTTCTTGTAATCTATCCAGCATGTCGAAAAATCCTTGTTTGATTGACGAACCTGTTGGCTTACGGTCATGTCGATGAGAAGTAGATCCTTAGTACCGTAGGACCCGTGCCAACACCCATTGTTGTAGTGGTTCTTCTTAAAAAGCTTTTTTCGATGACAAGTAGGTTATAATTATGGGGCGCTAAATGGTTCTTGGTCATTAACTTCGAGCGAAATATCAATCGGCAAAAGTCGAGTAAAAAAGCAGAATGTTCTTTTTGAAAACCTCTATTTCTTCTATATTTAGCGTTAAAATCTTGCCATAGGATGCCCATTTTCTTTTATTATAATAAAATACTTATTTACAATATGTATGTGTATAAAATACTTATTTACAATATATATGTGTTTGACTGGCCTGTTGGTCTAGTGGTTAGTGACCCTGACTGCTATGCCGGAGGTCGTGGGTTCGATTCCCACCCAGGACAAATGTTTGTGTAATGAGCACGATCATTTGTTCTGTGTCTGGGTGTAATTTATCTATAATATGTATGTATTTAGAAATATATAAGTATGTTTATCAGTTGTCTAGTACCCATAACACAAGCTCTGCTTAGCTTGGGACTAAATGGCGTTGTGTGATAGTTGTGGAATATTATTATTATTATTAGAATATTATGTTGTGTATTCCTGTCAAAAACAGTCAGCTTAGATCCCACCATCACATAATGTTATCCCCCTAAACCTAATTTTTACTACTTACCAAAATTTTTAAATGTATTTTTGTTTTGATACGATACTATTGGAATACAATTTCATTTCGCATGATATTAAACATTTTCCACTGAGTCAGTTACTTTATTGTCCCTTTAAAGTGTCCTGAAATATGCTAGACTCATTTTTTTTTAATTAAAAATTTCAGACGTTTAGGGAATAATGCCCATTGTTTGAAGTGTTGTATTTCAAGGCCTTTTAAACCTACAAAATTGCTAATCCAGTCAAATTGTTACAAATTGTATCTACGTGAAAGTAGACCCATTGACTTACTCCGGAAGATGAACCATTCAAAAATTATAAGCCAAAACTTGAAAAAATTACCAAAAATTACGGAGTTTTCCGAGTACTAACCGATTATAAACTATTGATATCTATCCGAAAAACATCCCAAAAGTACAGTTCAGTGCAATTTTTTGCGAACGAATATTTTTTTAATGACTGGCCTAATAACTTCTCCAATTTTCTTCGATTTTTAGGCCTTTTCCATATATAAAATATTAACCAAGTGATTTTCTTTAAGTACCAAAATTAATAACCTTGTCATTTTCCCACAAATTTACCCCTCGAGACAGTTATGGCAATCAAAGTCTGGCCCTAATCATCACACAATAGATACTAAATTGAATAATAGGATTATTTGTTATGGGAACTGACAGGTGTTGGTAAATAGTAACAGTTCCTTGTATTACACAAAACGCCCCCTCACTAGTTAGTGTCGAAAGCCCAAATCCCTACAACTGCTGTATTGTTATGGTTCCTGCAGATAGGCGCGACTCAACAACGCAACGACGTAGCAACGACCATTTTTCATAGCAAAAGGGTTGTCGCATTTTCGTATAGTTGTACGTTCTTAATCACAATACGTACCATTTTTCAAAAGGCACCTGATCTTTTGCAGACCAAAGAGATACCCAGTCGATGCCCACTTAGATTATACACTTCTGGACACATCTATTGGCCCACCTTAGAGTTTAGGTTTCGATGGCCCCTACCGAAATATGATTGCTAGATTGAACAAAAACTGTTGATGCAGTTTTAAACCTGATACATTTTACCATCTTTTTCGATCGTATTGTTTTAAATTTGAATTCAGAATACCATACGACATGGAGCTACGCCTAACAAGTCGGATATGCGCCTTGTTAAAGGCAATTGATTTTTGAATAAAAAACATGTTTTATCAAATAAAGGTTTAATTTAATAACGCGTGTTGCCTCCATGGACATCTACCACAGCTCTCATAAGATTAGGCATAGAGTTTATCAACCGCTCTATGAAATTTTGAAGGATCATCTCCCATTCCTCTTCTATGGCAGTTTTCAACTCCTGCATCGTCTGGGCAACTGGCTGACGAGCCCTAACACGTCTTTTTAGCTCGACCCACATGTGCTCAATGGCGTTCATGTCTGGGCTTCTGGCTGGCCAGTCCATAACTGTGATGTTCACATCCCGAAGATATTCCCTGACGATGCCGGCCGCATGGGCTCTTGCATTATCATGCATAAAAAGGAAATTTGGGCCCACATAGTCCGCGTATGGTATCACGTGAGGTTCTAAGCACTCACAAATGTACCTTTCAGCATTTAATGTTGGCAGCCGTGGTCCTGTAACAACCTCAAGTTGAGTTTTGCCGCTCGCGGATATACCGCCCCAGACAGTCCATGAGCCACCGCCATAAGCAACCCTCTCTTCAAAGCAGCATTGTGCGAAACGCTCTCCCTTACGTCGGTAGACCTTCTTCCTTCCATCATTGCCATGTAACACAATTTTAGACTCATCAGAAAAGAGTACACGGCTCCAATCTTGCTGTGTCCAATTTAAATGACTGCGTGCGAAATGAAGGCGCGCTGTTCGGTGGGCTCGCGTTAGTTTGGGCCCATTAGCTGGCTTGTGTGGTACCATATCGCGTTCTTTTAACCTTCTCCGAACAGTTCGAGCGCTCACAGATACTCCGTGGAAGTCGCGAAGTTGGTTTTGTATCTCAATGGAGGTAAGGTGACGATTTCTCAAGCTGGTCGTCACGATGAATCGATCCTGCCTTTCAGTTGTGACCCGAGATCGTGGCCTTCCTTGGCGACGAACAAAGCCGCCAGTCTCTAGGTACCTCCGATAAACATTTCGGACCGCAGATCGACTTAAATTAAGTTGAGCACTCACGTTTCTTTGGCTGTGTCCGGCCTGAATAAGTGCCACAGCTTGGGCGACGACTTCAGGTGAAGTATCCATAGATTATTGATAGAACTTCACCTTAATGTTAAGAATAAGTAATGTTTGTTGCAAAACCAAAGATATCAATCACTTTTTCAAGAATTAAATCCAAGTAAACCAATAAAACCAAGTTTTCTTAGTATTCGATTGTTTGATATCAACAAACAGGCTCCAAATTGTCTTTTGTTTCTTTAAATTCTGTGTTCGAAATTCAAAAAAAGACTATTGAATGAAATTGTGAATGTGCCAGGTTCAAAACTGCATAAAAACTTTTTGCTCGACCTAATATAAAATTTTAGCTAGGACCAAACGAAACTGAAAATACAAGGTGGGCCAATAGATGTGTCCAGAAGTGTAGTTTATAAAAACTAGCTTTCAAATATAAGGGTTTTATTGGCTTTAAACTGTTTCTTTTTTATCTTACCAAAACAGAACGCAATATTCTCAAGTGTTCAGCAATACAAACATGAGAGCATCTTCCAAGTCATAACATTCTTCAAAAAAACAATATAAATATAAAAAGAGCTGCGTACAGCATTAACAGTCGATTCAGCAAACGTCGGCACACTCTTTCAAATGAGACGGCAAGTAATTTCGTGAAAACCCAGTTCTGAAATAAATTATTCATCGGCGACGAAACGCCTCAAGCCCGTATTCATTTCATTTCTGAATCTGAATTCTACTTTTCTTTCGCGTTTTTTGCCAAACCTTACCTTTACTAAATTTTATATAAGCCCTAAGATTAAACAGCAAAGTGCTACTGCAAGGCTTCCGATAATATTGGAGATTGGTTATGTAATAAAATTGTAACTAATACTACGTTGTACAATGAATACTTGAGTAGAGATTTATGTTCGGCAATTATGTAGGTTTTCGCAGTTTGTCTGGTCTTTACGGAGATGCTTATTTCTTGGATATTAAGTGCTATTTCCACTCTTTGTATGCTTTGTAATAGTTTTATGAAATTGAAAATTATGATGAAGTTAAGCATTTTATTCACCAGCACCAGTATTTTTACAGGACCGGCCGTTGTAGTGACACTTGGGGGCCTATATTCAGCATTGGACGTCTTTTGGCTAAAATGATAATGACGATCTTTTTTTTTTTTTTTTGGAAAATATCGCAGTATAATATTCCATGCGGCTCTTTAAATCCAAATTTTCTTCACTTTTCAATACTGTGTGTTATTTTCACAATTTAATTTTGTTACGAAATAGTAGATTATTCGTTAGATTTAATTAATATGAAAACGCCAACATGCATCGCACACAAACCATAGATATGTAGGCATTTCAAAAATCCCGGCCCTGTCGGGTGGAATTCCGCAGAAGTAGGTACCTATCTGTATTACATACAGAGCTATTTTTCAAATCCTCGTGCATCCGTGATGTATTAAAAAAGTTTTCAATTTTGCTTGCGTTGACCGGTTGCCAGCTCTCCTTCACTTTAAATGGAAATGTTGCTTCAATTCCTACAAATAAAAAATATGCTTTAAAAAAGCTGTCTGGTAAGACAAGCTGCTAGATAGAAGTTGGATGTTTATTTATTAGAATGTCAGTCTGATTCTTCCGACTGTTTGATTTTATTGAATATTCGTTTTTTACTATACTGGGTGTAAAGGAAATGGGTTGTCCAATTTTAGGTACTGCTTCTGCACATGGGTTTTACCAACTTTCTAGTAATCTCCCGAAAAAAAAATGAACGTGCCAAAGTTATCATAAGCTGATCAAAATTAATATAGAGCGTCCAATTTTTTTTTCGGAATAGGGAATATGAATGCCATTTTTTATATACTAAATATAACACTTGTTAATTAAAGTTTTGATTAGATTGATTGAATTATAGTAAACAACTATGAAAGATTTTTTTTAACATCTATATCCAGTTCTGAAGCTATAGTGCTAGATGGCGCGCTTGTCCCAGTCTGCTTCGATTTTCGGTATCTCGGTTCACTCGTGCAAAGCAATGGCGAAATAGATCGAACTGTTAAGCACAGATTTAACACTGGATGGATGAAATGGCGACAGGTCACCAGGACTATCTTCGACTCCCGCATTCCCTTTAAACTTAAGGGGAAGATTTATAAAACAATGGTCAGACCTGCTGTCTTGTATGGTTCAGAATGTTGGGCCACAAAAGGGATGAATGAAAAGCCCATGCATGTGGCTGAGATGAGAATGCTAAAAGCGATGTGTGGTGTTACGCGCATGGATAGAATTAGGATTGAGTATTATAAGAGGAAGTCTGAAAGTGGCACCGCTGACTGAAAAGTTGTGTGGAAATCGGTTGTCGTGGTATGGGCATGTGATGCGTAGGAATGAAGAAAATGTCGTGAGGAAAGTCTTGTGTATGGATGTGGGTGGCTATAAGAGTAGGGAAAGGCCAAAGAAACGATGGTTGGACTGTGTGAAAGAGGATATGGGTAAAAAGGAGGTGACTACAGAGATGACGACTAATAGAGGAGTGTGGAAGAAAAAGACATGTTGCGCCTACCCCAAATAAATTGGAATAAGGGCAGGCGAATGATGATTTATATCAGAACCGAAGTTGTAAAGCTTTACAGTTGATAAATAGAAAGGGAATTCCGATGTAACATCTGACGTCAAAGGACATGACGCCTATACAGCTACCATATATAGCGGCGTTTTCGAGAGAGGGACAGA
Source organism: Polia nebulosa (assembly GCA_951329385.1). Lineage (NCBI taxonomy): Eukaryota > Metazoa > Arthropoda > Insecta > Lepidoptera > Noctuidae > Polia > Polia nebulosa. Next base: position 14,970,925 of record OX589598.1, read on the forward strand.
TATATTTGTTTAAAATTGTTATAAATTGCTTGTTTTTCGATAAATTTTGATTCCGTTTTTACTGTTAGTATTCCATTTTTGTATATTTATCGATAAACTGGTTAGATAATAAATAGTAGATTGTTATACAATAGTCGAAAGAAACCAATTCCCATACGAGGTATTTAAACGGCTCTAGTCCGAGTAGGAATTGATGACTTTCACCCGCGTTAAACACTCTATTGTTCATTGCGAAAATAAGGAAAGTAAAAATAAATAAAATATACGTTTATTTTAAAACTTTTTTTTTATTTTCAGATAATAATACTACGTAGGAGCTTCTCGTTTTAGCAAAATAAAATCAAGTGGGTGTGATAGACAGATTAATACATACGAAGAAGAAATAACAGATACCACGAATAGTTGCTATTGAGTAGGTACCTACTGAGACTGAAGAGTGTAAATTAAAAGAAGATTATGATTGAGTATTGTGAATTATGAATGAGATTTTGTAACAGATATATGATATCACAGGAACAACTGTTATTTAGTATCTACGAATACTTGTGATTTGTATCTGTTACGATAAATACGCCTCACTACTTACACTGGCTGTTTAAACACTCACAAGACCGCAGCATTTTATTTTTATTTTAATCGATATTTTTCTTAATTATGTAAAGATTTTGTAGCCGACCTAATTTTAAAATTCATTCCGGAGGGAAGCAATTGCTATGAGTCATTCCCGCCCGAGCGTGGGAATCAGCGTTTTCCACCTGCTACTCGGATCAAACAAACACTACTTTCCGAGTATGAGAAATGAAATAGTAGATTGTTATACAAGGGTGGAAAGGAAGCAATTCCCATACGAGGTATTTAGACGACTATAGTCCGAGTAGGATTGGTGACATTAACCCATGTTAAGCACTCACTTTTCATTTAGAATTTACTAACAGTTGTTCCTGTGATATCATAAAAATGTAATTCACAATCTACACTACACCCTTCAGTCACAGTAGGTACTCAATAACAAGTATTCGTGTTATCTGTTATTTCTTCTTCGTATGTATTAATCTTTCTCGCTCACACCCGCTTCATTGAACCTTGCTAAAACAAGAAGCACCTTCTATTACTATATATGATATTATGTATATGATTTTACAATGTTGAAGTATTACTTCCTTTAGTAGGTACGTAATATAAAAAGGTCAAATATCTATTACATGCATAAAATTATCAATAAATAAGATCTTAATAAGGGTAAAATCAGTACTTTACAGATTTATTTACTGACAGACCGTGCTTAGAAAAATAACAGGCTGCTATTTAATAGCAGATAATGACATCAGTTACTATTGCGTAACAGTAACAGGAATAACATATTATATCTTGTTTGAACTGATATAACCCAAGTCAAGTTAGTCTCCCACCAAATTATACACTATAGTCTTTTTTTAATTTAAATAAGGAACACACCGCGTCACCGCCGTGGGCCGTCCCGCATAATAGGTATTTTTTTAAATTCACACTGTCTGTTTACACACTCATAGAAGTTCTATTTTTAAAATTCATTCCGACCCTTGGGAGGGAAGCAATTACTATGAGTCTTTCCCGCCCTAGGGAGGGAAGCAGCGTTTTCCACCCGCTACTCGGATCAAACAAATACTACTTTCCGAGTATGAGACATGAAAAACAAATTTCATGCATATTCCATATTGTCTACGACTTTCTTGAAGAAAATTGTTTATTTTCATGTGCAGAAGGTGTAAAATATGACCACTCATTTCCTTTACACACTTTTTTGAAACTCAAGGATATTTTTGTAAAAAAAATTGGTACTACAAGTTGGCATCAATTCCCATATCGGCAAGGAGTGATTCTATCCCTAAAAATAAACAACTTGCTTTATAAAATTCCTCTTTAGACGGGGATTTATAAATCCTTTGGAGATTTTTCATAAAGTAAGTAATACATAATTATTTTAATTTCATGCACAAGTGTGCAGGTAGAAAGATACCTAGAAAATAAATCATCCCACCAGACTGTAAAATCTCCATAAAACTCAAACTATCGCTGAATAAGAAACTCTGAAGCCAGTCTCATATCAAACTGAAAGTTTCAGCCATTATCAGGGCCTGTAATGGCGGCGATCGGTTCACGCTTGCAAACTAAACTCATTGGCAGGCCTCTCAAAATATAACATAATAATAGGACAAGATAACTGGGACACATAACTGCTGTTTAGAATGGTTATAAGCCGAGGGCTATGTGCCAATCTATAGGAAACTACACTAATTCATTGGCAGCGTGCTATACAGGGTGTATTTCGTTGGTAATGTTTCAATGGGAATAGTTACTCATAAAAAAGAATAACACTGCGGTATCGACAGTGAAATATGAAAAACATCTGCTGGGGGTCAGACGGGATCTCCCACTCATCTCGTACATATTCAAAGTGCTTAGAGGAAATGTACACAAAGTGGACATATTAGGACGTGTGCGTTTCGGGCTGGTACGTGTGGCGACGAGAACGGCCACGGCTGCAGGCGGAGGCGCGTGCTAGAACCAATCTGCTACAAGAGGCGCCAATGAGGCGTGCGCTCCGCACTTTCAACCTCATGGTAAGTGACTCGGACCTATTCTGTTGTTCTCAGAGGTAATTAACAAAAAATTATTAAGAAAGTTGCGCAGAAAATGGGAAAATTTCAGAAAACGACTTTAATCTTCGCGAGTTTGACAGTACGCGCGTCAGGGCAACGTCTGTCGGGTCAACTAGTTAGTTATAAAGTTTAATGTTTCAAAGATTTATTGAATTTTATTGTTTATAGAATGGTATTGTTTATTGAATTATATTGTTTATTGAATTGAATTATTAGTTGAATCGTTCATTCAAAAATCCAATTATAATGTTAATTGAATAACTATATTTTAAAATAAATTTATTATATCGCGTAGTTGTACCTTAGATTAATAAATAAATATTTTCCCATAACTCGATAAATGATAAGAATTAAAAAAAAAATCATTTCAGGATTTGTCCCATCGGTAAAATTGTTCATAATCATAATTAATTCATGCCCTAAAATATTCCCAAGTAATAAAAAGTCACCATGTATATAAAGTTCCATGTTCAAATATAATTTTATTGATTTTATGAATGGATAATCTTGACTCTAAGTTTAGTTTTAGTGGAATGTCGTACTAGATCAAGATACTGGTTTTGTAAGAAATTAGGCGTTTCGTACTAGCTAATTGCTTGTAGGCGGCTTTGAATTAGTTGTTAAGGAACAAAGATCGTTTGATACAAATAGTTTTCTGGTTTCACTGAATATTTTCAATTTAATTATTGTACAGAGAGCTTCGTAAGTACCTATAGTTACAGTTGTTCTATAGCACTATAGCGGGTAGATATTGGATGTGTGTATTTTATCGTACACTTTTTTTCACGCTCAAGCTCGGAGCGCTCGGTGTCATAGGAAATGCACACCGACAAATGCGTGTCGGACTTCGCACATTTAGGGTTCCGTACCAAATGTATTTTTGACTATATGTATGGCTTTAGGTCAACAAGATGCCTATACTGTGAAAATTAGAAGACTGCAGTTCCAATCGTTTGGCTGTAAAACATTTGTGATAGACGACGGATAGACGGACACGTGGACAACAATAGGACTCCGTAAGAAACTCTTCGGGTACGGAACCCTAAAATGTGCACATGAATCTGCATACTCATCCAAGACCAACCTGCGCGAAACAGAATATTTATACGTAGGTAGGTATTTTAATAAAATAAAAAATAGATATCGTTGACATTAATGAAAATCATGTCTATTTACTTTTTACAAGCCTAAATTACAGGGTACTAATTAATCAGCAAGAGTTTCAGAGGAAAAATATAAATAAATATTTTGTAATAATAAAAACGTGTTCTCGTCCAAAATCTCCATCCACCAACATAAAATATCACCACATTGCGAGCTACTGCTATTTTTTCTCCCTTCCTTACATAATTCTTCGGTCCTCAACTTATTGTTATCCCTCGACTCTCATTTTCCAACATAAATCAACTTGCAACAGCTGCAGCGTTGCAAAACGACTAAAATATGAAATAATACCGTCCTTTAATGTAAGTAGGTACCCTTTCTGAGATGGATGGAAACTCCGTCTGGCACAACTCGATTTGGATTACTTTTGTTCTAAAAATAATGATATCAATTGAATTAGGGAGCTTTTCCAACTGATATATTGTGCGAAGTGGCTAGGCAGTGATGTGTAGCCGTACTGAGAAAGCGGTGGAAACGATGACGTTTTCACCAAAGCTGTGAGAGGAACTGCCGCGGTGTAGGAAACTATGAAACGGTGTGTAGCGGAGCGGTGCGAGAATGCGTAGCGGTCTCGAGTAGCGGGGTGAGCGGAGTCCACGGCAATTAGCGATTACATTACATTATTCCTCACATCCCTCGTTTGAATTCGTCGTACAAATCTCAATTTTTTTTATCGTGTGTACCTAGCTCCACCAGCCTTTTTGCAACAGAGATACGCTAAGCTAGGCTAGGAAAATGAAGTGATACTATTGTTGGATTTTTTCGCACATCTCTGGTGGAAAACTGTTGCATGAAAAACATGTAAAATCCTTCTAAAGATATTTTTAACTGAACCGAAATTGTCAAAAATAGGATAAGCAATGTTAAATACATACAATTTACCCTCCATAATCGTTGTCAGTCCTAATTAGTGCGGTAAGATCAATTAATCTGAAGACCCATTATGTATCGAATGTTCAATTCAGGTTATTATAACAAATACTAATATGAAGGTATTCCGATGGCCTACACTTCAAATAGGTACATCTTGTTTACCATTTAGTTTAAATCTTGAGTAATATAATTATATATAATAGGTATCAACTTCTATCCGCTCATGTGTATCGGTTATTCGTTCCTTGGGATAATTTTAATATGTGAAATAATTTTAGATTAAAATTAATTTAATTAAACTAATTTTAAATTTTCCAAGGGAACATGCGAGTACATGATAAAAAGTATACCTTAGCCTAAATTCAGGTGTCGCGGGAGTATTTGAAAGAGTCACCCCGGCCCCTGGCACAGACAACTGAAGGAACAGTGGTGGGTTTTAGTCAGTAAGAGTCTGACACGCCCTCCCGCTCTAACCAGAGCGGTAAGTCACTGATGATTTTTGTTTTTTTTTTTTTTTGTATGTGGGTCTGGAAAATCATTCTATGACTTCTCCCGCTCTGGGTGGAGTGGGAGAGCGTGTCATACTTTTACTGACGACGGCGAGCTACCCACTAGTTGCCGTCCGTAGGCCCGTGGTAGGACACCCAACGCCCAAGGTGTCTCCTGCGGCGGCTGCTACTGGGGCATGAGGACGACTCTGTTTGTCTCCCTTGCCCGTTCCGCCTCCTCCTTCACGAGCATTACTGCTTCGCAGAAGGAGACGACTGCTTCCCCTTCCCTTTCGCTCTATACCATGGCCTGGACCAGGGCTGGGCGCGAGAGATCACTGCCGCCGATCACCTCCACGAGGACACGGTGGGGCTCCACGCAAGCGGGGCACAACTCCACCGTATGCTCCACCGTGTCCTCTGGGCGATCCGCACCGTGGTGACACCCGGGCGTTTCCTCCGCCTTATCCTACACAGGAACCTCCCGAAACATCCGTGTCCGATGACGACCTGCAGGCGGCAGGTGAGGATGGCGTGGCGCCTCTCCAGCCACTCCTCAAAGAGGGGCCTTACCGCCGCAACTGCGGCGTGCCCAGATGTCACGATCTACCCGTGTATCCATAATTTCTATTGATAACAGCATACTAAAAATGTAATGGAAGGTAAAATCTCGATACCAACCTCAAATAATTTCTTAACAACTTACAGGATCGATCACACAGCAGACTTGGTACCTAATTACGTAACGTGCACCAACAATTTAAATCTGATCGGAAATTGGGTCTATAATTTTATTAAGCTGTTTTGAGTGGCATATTGGTGCGGTTTAATTAACAATTCGCCCCAAAATACGGGCCGGCCGGCCCATAACTCAGCACTGACATGGATTCCTGTGACATACCCGATATATGGTTGCACCTATGCGACTAAATGTAAGCTTATCTTGAACGTTTTGTGGACTTTTGTTAGCTTCTGTTCCTGTATGATGTATGTTTTGCATCGCTGGAGCTTATAAGAGGGGTTAAATGATTTATTTCAGATAAATCAAACAAATAAGTGGATTTGTAAAGCCAGTTACAGGCTAAGCCAAGTTAGCTTTAGTTCAGTTTGCATAGCTGAGTTTTTTTATCATTCCTGTTGAAACTGTCCAGGTCTCGATCTCGCCTAATGGTAAGCGATGAGTGAGGTTCACAATGGAGTGAGTGAACCTCGAAGATGCCTGTTCACTCTTGCTTTGGCATATTTGCCTTTTTAATGCCCCTACTGCTGGGGCACAGGCCTCCTCTCTGTGAGAGGGTGTGGGCCGTAATTCACCACACGGGCCCAAAGTGGATTGGTCGATGTCACATGTCGATAGGACTTGCCGGTTTCCTCACTATGTTTTCTTTCACCGTTTTGGGAGCCTTCCTACTCACAAACACGAAAATCTACGTCAGCTATGGGAGCTCAACTAATTGAGCTTAGCTGTTGGTCTGCTACCGGCTTTTTAGCCGATAGACGTCCACTGCTGGACATAGGCCCCCCAAGTGTCGCCACAACGACCGGTCCTGTGCGTCTTGCATCCATCGGATTCCAAAAATCTATATATTTGTTTGGTTTATGATTAACTAGCGCTCTGCTCCGCTCTTTCTATTAGTGAAAACTATCAAAACCCGTTGCGTGGTTTAGAAGTAAGCGGACAAATAGACAGTGGCAGACAGCGACTTTATTTTATACTAATTAGAGATTAATTTAAGGCGCAGTTATATGCCAATGGCCTTGAGTGGTTAGCTTGTATGTTCTGTGCTGAGCCCTAGCAACGCGTCGTACTCCCACCCAGTAATAGGACTCGCCATCAAGGAGCGCTTACCCAAACAAGATGCATTAATAATTGATTATTCATAAAAACGGGTATTATACTAAAGCACGTTTACTAAAAAATAAATAATTAAATTATATTGAAAAAGGTGAAGGTTTCTTAAAAATACGCTCATTAGTTTTTGCGTGATTTTAAATTTTTTGTCCGCGTTAGACATAACTTTACAAATCAATTACACTATGTTATAAAAATATAATTTCAAATATTCACATAATTATGTCAAATTAAGAAGAAGAGTAACATATATTTTTTCCAAGAAATAAGACTAGTTGTGTAGAGGTGATGTTCAATTTAAAATCATTTGAAGTCGTATATTTGCACCTTAAAGATGATTGGTGACATTTAAGCCTTGTCTTCATACGGGATTATTTGTATCGAAATTGACTAATTTGAGCACAGCCATATGCAAACCATTATGTACTTAAAGGTATACTTCTGGACTGAATTGCTTTTCTATAAATAAGCGTTGAAAAAGTTGTTAGTACCTAATTACTCGAAAACCCATGTTTTAAGTCATTAATATTACAAAAACCTGCTTAATTTACAACAGTGATTGATTTTCTTTAAAGCTTTTTCTTTGAAGTCAGTGTTAATATTCGCGTCCCGTTCTTAATAAGAATTTTAAGCGAGCACTAACTAACATTTTTCAAACTAAGCGAAGTTATTTTTGAAATTACAACGCGTACTTAAAGTTGGGTCAGAGTTTAAACTTTATAATTACATACCTTTATGCTTTGAAATTTTAAACTTTGTTAATTTACCTAGAACGCAGAGATAAAGAATAATGATCAAAGTAAATGAATAATTATTTAAAAATCTTTGTGGTTGTTTCGAAATAAGTTTTTATTTTTGTTATTACAAAATAAGTTGATCATTGATGAGTTTGATTTGAAATAATTTAAGTTTGCTAAAGGCGAAATGTTTTTAAAAAATTTAAAAAGAAACAAAAGACTGTATTATGTTAAATAACACTAGGTAGGTACATAATTATTATGGGTTGTTTTAACTTAATATAACGAATATCTTGAATATTAGTATGGTAGATTCCTCTGCTGAAATGTTCCAGAACATCATCGGCTAGAATACCTACCTAAAGCACAAAAAAATAAAAATATATACTTCAAGAAACTCACCGAAATCCAACACAGACATAACGATGAAAAGAAGTGGCTTACATACATGAACCTACAATTCTCTCCAAAAATATTTTCCTTAATAGCGGTTTTCACAAATCCTGTCTATACAAAATGTTTAAGCTGGGTTAAGTACGGCCCTCATTTGGGGCTACCGCCGACATTTACCCTAGTAAAAAAAGTAACTCATAATAATAAATACCAATTTATCCCGCAGTAAACGTCAAGTCTGCCCATAACCATGGTTTTTCAAAACCTGCTCGGAACACGTCCGCACAATCTAGTTACCTTGTATTAATCCGGGAAATGGGAAAGGAAAAGTCTATGAAAATAAGTCGCCCATGAAAATTCACGTTACTTTTGTGACATTAAATGGTACTATTATTTCTACTAACGTTGTTTCAGCTTCTTTTCCTCCATGTCCAAAAATAATCTTCATCATCATCATCATCAGCCTTTTATTGTCCTTACTGCTGGGGCACAGGCCTCCTCTCTGTGAGAGGGTGTGGGCCGTAATCCACCACGCCGGCCCAGTGCGGGTTGGTGGATGTAACATGTCTTCAAATTTTTGGTTCTAGGACATGTCGGTTTCCTCACGATATTTTCCTTCACCGTTTTGAGAGCAGCGGTGATGAAATAATTTACACAAAGTAAAGCGCCTGCCTTGGTTTGAACTCACGACCTACAACTTGTAAGTCGCAGCCAATACCACTGGGCCACCACTGCTCCAAAAATAATACAATATTCGAATACCTACTAATACAACAATTACGAAAAATAAAAAACTCTGAAAATATTTGAAATTAATTTATTAAAATCACACTTCTTGAGATAAATGCTCGGCAAAAATATCAAAAACACATTTAAGACTGCCGCAAAAAAAAACCAAAGAAAATCAGAAAAGCGGAAATTGTAATTAAAAACACACCTGTAACATATTTGCTATCAATTAATTACTCACCCGTTTAGGTCAACAGGGCGCTCCATTAAACTCTCAAAACACTGAATATTTTGCTTGCACGCGCTCTCACAATTTTAATCAAAAATTTATTAATATTTGCCGTTCCCGGGAACATTATACGTTATGGCATCGCGAGTTACAAAACAACGAACATGATCCCGCCCTACGCGATAACTTCGTTAACGCAAAATGAGCCTTCAATAGCTAAAGTTAAATTAGGTTAAAACAAAATAGCAGGGGTAAGAAAATAGCTGTATACTTTTCTACTTAGCCTGTATAAACAAATGAGGTTAATACGTAATCAAGATCTGCGTGATTACAAAAGCAATTGAAACAGAGTTCGCGACGACATTTTTGAAAGGTTTTCTGCTTTAAATGTGTCCCAATCCTACAGGGTGTGTAACGTAAATGTGTGGTTATATTTTAGTTACTGTTTCTGGCCACATAAATGAACAACATCCTTCATCGAAGACATACCGAACTCCCAAAACTATTTTTTTATACAAAAAAACAACCGACTTCCAAAAAAGAAAATACTCTAAAATTTTTAAAATAACTTTAATTTCGGAAGTCGGTGTCAAATAACGAAAAAATAAAATACAAACACTTTGGAAGTGGCTTGTTTTTTTGTAAAAAGTTTTTTATTTTTCACTTTATAGTTGTTAGTCCCCGATCTAAAAGGCCAATAACATGGAACGTGGAATTTAAACATACTCGTAATTGGAAGAAACCAAAACGTCACCTATGTATACATATTTTTCGTTTTTGTTCAGTTTTTCAAAAAGCGCTGAAACAATTTCGATAAAATTTATATGGGACCACCTCGGGAGTATATTCTTTTAGATTAAGAAATAATTTATGTTAGAAGTTATTTTATGATTTCCCACCCACTAAAAAAAAAGCTGATCAAAAAGTATTTTGATCAGCTTTTTTTTAGTGGGTGGACGCAATAGCGTCTGTGCCATGTTTCCGAATGCATAGAACTGGGTAAGCTCGCTCCATCGTCGACTTTGTCTCTGTCACCTCTGACCTAGACTGGAGTCAAGACCAAACTCGTCTAATAATTAAAAAATAAAAATATGGAAGTGTAACATTTTTTTTCGGAATTTACAATTACTTTCTTGAAGTTTGTTCATTTCTATGGGCAGAAGTGGTATTTTAAATATGGTTACACCCCGTATAGAGTAACACTCAGTACTTTTGAGTTTTGAATTTCAATGTTGGTAACGAATTTTTATGTTCTAACATTAGCTGTGTAAACCCCCCCCCCCCCCCCATACATTGTTGAAGCTTAAGGTGGCTACTCACGATCCAAACATTTGCCATGCAGTATGGCGCAGTATGGCGCGTATTCGTGGCCAGTGCCAACAAAATGTATGAAAACAGATTGACTAATAGATTTTGAAAATTTAAGAGCAGCAAGCCAAAGTGGAGTTTAATAAATTTCTTTTAAAGCCTAAAATAATAATTTTACTTTACGCCCCAAAATGAGTACAACGATAATTCTTTTTTCATTCGTTTAAAATTCATGGTTATAATGGCATAAAACTCCAATATATCTTTGTCGATTTGAACGATAAATGCAAACATTTTAATGTTATTTTGATATCGTGAAAGAGCTCCCTTGAGTTTTCCTTGGATGGCACATTACGTTAATATAGTGCTTTATATGAAAACAACCTAATTTGTTTTTGAAAAATCGTCGCTTACACGCACTTCAAAATTGCACGCGACTTTTGAAAGACCGAATATATATTCATTTTAAAATATGCATTTTATAAAAAAATGTGTACTAAACTATCATGTTACCACTATATAACTATTCATGTTAGGTTGTTGATAGCACGTCATCACAGTCAACATGGCTGAAATTCTAGAGGAATATTGGTCAAAATCACAGCCAAAATCAACATCAATCATGACATCCATTTTCAAGTTTCCACTTAGAACAGCGACAAATTGTTAAATAACTACAGAAACGCTAGTTATTTCCAAATTCAGAAACCATTCGTCACAACTAGCACAAAATTAACAATCCGCAAAGGTCACTTAATTCCCTGACGCACACCTATTTTGACCCAGAGTAGTAAATAAAATGGAGTCACCAGTCGACCACATAAAGAAAATCATTGTATGACGCGAGTCACAGCGTTGATTTTGCAATGACTGACGATTCCCCCCTTTACGTTCCAGAATTGAATACAGGTCAGTAGTCATTCCATTTACTTCCCACTCTGTGCCTTAAAGGTACAGTAGGCGACATTTTTCCGCCACCTCTTTAATGATTTTCACAACGGCTAATGTAGTAAGTGCCAACATCGATCAATCATGGCATTATGTGGGGATCAACGATATTCGGTTGCGTGTTTGCCGTGCGTGACATGGATGTACTTGCCGACATCGGTTCATATTAGCTGAGTCGACCCACCTAAACTAGACAGATACGTATAAACGACTGCGTTTATCGAATTATGTTACCCGTTTATTTATTGGGGTATTGAAATATGGATTATGAGGATAACGATGGATGCCTACTGGTATATTTTTGGAGCGTTTTTCCTTGTGAGTAGGTACAGTCCACGGTTAGTTTTGTTCCAGTTATTAATGTTCCCTTCTAAGAAAATCTCAATGTGTCTCTGTAATATTGAGCTACTACATTGTATTTCTTATTTTCTCAGAAAAAAAGGAAAGTAAGAAAACTTGTAGTCATTAACCGTGCCTCGTGACGTCGATAAATATTACTTACTACAGTGACAGCAAAAGCCTTTCATGAATTGTTTTAATGGCAAGTATTCCCCTTATATTGCTGTGTCACTAACTCCGGCTGTCATCAATGAACTTGGTGCGAATATAAAATCCGAACGATCACCACAAACTGATCCACAAAGAAGTTTATTGAGATCAACACAACTTGATACATGGCAGCGAATCTACGATAAGTGCGGCGCCAAATAAAGAGAACACCTCTAAGAAGGACATTAATCGTAATCACTTAGCTGAACGGCCACTACATCTATCACATAAAGAAGTCGAGTCACGAAGTGTGTGCGAGGTTAAAGTGTCGGATGCTCACTTGTTTGAGAAAACCGCAAATAAATATTCTCGAGTGCGACTAATTGGTTCCCGTTGGATTCGACAGGCGTCCGGATCCCGGTACTGTGGTCCGCCGCATAATTTATTGGGCTGACTGTACCCGCTGTGGCGCGGACGGGGCGCGTATTTACGAAGCCCTATTCAGAATCATGCACCTGGATCTAATAGTTACGTATTCTGCGGCTGTTATTAATATCGAGATGGGTACTTCTGGTCTCTGAATAAGAAATGGATACGCGGGGTGTTTATTCTGGAGCTGTTTGTGTGCAGAGGACCAACCCTTTGTGTTGTGGGTATGTGTGTGTCTGTGTGTTTGCAGACGTCGTTACGGCAATAAACGAAGTTGGCTGTTGTATTTTTCCTTAGTGACGTATTAAATAAGCTTTTTCCCTACCTAGGAAGTTGTGAAAAGGTTTATCAGTGGTCTGCCACGATATCAAATAAACTCTCGTTATTACCGTTCCCATTATCATTATTGGGCATACCAACTAAGTGGGTACTCAATTCAGCAACAAATAAAACAACGACTGCTATTTAAAATGAAAAACCCGTTTACGGCCAATAATACACACAGGCATGAAATGTTACATAATGAAAACCATCGCAATGAGGACAACAAATGTGAATTTTATTTTTATTCTTTCCACGTTACGCAATCATTAAAAGCTACGATTCGTAATAAATGTTAAGTAGGTGACCACTCCAAACCTCACTTCCGGCAGACTGTTGGTGCCATTGTTAATGTAATATCCACACTGAGGGCCGACGCTTTTATTCTTTACAAAATCCCCACTGAAAAGCTAACTCGTAAAACATTAAATTGATCTTGAATAATTCCGTCCGTGGAAAATTGTAGATCCGTTTTTCACTTCTTTAGCTCAACGTTTTTGCCCATTTGGATTCCGGAGCGTATCCAACTGAGCCTGTTATCCTCTAACTTTTCCTTCTCGTTGAAAAACTCATGCTATAACCGTAAATATCAATTTGTATGAACCTAGAGGGAGGAGATGTAGCCCGGGGCAGCGCAACTTAGTCTGCCACAGTCAGTTACAAATTGAAGTGGCTACTTACAAGGATTTAGGATTTTAAATGTCACATTGGCTTACGATAGAACTTTAAATTGGGGAACATTTCGGGTCATAAAAGTCCGGAGCTTTATTATAGTTGCCGAACAGTTTTGCTGCCGCTGTGATATGTAAAGTCCAAGTTTTTTACTCGTGATGTAACTATTTATGAGGTTTTCAAAGTTCTAACTGCATTTGTTATAAGTGAACGGAGCTGTTCGCTCGATGCAGTTCGTTGTGTCTGTGAGCCATATAATTTTATGAGGAGAGGAATTCCGACTACCTTTGAGTTCAGTACGGTATTTGGAATTTATAAAATCCCTAATGTTCCACTATCAATATACAAACGTTGACTTTACCCGTACTGGTTTTGAACTCACTTCCCATGCTAAAGTCTGTTTATTTTTAGCTTTATCCAACAATCCAGCCGGTGCAAATATTTACACAATAAGTACACTTGACATGGCTTTGAAGCCTTTGATGTTTTCACACAAAAACAACATTTTCCACAGCATACCAATACATATAAGTAATGCTTAATTAAAGCCCCGGCATTGCATCAAAGAACTTGTAGATTTAGGCCCACTTATAGCACAAATCACTAAACGCATTTAGCGCTAAATGGTAAAACTAAAATTTAAATCATCATTCTATTTCTGCCAATCGTTTGAAGATGACAGATATATAATGATATTTTAAACACGTTAGCATTAAATATATTCAGTGAATTGTGGTCCAAGTGGGCTTTTTTTATTGTTAATAGGCATGCGTTGGACCACTACTCGTATCTCACCTGATGGTAAGCGATGATGTGGTCGAAGATGGAGCACGCTTGCCTAGAAGTAACCTATTCACTCTTGACTTAAAGACTCCCAGATTGTAGCTATCAGGAAACACAGACTCCGGCAGGGAATTCCACTCCCTAGCTGTACGCGTAGCATGACCACCATAGAAACGGGTTTTGTCGATGGAAGAATAGACAAAATTACAGATTGTAAAAGATGACCTCCTAAGCATGGCGATGTTAAAACTGAAGAGAAGAAATGTTTCTATTCTTCAGTCGACAAAAGTCTACAATGTAAAGCATGACCACAAAATTTTCTCGACTTTTAACACTTGGGGGTAGAATCATTTCTTCTCAACAAGTGTCAAATAGTCCACATCACATAGGACCTAGACAAGATCTATATTGATTTTAAAAACTCAATTCTGTAACTCATTCAATATTTCAAAATTGTGGTGAATCTTCCACAAAAGCCATCAATCGAGAGTTGATGTCACATAGCATCAGAGGTTGACCTTTTCTTAAAAAAATGTTATTTGAGCAAGGCTGCAAAGTTCTTTTTTGGCGCGAAGACTTGTATTGAAGCCTGAGCAAACAAAAGGTTCTAGGATTGAACCATGAGCGAAGTGAGTGGTTCAAATGTAGAAACCTGAGCGTAGCGTCTCGAGGGTTTTAAAGGTATGAGACGCAGAATTACTTTGACGGACAGACGGACAGATGGAAAGACGGACAGACAGACAGACGGACAGACGGACTGATGGACAGACGCACAGACGGACAGACAAACAAACGGATAGCCGGACAGATGCTCAGACGAACAGACGGATGACGGAAAGACGGACAGACGGATGGTGGACAGACAGACAGACGGACAGCTGAAAAGATGGACAGACGGACAGATGGACGACGAACATATGAACAGATGAACAGACAGACAGATGGACGACGGGCATACAGACAGACGGACAGCTGGACAGATGTACAGACGGACAGACGGACAGACGGACAGACGGACGACCGACAGATGGAGAGATGGACAGACAGACAGACGTACAGCCGGACAGATGTACAGAAAGACAGACAGACAGACGGACGACGAACAAACGGCCAGATGGACAGACAGACACGAGGCAGCAATAGGGCTCCGATTAGACGCACAAAATTTTGTGACAGACGACGGACAGACAGACAGATGGACAGACGGATAGACAAAATCGAAAGAATGAATATGTCTTTATCGATCTCCGGCCACCGTAGACCCGGGCCTGCGGACGGCGAGTAGTGGGTAACTCGCCGTCCGATCAGCACCAGGCCCGAGAGCCGACGGCGCGTAGTGTTCCACGCGCGCCTCAAAGAGTTGTCAGCAAAGGACGGGGCCTGCCACGGCCAGTGCCTGCCCGGGGGTGGAGGATAAATTCGAAAGAGTTACCTCGCCCCCGGGCGCGTAGGGCAGGGAGGAACAGGGGTGGGTTATAGTCAGTAAGTGTCTGACACACCCTTCCGCTCCACCCCAGGGCGGAAAGAGTCATAAGATGATCTCCCACCCCCAAAAAAAAAAAAAAAAAACACTAAAAACCCGCCAAGTGCGTGTCGGACTTCGCACATTTTGGGTTCCGCATCAAATATATTTTTGATTATTTTTATAGGTTTGGGTCAACATGATGCTTATACTGTGAAAATTTGAAGACTGTACCTCCAACCATTTGGCTGTAAAACCTGTGTGACAGACGACGGATAGACCGACGGACGGACACGTGCGTGACAGCAATAGGGTACAGAACCCCAAAAAAGAAATAAAATATTGAATTTTCCTTTACAATTCAAAAACCGCCCCGGTGTACGAATGAATAAAACTTTTTATGAAAGCATTCTAACTGCGGTTTGGCACTAAATTCTTCCATAACAAAGGTAGGTGCGATCTGAAACGCTGAAATAGTTTTTGCATACGTTCAAGCTACGCGGTGTGGGAAGTGTTGCCTCCGCAATAAATTGTACGTTTGATTCTAGTTTATTTTGCTGGTTTTAACATTGGAAAAATAGGAAAACTATTTCTTCCTTATACGTATATAGTTTATGGCTTATTTAGAACATACTTACCTTCAAGAGTTAACTTCATTGCATTTTTTAACATTACATATATCTATTTTTATATAGGTATATTATTTATTTAGACATACGAGTATGGCAGGTGCATCATTAATCTGTGGGAAGTAGAAACATAAAAAAAAACATAATTCAAAAACTACTAACCAAAATAATTATTTACTATATGTAATACATACTTACATCAATATTATGAAACTAAAAAGTAGAAAAGAAGTAAATGAGATGACTCAGTTTATTTGTTTTGAAAATAAATCCGCAATTATCGCTTATTTGTATACCGAAAGGTGGCCGTCTTGATTTTAGGAGCAAACTCGTTCCTGAAAAGAATTGATTGAATGTGAAAGAAGGAATGATCAAGTCAGAAGTATGAGAAGAGCAAAGTAAGAGAAAATTGCTAGAAGATCGCAAATTCCTAGCGTGTGATGAACATAGATATGTCGCAGCCATCTGGTGAATTCGCCATGCAATTGGAAGCCTAGGCCATTCATTAAACGCCGCCATTCAATTAAATGACTGAAGCACAACCAGGCAAGTCGTTGAACGCAACGTTTAAGCAGATGGCTGGAAGTCGTCTAGTCATTTAGTTGATGAGTTTGTGATACCACTGATCATGATTATGTGTGGACAAAAGACAATGTTAGGATGCAAGAGCGAGCGCAGCGAGCTCGGTACACGGGTACACCCGGGGATGGCGGGGTCTAGTGAATGAGCGAAGCGAGCGAACTCAGATCCCGCCATCCCCTTCGTGTACGCTATGGATGTCACAGTATTTTTTAAACAGATTAATATTTTTATGTGCATAGATGAGATTTTCATAAAAATACTGAGAGGGCACAGTCATAATATTAATCTCTTTTAATTGGTCTCTGAGGGAGTGTCTGGGACTTAATTGATTAATTGCACTATTAGCCCTTTTTTCGTATTGTTTTCGTAGTGTTCCACGCGCGCCTCAAAGATATGAGTGTCAGCCATAACTGACGGGGCCCATCGTGGCCGGTGCCTGCATGCCTAGGGGTAGCGGATAAATTCTTAAACTGAGTTACCGCACCCCTGGGCACTCAGGCAGGAAAGGAACAGGGGTGGGTTTTAGTCAGTAATAGTCTGACACGCCCTCTCGCTCCACCCAGAGCGGGAAGTCATTGGATGATTTCCCACCCCACCAAAAAAAAAGCTCTTTTTTGTAAAACAAAAATTTTCTGAATATTGGTGGCTTTTCCCTACAACAGAATGACGTGGGGGAAGGGAGAATTAAGTAGGGCGTGCTTGCCTTGAAATAACCTATTCACTCTTGTCTCTTAAAGATCCCCCAGGTTCAGGCTATCAGGAAACACAGACTCCGGCAGGGAATTCCACTCCTTAGCTGTACAATGTGTGTTTCACTTCGTTAAGTATTCGCTAGGCTCTAGGCACTAAGCAAGCCACCCGTCACTTCCTTAGGTCGTGTAAAATATCCGTGTATTTGATGTTTTTACGTCTATTACTACCAAAAATAAATTGCCTACGAGCCTCCACGTTTCGGTACTAAATTCTTCCAAAACAAAGGTACAATAAATGCTGGAATAGTTTTTGCGTACGTTCATACCACACGTGGGGGCGTGTCGCCACCGCTATAAATTGTACGTAAAGTTTGATTCCAATTTGTATAGACAACCGGAAAAAGGGGAAATACTCGCGTAGTCCTTGTGTGCCGTTTTTAGGGTTCCGTACCCGAAGGGTCCAAACGGAGCCCTATTGTTGTCACTCACGTGTCCGTTCGTCCGTCTGTCCATCTGTCCGTCCGTCGTCTGTCACAAAATTTTGTTACGAAGAATTTTTTAACTTCCCATTGATCAGAACTTGAAACTTGGTGATAATGTTTATTATTACGTATACTTTACTAACAAATACCAATATTTGGTACGGAATCCTTAATGTGCCTAATCCACTTGGCCAGTTTTTTTTATTCAATCTTTCGTTATCCTGAAAATATTTTAGGATTTTATTAAGTCTGGAAACTAGCAGATGAATCTTGTTTTTTAGAGAGATTTTTTCGAGTGAAGTTTAGTGGCTGTTCTAATTATACGCAAATTGATTTCTAGTGGATATTGCGATGTAAAACTGGTGTAGTTTTGTGTCTCAAGTGTCTACGCAACTGAAAAATATAGAATAGTATTGACTACCTCAGTAAAACCTGCGGAGAAGGCTGGCCAAATACTGCAAAAACATTTGAAAGTGTTACATCCACATTGTAATGGAGAACAAAGTGACTAAAACAGCCAAGAGCGAGTCGGACTCGCGCGCATAGGGTTTTTTTTTTTGGGGGGTGGGAAATCATCCAATGACTTCTTCCGCTCTAGGGTGGAGCGGAAGGGCGTGTCAGACTCTTACTGACTAAAACCCACCCCTGCTCCTCCCTGCCCTGAATGCCCAGGGGCGAGGTAACTCTTTCGAATTTATCCTCAACCCGGGCAGGCATCGGCCACGACGGGCCCCGTCGTGTTTGCTGACAACTCTTTGAGGCGCGCGTGCTACATAACGCGCCGTCGACTTTCGGGCCTGGGCCTGATCGGGCGGCGAGTTACCCACTACTCGCCGTCCGCAGGCCCAGGTCCGAACAAATCATATTTTGTTTCAGGTTTTTTTTAGGTTTTCCTGTAATCTAAAATTAGAGAACTACTTCAATATTTTTTTCAAAATTTTAGGCCAAGTGGTTTCGGAGATAAGGGGGGAATGGTCTTTTTCATTTTCTAACTTTAAACAATATATTCTATAATTGTGAAAAAAATACGTTCGAGATCATCACAATGTGCCCTTTTATTTGTTATGTCACACGGTGCAGTTTGACAAAACTTGGTTTTTAATTTTCCGATTTTCACCCCAAAAGTGACCCAATATTCCAAAAAAAAAAATTAAGTGTACACGTTCGTGTTTGGGTCACAGATATTCATTCATGTGTGTAACAAATTTCAACTCTATCGGTCCTGCAGATTCACAGTAAATTGGCTGTGACAGACGAACAGATGGATCAACATACAGACAGACACACGAGATATCCTTAAGGGGTTCCATTTTTTCATTCGGACTTTCGAAACCCTGAAAACTAGCCAAGAGCGAGTGGACTTCGCAAATTTAGGTTTTCGTTCCAAATATTAAAATTTGTAAGTAAAATATCCGTAATAATAAATATTATTACCAAATTTCAAGTTCATAGGTCAATGATATCTTAAAAAATTCTTTGGAACAAAATTTTGAGACAGACGACGAACAGACGTACACGTGAGTGACAGCAACAGGGCTCCGTTTTGACCCTCCGGGTACGGAAACCTGAAAACTAAATATTTTCTAAACTTGATACTGGCTAAATGCACAATTTTGATCGAGGAAAATCCCGCAAGAACATTGAATTTTTCCGGAATAAAGAGGAGAGAAACTCGGCAATAGTGTACATTTTTATCAGGGAAAAAAAAAATTAACAGCGCACTACTATCAGAGATAGGGTATCTTTTACAAGCGTATAAATGAATTAAAATGTAAATAAACAATTCAACCTCATTTATTAATATGAGCACAGATATAGATTAAAACAGACTTGAAAAAAACGGCCTAGTGCACAATTCAGACTCGCACACGAAGGGTTGCGTACCATAAACTGAAAAAAAAACAACAAAAACACGTTTCTAGAAAAGTGTTTTTCATGGGTTTTTTTGGGCTGTATTTCATGATTCGTACTAAGTAAACAGTTGTAATTTTCACACAGCGTGTATTTCTATAGGCGCTATAACAACAAATAAAAACTAGGAGCCCCTTTTATTTTTAATTTATTGTTGTTTTTTGTTGTAGCGGCAACAGAAATACACATTCTGTGAACATTTCAACTTCAACTGTGTAGCTATTATGGATCGTGAGATACAGCCCGCTGACAGACATATGGACAGCGGAGTCTTAGCAATAGGGTCCCGTTGGTTACCCTTTGGATACGAACGCTAAAAAAAAACGAACAATATTTTCATATTTTCTGTGTCTATTTTTTTATATTTCTCACTTGATTAACCCAACATACTTCACTAGCCCTTTCCCATCAATCTCCTAAATCAAATAACTTCCAGTCACCAATTAACATTGTTATATTCTGAGTGTATTGGAGCCCTAATTAACACAAGCCTACAGAAGCTCCATGTTTTGTAAACGACACGAATATAAGTACAATCTCAAACTAAAGCTCCTATTCTAATGAAGCGGTTTTAGCGCCCTGCACATTGGACCCTTGTCAACAAAGTTTGTGTATTATCCAAGTACAGTGCAGGTCATATGACCTACTTTCAACTAACAATTAGCTGGGTTTAACGTCCTTTGACATAACTATTACATTGAATGGTATGTACTTACATAATCGTTGTGTAATTGGATGGGCTGGTTGGCACGCTATCAGTCGGTTATTTTTTTCGTTGTATTTTTAAAGTGTAATGGGGAAGCGAATGAAGCAATTAGGCTGTTTTATTCAATGAGAACTTGCTTTTTTTTTGTATTTATAATAATAAAAATAACTATTGTATAGTAACTACACTTATGGCCAGATGCTGTTTCAAATTTCAAACCTCTAATTTTATGTTAAGTACCTACACACTACTTTTATAACAATCCGCCAATCAGGGGACCGGCACTGTCTCTCCTTAACACAGGCTAAATTTTAGCCTATCTAGGAGAACAGTACTTCACCTGTTTCTATTGTACAAATTGAACTTAAAAATGTATAAATGCAACATTTTGTAAACTGTGCAATCCCATTATGAAATAAACTATATTATTATTATTATTTAAGTCGTGTGGCATCTTGTGACTTTACAGTACCCCGAGTGTGAGTTTTTTAACGTACTCGATCCCGTCAAAGTAAACGTCAATTTGTACTAAAACCTTTTTAGAAGTGAAAACTCCTTTAGGTGCGTAAGTTGGGCATTTTTAACTGACTTCAAAAAGGAGGAGGTTATCAATTCGGATGTTTGTTTTTTTTATGTATGTTCGGGCATAACTTCGTCATTTATAGACGGATTTCCAAAATTCTTTTTATTCGAAAGGGGTTTGTTCCAAAATGGTCCCATTTCAATTTCCTAGAGATCTGATGATGAGTTTCGGAAACAGACAACGGAACTCTTCATATAATGACAGCAAATCAACCGCGATTGCTGCTATCGCATAAATATGCATTGTTAACGCAATTTAATGGCTATCACCATTACAAAGTGAAAAATAAAAACTTTTATACAAAAAAATACAACCGACTTCCAAAAAAAAAAACAAAAAGTGCAAAATAACTTTAATTTCAGACGTCGGAGTCAAAAAACGAAAACAAAACCAGACACACCGACTTCCGAAATTATAGTTATTTTGCACTTTTTTTTTTAAGTTGGTTGTATTTTTTTGTAAAAAAGTTTTTTGTTCAAGTTTGCACTTCTGTCGGCACTCCCGGAGTGCCACTCTTTTTTTTATACGATTTGACATAAGTGAACGTTTACGCAAACGCGTTCAAGTGCGTCAAAAAAAACTCATACCAGGCCCTCTGATTGTTGTTCCGAGTCTGGGTGTATTGTGTACTCGTATGTGTGTTTGCATGTTTGTGAACGCATACGGGAATAATAACTAGTTTGGAGCAACTTCTTTTTTTAAAACAACAACCACAATTAGCCAGATTCTTTTCTAAAACCTTGATTGTAGACTTGACTTAAGAATTAGGGGTTAAACACGACACGTTCAAACATTACTTTCATATTCAAGTTTTATGGAAGTTCTGGCCAAAGTAGAGTTTGATAAATACTGAGCTTTAAAATTTTTGTTCAGAAATAAGTCGAGTTTAATTTAATTTGAATATACCTAAATTCATCGCTTAACTACAAAAGTTTAAGCGGAAAATGTGAACCATAGGTACCTACATCTTTTTATCGCTCACACTGTAGATGAGATGAACTTGCGCCACGATGATTCTTTCCGGTCAACTTTTCCACTTCATTTAAGTTCTATACTTAAATTGTACTTAATGGCGAAAAGTTGGGGACTTCACAAAGATTTAACAATGCTTATTTTGAAGGGACTCGCCCTCCACGTTTCCTATTTATCTGAACGAGGCTTTGTTACAGAAACGTTTATAGAAGGAAAGCCATTTCGTTGCCTAATTGTAAATTTTACGTATTCATTAATTACTTACGAAATGTTATTATTAATGAAGAAACTGCGAAATTAAACTGGAGTACCTAATTCGATTTAGTACTAACTCTAAATAATAAAGACTTGATCAAAGCGCGAATGGGCCAAGTCTCAATAGATGAATAAAACTCCACAAGATTGCCAAGTTTAATTATGAAGTTAATTAGGTTGGTTTGATGAAAAATTTAAATCCTCACTCAAGTTAATTTCCTCAGGAACCTGGGATCCATTTTCTTATTCACATTGCTCCGGACAAATTTAATTCAGATGAGAGAAGAATCTCAGAAATCATTATTACTTATCTTATGAAGTTGAGCTGCAGCGCATTCGAAGTAATAATTGCTTTGTGTTATGCAAAAACATTAGTAAACTTTTAATAAACGAGTACTATAAAATGAAGAAAAACGAAGGCTAACATAGACTATAGATTTCTAGCACAGACTCCCAATGCGAAAACCTTCTTTTTTGTCAATGTTGCTTCAGTCTACATTTTTCACATACCAGTTTAATGATTCACTATCTCTTGTAAAAGTTAGGTAGGCTTTTGAATACACTGAAGACGCGAAAGTTTTACAAATCTAGATAACCGGTTTTCGTGTGAATCTCATATATCCCACCCAAATAGTCTCTCGTGATTAATTAGTCTAATTTATCAAAGATTTTAGGTCAAACGTGTCTGCTTAACATTCCAGTTTTAAATTAAGCCCCACGCGTCGTTCAACCAAAGAAATAAACAAGCCAATTTTTGGTCACGGCCCCTTTTTATTTTCGAACGACATTATTAGTATAAATTAATTCAATGTGCGACCATATTAATTCAACGTAACGACATCTTTATGAGGTGTGACACAAAGTAGGACGTGTATACGAAGAATAAATCTGTCAGTGAAGTTAACGCCCGGTCACAAATTGTAATTTACCGTCACATGTGCCGAACGAATAGTTATATTTCTATGTTACTCATGTCAGATATGAATGGAAGGCATCTTAACGAGTTCAGTAATGCTTGAGCGATGATGTCAGTAAAACGATTTTGTTTATTGTAAAAAAATTGAAAGGCCAAATTGGTTCGTTGTGTTTGGTTGTTGTTCGATGTTCGTTGATACAATTCAAAGCAAAATATTTATGATATGTGAATTTATATAACGCCAGGTGATGGTTAAACTTGTTAAAAAGTGTCATGGAAAATCAAACGTCAATCATACTTTTACTGAAACTGTCGGTGACCCCTCATCATCATCATCATCTTCACCCAACAAATTAGCGAATATCATTTTATGCTCACAAATCCACAAGACCATGTGTCACAAGCCTGAGCTAATAACTCTAATGCGCTTATTACCCGTTGCCCTTCCCCACCGAGTGTTTCCACGTTGCCGTCGTGGTGGGGCTTATGGGTCTCCATGATCCTGGGGACTTCCGGCATGAGTGACTAACTTGTGCCGGAAGGCTCCAGGGGAGAGGCCCGACTAAGAGGAACACACACCGGGGGTCGCGTCCATTGTCAGTCGATCATCGTCGACTGCCAGTGGATGCGACCTCCACCCAATCCTAAGCTTGGAGGCGTGGCTATGGGATGCGTACCGGAGGGATGTCCGGATGCTAGCGCCTCACAAGAGGGCCGCGCCGTTGGGAGACTTGAGCAAGCTGTTCGAGCCTCCTAGCGGCGTGGAAACTGGGGGAATCTTCGTCGCTGCTCTCTGGTACGCATCTGTTCATCAGAAGCGACCTTGAGAGCGGCGCCGAAACTAGGGAGGGCCCATAAGGGCAGAGTGTGTGAGTGAGTGAATGAATGAGAGAGAGTGAATGTGTCCTATGCGAAATGTTGAAGGAGGATAGGGAGGTCGAGTTAGGGGAGATAGGGACCTCACCCTTAAAAGGAAAACCAAAAATGAACAAAAAGATTAAAGCGAATTTAAATACCCAGGGCGGCAACCACCTTCAAGAAGGTGGGGGAACCGCTGCGCTCCACGGAGCGTCTCGCCCCCATTCGTATACTGGGGGGGGCGACTTTGGTCTTCCGCATGCCGGCGACGGCATCAAGAGCCGAGGAGGCTCCACAAACGACGACCTGTATCCGCTTGTCGGGGACAATCCCGACAACACGAGCCGAGGAGGCTCCAGATCATCTCCTACATTCCAGGAGATGATCTCATTCAGCTATAAGACGCCCGACAAGCCGCGGTCGGGCGATGATAGCCAAGTCGAAGTCGGCAAGGAGGTGGAGCGTGGTGCTGCGTCGGAGTCCGGCGCAGCACTGGCAGCAGCTCCGGGCTCTGGGAGTCCGGAGAATGAGGAGGAAGTGGGTGCTTCCGGGGGAGTCGTGGGTGAATGCTCGCGGTTCTTCCGGAACCAAAAGCGCTCCAAGTCGGGGGATGGCGGGGAGTCGTCCTCTGATGTAGAGGTGATGGCCCCGCCTCCCAAGATCCCCACCGGTCGGAGGGGAGGAGGAGCGATCCGGAGGCCCAGCAAGGCCACCAAGGCGGGCAGGAGAGCCGCAAGGCTCGCCAAGGAGGCGCGCCACCCCGCTGCGTTGGGGTCTTGTGCCTCGGCCTCTGGGTCCTCGGGTGGAGAGCCGGACGCCGCTAGCTCCAACTCGGAGCGAGCGGCCAGGCTTGCGGAGGTCGTGGAGGCCGCCATCAAGGGTGTGGTGCAGAAGAGGCTGCCCACATCCAGAAACAGGGCCACCTCCGAAGCCACGGCCTCCATAGTGGCGGCGGCAGAGGCGAGTTTCGGCGGGCCTCCGTCTGCATTGGACGAGACGTCCAAACTGCGGGCGGAGGTCGCCCGCCTGACCGCCACTACGGAGCTTCTGGTTAAGGAGAACCAGAAGCTCCGGGCAGACCTGGCCGAACTCCGAGGAGGTCACCGGAGGGACGCGCAGGAGGAGCTCCAGCACGGGCCGAGTCAGCCCCTGCCCGCCGCGGAGAATCAAGTTCTCGACCTGGTGCGGCAGGAGCTGGCTGCCTTCAACAGGCGGTTCTCCGTGCTGGAGGGCATTGTGTTGCGCCCTCCGCTAGCGGCGAGCCAGCCGGCCTCGGGCCAGCGGCAGACGCGCTCGTTTGCCGCCGCCGCGGCTGCTGCGCCCAAGGGTGCGGCGGGACGGGCCGACCGCGGGGCAGTGCTGAAGCCCGCGGGGCCGGCCCCGTCTAAGGCGACGAAGGCGCCAAAGGCGCCGCCAAAGCCACCTGGGAGGGTCCCAGCAAAGGCGACAAGGCGGCCGCCCCAGACTGCCCCGCCTTCTGAACCTCCTGCGACCGGGGCTGCCGAATGGCAAGTGGTCGGGGAGAAGAAGAAGGTGGGCAAGGCGGCAAGGGCGGCCAAGCGAAGGGAGAGGCGCAAGCGGCAGAAGGAGCGAGCCGCCGCGGCTAGGCTCCGCGCCCCGAAGTCCGCAGCTGTAGTGATCACACTACAGCCGGAGGCGGTTAAGAGGGGCGTGACCTACCGCAGCGTGCTCGCAAAGACGAAGGCGGCGGTGAGCCTCGAAGAGGTGGGGTGCGCCGACGGCGTCCGGGTGAAGGTCACCAAGACCGGAGCCCGGATGCTGGAGGTCCCCGGTGCCTCCAGCGGCCCAGCCGCTGACGCCCTGGCCGAAAGGATCAGGGCGTTGCTGGTGGACGAGGCCCGGGTGTCCAGGCCCACGAAATGCGCTGACATCCGCATTATGGGCCTGGATGACTCCGTGACGGAGGGTGAGGTGGTGGCCGCTGTTGCCAGGACTGGAGGGTGCCCTGCTGAGCAGGTGGGGGCGGGCACCATCCATCCTGACACTGCGGGGTTGCAAACCATTACGGTGAGCTGCCCCGTGTCAGCGGCCCGAGCCATCACCGCGGGGGGCCGGAGACTTTTGGTGGGCTGGGTTTCAGCGCAGGTCAAGCTGCTGGAGCCCAGGCCTCTGAGGTGTTTCCGCTGCCATGTGGGCGACCATGTGGCGGCTAAGTGCACCTCGGAGGTGGACCGCAGTGACCACTGCTTCCGATGTGGTCAGCCCGGTCACAAGGCCGGCTCGTGCAACGCCGCGCCGCACTGCATTGTATGTGCGGCAGCAGGCAAGCCGGCCGATCACCGGGCTGGGAGCAACCACTGCGCTCCACCCGCCAAGGCCAAGGCCAAGCCCAGAGGCAGGGCCACGCCCTCCGCCACCGCCGTCACCGTCACCGCCGCAGCAGCCGTCACCACCGCTTCCGCCGCTGCCGCCCCCATAGCCGTCGTCGTCGCCGCCGCAACCGCCGCGGCGGCGGGACCCTCACAGGGGGCTCAGGAGGAGGCTGTGATGGAATGCCAATAACGGCCCCATTACGCCTCCTCCAGACGAATCTCAACCACTGTGCCACTGCTCAGGACCTGTTGTTCCAGAGCATGGCGCAGTGGTCGATTAACGTCGCTGTGGTCGCCGAGCCGTACTATGTCCCGCCCAGGGATGACTGGGTGGAGGACCTGGACGGCTCGGTGGCCATCATTTCGTCGGCCGCCGCCGGTACCCCGACCCTTGAGGATGTCAAGAGAGGTCGGGGTTGCGTAGCAGCACGGTTCGGGGATATAGTAGTGGTAGGGGTGTACTTCTCCCCGAACCGATCTCTCGCCGAGTTCCAAATCTCTCTCGCGGAGTTGAGAGACGTCGTTGTCGTCGGGTACCGTTCCCTCCCTGTGCTCGTCCTCGGGGACTTCAATGCCAAGAACTTGGCTTGGGGTTCCCGGTACACGGACACACGGGGGAGGATGGCGGAGGACTGGGCCCTAGAGACGGGCCTGGTCAACCTGAACCGGGGTTCTGTCCCCACGTGCGTGCGGTGGCAGGGCGAATCGGTGGTGGATATCTCATTCGCCAGCCCCGCCCTGTCACCGTGCGTAGTTGACTGGCACGTCATGGAGGAGGTGGAGACGTATTCCGATCATCGGTATATCCGGTTTGACGTCTCCGCCCAGACCTCCAGCGCGCCGGTCCGACAGACCCCGAGTGGTCCGCGTTGGTCGCTGAAGCAGCTGGACCGGGAGCTACTCCTGGAAGCCTCGATCGTGCAGGCCTGGGTGACATCACCGGACAGGCCTGCCGACATAAACGACGAGGCAGAGTGGTTCCAGGAGGCCATGTCCGAGATCTGTGACGTGGCAATGCCCCGGGTCCGGCCTTGTGCTCGGCGCCAAGTGTACTGGTGGTCGCCGGCGCTTACGGCTTTACGCCAAGCGTGTATTGCCGCGCGACGCCGGTACACCAGGTATCGCAGGCGGCTCCGTAACCGCACGCCGGAAACGGAAGCCGTCGAGGCGGAGCTATACGAGGGGTACAGAGCGGCGAGGACCGCCCTCCGAGCGGAGATCTTGCGGGCCAAGAAATCGGCCCGCGAGGAGTCGCTGGAGGCTCTCAACAGAGACCCGTGGGGGCGCCCGTACAAAGCGGTGCGGCAGAAACTCCGCCCATGGGCCCCCCCGCTGACGCAGAGTCTCCGGCCGCAGCTCGTGGAGAGCGTGGTGAGCGCTCTGTTCCCCTCGCGAGGGGAACATACCCCTCCGCCTATGGCTCCGCCTCCTGCGGTACCTGACGCGGACCAACCCGACGACGACGACGTTCCCGAAGTGACCGAGGTAGAGCTGAGAGCGGCGGTGCGTAGGCTGAACGCCAAAAGCACCGCCCCAGGACCCGACGGCTTTCATGGGAAAGCCTGGGTCCTGGCCTTGCAAGAGGCTCTCGGGCCTCGACTCAGAGGGCTTTTAAGCGCATGCTTGGAGAGGGGCCAGTTTCCACGTCGGTGGAAGACGGGGAAGCTGGTCCTGATCAAGAAGGTGGGGCGCCCTGCGGACTCTCCGTCCGCTTACCGGCCCATTGTGCTGCTCGACGAGGTGGGCAAGCTCTTTGAAAGAGTAATTGCAGACCGCCTCGTCGGGCAGATGGTGCGGGTGGGGCCGGATCTGGCGGAGAGCCAGTACGGCTTCCGCAGGGGGCGCTCCACGGTGGACGCCATCATGCGCGTACGAGCCCTCACGACGGGGGAGGCAGTTGCCCGGGGCAGGGTCGTCTTGGCGGTGTCTTTGGACATCTCCAATGCCTTCAACACCCTGCCCTGGAGTTGCATAGTGGAGGCACTCCGGTATCACCGGGTGCCGCCCTACCTCCGTCGCGTAGTCGAGGCGTATTTGACGGACAGAGCCGTCATCTACCCCGGTCATCAGGGAGAATGGAACCGGCGAGAGATGTCGTGCGGTGTTCCACAGGGATCGGTCCTGGGGCCGCCTTTGTGGAACATCGGATACGACTGGGTGCTGCGCTGCGACCTCCCCATTGGCGTCAGCGTAGTGTGCTACGCTGACGACACGCTAGTCTTAGCGCAGGGGTGGTCGCACGAGGCGGCGGCCGACCGTATGACACGCGGGGTTGCGACAGTCATAGGGAGGATCCGGCAACTGGGACTCGAGGTGGCATTGCACAAGTCCGAGGCCATGTGCTTTCATGGCTATCGGAACGAGCCACCGGCGGGTTCCCAGATCACGGTAGGAGGGGTTCGCATCGGCGTCGAGGGTACGATGAAGTACCTTGGACTCGTCCTCGACAGCCGGTGGAACTTCGTCGAGCATTTTCGACGTTTGGCTCCCAGATTGGAAAGGGCCGGGGCCGCCTTGAAGCGGCTCCTACCCAATCTGAAGGGGCCAAACGCCTCCTGCCGGAGGCTCTACGCGGGGATCGTGCGGTCCATGGCCCTCTACGGGGCACCGGTGTGGGCGCGTTCGTTGACGCAGCGGTCAACGCGCCAGATGAACGCGGCCCAGAGGGTCATGGCCATCCGCATCATCCGCGGATACTGCACGATCTCCCGTGAGGCGGCGAGCCTCCTTGCCGGACTGTCACCGTGGGATCTGGAGGCAAAAATCCTCGCGCACCTGTACGAGTGGCGCGAGGAGGCTAAACGCCGGGGCGAAACTCCGCTGCCGCGACAACTCGCGGCTCGGCGGACAGAGCTCCGGCAGGATCTCATGGTGACATGGAGAGAGCGACTGTCGCAACCCAGCGCTGGGCACGCCACCATCGAGGCGGTAGTGCCCCTCTTTGAGGAGTGGCTGGAGAGGCGCCATGGCGCCCTCACCTTCCGCCTGACGCAGGTGCTCACCGGACATGGCTGTTTCGGGAAGTACCTGTGTCGTATCAAGGCGGAGGTGACCCCTGCGTGTTTCCACTGCGAGGATCGCCCCGTGGACACGGTGGAGCATACGGTGGAGGTTTGCCCCGCCTGGGCAGAACACCGCCGTGTCCTCGTGGATGCGATAGGCGGCAGCGACCTCTCGCGCCGTGCCCTGGTTCAGGCCATGGTACGGAGTGAGAGGGAATGGGGGGCCGTCTCCAACTTCTGCGAAGCAGTAATGCTCGCGAAGAGGGAGGCGGCACACGTTAGGGAGATTCAACAGAGACCGAGTCGCCCTAGCGCCCCCAGCAGCAGCCGTCGCAGGAGACGCCGGGGGCTGCGAGACGATCTCCGGCCACCGTAGACCCGGGCCTGCGGACGGCGAGTAGCGGGTAACTCGCCGTCCGATCAGCACCAGGCCCGAGAGTCGACGGCGCGTAGTGTTCCACGCGCGCCTCAAAGAGTTGTCAGCAAAGGACGGGGCCTGCCACGGCCAGTGCCCGCCCGGGGGTGGAGGATAAATTCGAAAGAGTTACCTCGCCCCCGGGCGCGTAGGGCAGGGAGGAACAGGGGTGGGTTTTAGTCAGTAAGAGTCTGACACGCCCTTCCGCTCCACCCCAGAGCGGAAAGAGTCATTGGATGATTTCCCACCCCCCAAAAAAAAAAAAAAAAAAAAAACCCGTTGCCCTTGTAATATTGTAAATTATGTCCCAAGTCACACCATGTAACAATAAATCTTTGTCTAAATCGAAAACCATTAGACACGCTTATTCATAAAGCTGGTTCTTCTGTTAATTCTATTAAAACACACACGGTGTGAGCCGAAGCTAACCTCAAATTGGATCCTCGCCGAACAGTCTTGGGTCCCAGTTTGTCAACTTCAATATTTAACTTGTCCCCTGTAGTTTCCAAGTTCTATCTGTCATGAACACAATGGTTGAGAACAGTAGACATACTTCAGTGTGTTTTGCGATCTATTGCTTGCTATTATGTGCTCTCCAAAGTTTAAAGTGTTACAGATGCTCGGAAAAACTTTGATTTGGCAGCAATTTTAGTTTTACTATACAAACATTATTTAGAGCGAACAAAGTTTTGGTAAAGATAAAACCACTGTTGTATTTAGGTACTGTGCTGCGAATGTCGGCCAATTCAGTCAATAAAAAAGTAATAACCTTATGAAAGATTTATTTTGATCAGACACCAATCCGACACTGATGATTGATTTGAAATAGACATACGTTTGTATTAAAATAATACGATTTTTTCAAATAGGTGGCTTAGTATATGTTTTTAAATGCAGCAAACATTTTCATTTTATAATTCATTTGAATTCAGACTAATTGCCAATACAAAATAACTATCCAAATAAAACTTACGTTTATCAATATCATTTCCGACATTATTTGTCAATAACCTGTATTTTTACACAGTTCGTTTTGAAATCGAAGCGATGAATCGGTTATCCAGCAGTCGATTCCCTCGGCGACCAGCGCGCGACAATCTAATGAGGTCCCAGGGGAAAGACGTTGCCTTCCATTTTCAACAGATATCGTCCGTACGCTTATATTTCTGATAAATATATTCACGTAAAACCTGAATATTCTATCAGGGAAGCGTTGGGGATTGGAATCAATTGTCTTATATTTCAATATCTTTTGGTATTTCTAGGATAAAAATGATATGTGAATTTTTCGTTTTTGTTTAGTTACTCGTATCAACCTACACTTTCTTCCGACATATTTTACCAACTGACTAGCTGATTAATTATTCTGTAAAACTCTTTTAATGAGGAATAAAAATAGAGACTAGTTTAAATTGTTCTCGTTGCTTCAAGTCACAAAACTATTAATATAGCTTTAAGTAAGAGTTATGAAATCTAATATCAAATACAGATAGAATCTACTACTGTACCTTCATCATTCTTGATCCAACCCAATATCATGAAAATCAATCGAGGAAACAAAATTCGTAATATTGATACTTATAGACAATGGAAAGGAAAATTGCTTATAGGATATCAAAACCAAACTAAATTCGAACTATAAATATTTAATGACACGGCATAGAGTCGTTTTTAAACGCATGTGATTACAGGTACATAGATGGATAAAAAGGCAGGCAGTCGCAAATATGGCAGGATTGTGCGATAAATTAGCGTTTATTTATTTATTGCTATTATCGTCAACATTGCATACACTTTGATTTACATTACACATTAATAAAAAAAAAATATTTTAGTGCTGCACACTTCCATGCATCAACAACTTAAAAAAAAAACCGGCCAAGTGCGTGTCGGGTTTCACACATTTAGGATTCTGTACCAAATGGGTGAATTATCAAAGAAAAAATCTGATATATCAATATATTGGTATTTGTTACTTATATATACGTAAAGTACGGCCAACGAGAAGCGATACCAAATGTAAACAAAACCCATGCGAAAATGGGCGACAAAATGGCCGCCCAAATGTTGGCGAACCCGTCTTAACGTTGTCATGTTTTTGCCGGGAGAACGAGACATTACGACAAAGGCACAAGATGGAAAGAGATAAATATTAGATTGTCAACGCCACAGTTGTTCTATAGGTTAATGACCTTTCGTATCGCTGCTAGTTGGCCTTACTTTAACAATAAACATTATCACCAAATTTCAAGTTCATAGTTCAACGGGCAGTTAAAACAAATTGTGACAGATGACGGTCAAACGGACAGACGGACACGTGAGTGACAGCAATAGGGCTTCGTTTGGACCCTTCGGGTACGGAAGCCTAATAAAGAAAGAAAACATGCAGGTTATGGGAGTCAGTGACAGCGTGACGATTGACAGGACTGATTTAGGTAAACTATAGAAAATATGTTTTCTACATTTGGCTGACCACAAGTGATATGGAAAAGGACAGAAATATAATCATGATGGATACAAAAAGTAATTTTTAAGCAAGTTCAGTAAAAAGAAAACATTTGGGAAAACCATTTGCAGCACCAATATATCTAGGTAAATGTAGGTGGTACACGAACAAAGTACAGATTTAATTTCCCAAAGCCCTAACAGATCGGCTTTGCGATTTGTGTGGGATATTTGGACGTATGTAGGCTCTTTAATGATTGGCGATTACTCTTAGTTATATGTCAAGGTTAATTGGTGCATTTATGTGTGTAACGGTACCAGCAATCTCACAGAACATAATAATAATTTATTTCTCTAACCATAATATCTTGGCTGTCTGCTGGGAATTATTAGCTTTTATCTACAAAGCTATTAAAGGCGTATTCAATTTAGTATTAGTCTCTACTCAAGGGAATTAGTTGAATTTATCATCGTTGTTTGTAGGCAGATCTGATTTATAAATCTGTTTAACGAACGTTTTAAGTGATATTTTGACAGTAATTGGTGATAAAATTAGTGTTCTACTGTTCCATATTTTTCATTTAGTACCTCATCTAGGCTTTAACTTACCTACTCGAGCTCTTTCCTCTCCAATATTATGAAACTAAAGAATCTATTTCCTCTCTCCTCAATCCATGTTTCACTTCTGTAACAGTAGTTAACAGTCTTTATTTCATGAACGTCTACAAAAACATCACCTTTAGTTTCTTCTACATTTAAAATCACATCTTCTTTTTCATTGTCTTCTTCTACATTTATACTCACATCTTGTTCTTTGTCTTTTTCTATATTTAAACCCACATCGTCTTGTTCATTGTCCTCTTATTTCTGCACAGTGTCATTATGAAACTCCTAGTAGATATAACATACGACTATATACGAAAACATTAAGGTTAACCATATAGTGACGTATCTGCACATAACTAAGAAAGATAGATGTGGCGACTAACTTACTAAACTTACTCAGAAACTGCAAACAAGATCTTATTGTGGTCGTGTGCTGTAGGTTGTTTGCAAGTGCACACGACCGTTGATGATTTAATTTAGCTCCCACTGCCTTTATCGAGTCTCTGAGATGCGAAAGTGGTTTGTCGGAGTTTTGTATTGAGACATCTTTGAGTGCTTTAAACTAGCTCATTTAGTTTTTTTTTAAGGCCTACTTAATGAATTCAGAAATTAAGACTGTTTTTTTATTAATTCATCATTATCATCATCGTCAACCTTTTATTGTCCCCACTGCTGGGGCACAGGCCTCCTTCCTCTCTGTGAGAGGGTCTAGGCCATAATCAACCACGCGGGCCCAGTGCGAGTTGGTGGATGTCACATGTCTACGAATTTTTGGTTCTAGGGCATGCCGGTTTCCTCGCAATGTTTTCCTTCACCGTTTTGAGAGCATTGGTGATGAAAAAATTTACACAAAGTAAAGCACCTGTCAGGGTTTGATCTCACGACCTACAACTTGTAAGTCGCAGCCAATACCACTAGGCCACCACTGCTTTTATTAATTGTTATTACCAAAACACAAATAGTTCACAATTAGCCTTCATCTAAAATAGCTGGCAGTCATGCAGGAAAGCCCTTTCCTAGCAGTAAGATGGTACAAGCTAACAATAATCATAAATCAATTCGCTGTACTCTAACCAAGAGTGAAGAGAACGAACTGAGCTTCGTAGTTTCATTTCCCTGGAGGATTCGCTTCCTACCAGCACGGAAACGATCGACCTCCTTCGGCTTTTAATCATAAATGAATATTTCAGTATAAAGCTATATAAAGGCAGAGCGTAAGTTTGAATTTTTAAAGTGTTTTAACCAAAGTAGAGTAATAAGCCAGTTAGATATTGCAACGGAGCTTGAAAGTCTCCTTTCTAGAGTGAGGAACTTGGCTTCACCAAAAGAAATCAAGTTTGCAGAAACCTCGAGACAGATATTTCTTTTACCTACTCCTTTACGTCTAACATTTTCCAACGTAATGATGCCCTAGATCTTTGCCCATCAAAACTAACACACCTCACCAAAGGCAGAATTCAAAAAACTTATTCCTCCCATTACATAAATAAAACAGTAAGTAACGTGCTTATCTACCTATAGTGTACTAAAACAACTATCTAAGGAGCCGGTCTATCCATTCTTTATCTTTAACTACCCAATTCCGTCAGCATAAAAAGCGCTTTCTTGCCATTTAGCGCTGTTTTCGTCCTTTTTACCTCAAAACCGAGGCTATAACACCTCTCCCGGGTGCGGTAATATTTGCATTTAGAGCGAACGACTGATATTCTGACCTTATCAGAGGGAGATTGTGTTTGAGGGACGAATTCTGATGACGCAAGTGGCGCGAATCACTTAGATCGGCTGCAAGAGAGGCTCCCGGCTTACGTGATAAAAATATATTCCAAATGGGAGATCTTGACGGTTCAGAGTAATTTTAAATTATAAGAGAGTTTGGGAGTAATTTATGCTTCATTTGATTTATGATGTGAGGTATAAGAAGGGCAAGTATTTGTTTAAAACTCTAATTAAGATGTATATTAATTTTCATTTTCTTAATCCTAATATTTGTCGGACCATTTCTAGAAGTTCAGCTATACAACAGTGTACAACTAAGAAAGCGCACTATAAATCAAATTCAAATATGATCACGGAGCAAATACCGAGTAACTTTAGTATTCCACTAGAGAGCAACTCAACTCCACACAATATGAAGGTATCGGATTCCGCTGTATTGCCGGCTCATAATTATGAATTCATGAAATTTCTGAGAAACGAGACACTGCACGTGGTATTACCGAGATTATTATTGATATTAATTAAATTATTAAAACAATACAAGCCAGAATTGGGTCAAATAAAATAAATTCCTGTTAATTAAGAAGATAAGGCAGCTGATGATACGTTTGAATAAAAAACTAACCAAATAATAAACCTACCATAGAATCTCAACTCGAAAAAAGAGAGAAAAATAACTAATTTGCCTGACAAAAAACACACGAAAAAGGTAAACCTATTATCACAAAATTAATTAGTGAACTCGTTGGTAGGATCTAATTCTAATTTAGGTGTTTTCAGGATAAAACGTTTGAAGCTACCATTCCCCATTCCCCTCTCGTTTTGTTCAAAGGCGGCTTAGCTGGCGAAGTTTGTTTAACTTTACTGTATTCTTATTTCTGTAATTTAATTTGCAAGCTCTTGGTGCTCACGCTGAAAGGGCCAAGTTGTTATTGATTGAGTGGATTGAAAGTTATTAACATTGGTACTGATGTTCTTTTTGCTCATGGATTAGTCTTGTGTAGTTCGCGAACGAACTAGTTCGTAAGAGCCGCTCCCACAGATGATCTACGCGAACTAGTTCCGTCATTCTCCGCTCCATAGTTCGTTAGTTCGTGACCGAATGAGCAAGGGTAGCGTCAACCGGAGTAACTAAATTTGTTAATCAACTCTGTGCTCAACTCACTCACTACACATCCGCGTCCGCGCAGTTATTATTTATTTTTTTACATGTTGATAGGATAATTTATAAACTAAGCCCTACATACTCTGTGGTCCTTAGCAACATTGTTCGAACGAAAAGTTTTAACGCGGCAAAAGCAAGTATGTTGTTTGTGCCATGGGGAACTAACCTGAATAGAAGAAAAATTGTTGAATAATTGTAAAAAAAAAATATATATAAAAATTTTGATTAATAAAAGTTGATTAGAACTCGTTTTGCTTTTGTAATGTGTTAATCTGTCAAGGAACAGAATAATATGTATAGTTAATTGTTGATTATTTTCAAAACTTAATAAAAATTAAAAAAAAAAAAAACCAAACTAAGGAGCAGTATCAAAAAAAGCGAACGATCGGCCTTCCTCTGATTGGAGCTGGCTGGGAGCTGACGAACTAGAAGAGCGAACTAGTTCATTTAGGAGTAGTGAACTAAAATGAGCGATCCCTGTCGTGAACTACTATGCGCAAGACTATCATGGATACTTATTAACCGACTTCAAAAAAAGAAGGAGGTTCTTTGTTTTACTGTGTTTTTTTATGTTCACCGATTTCTCCGCCAATTAATTGTAGGCCAATTTTGAAAATTGATTTTTTATTTGAATGGGTAAATAAACTTTTTTACAATAAAATACAAGCGACTTCCAAAAAAAAAACACAAATAAAAACAAAGTAACTTTAATTTCGGAAGACGGTGTAATTAGTTTTGTTTTTTTGTTATTCATTGGTTCAACTGACTATTTGTCCCGCTCGCCTTTCGTATCATATCGCCTTTCTAATAATTTTAAAAGCGTTCCAGCCCCCTTAGCCAAATAAGTTTTATAATAGCGCTAACGCTAACGCTTCGTGCAAAATGTATGGCAAGGACCTGCAGAGAGAACTGTCACGTGACTCACGCCCAGTAATGTCGTTGCCATACATTTCGCACAAAGCGATGGCGTTAACGTTAGCTCAAAAGTATTTTGACTAAAGGCTCAGATAAGCCACCAGCTTCCCATTCAATCCAACGTCATTTTTTCCTCATTTGAACAAGTGTTTATACCGTTTAAAGCAGCATGTTAGTCTAATATGGGTCAGGTAGTGCTTAGCAGTGCTCGTCCATTATTCAGTAGGATTCCACTCCGCGAGCGAGGCGGTTCTCACCCAGTTGTTATGTTAGGCCACCATACATTCCATAACTCTTTAAAAAAATACATTCAAACCACTCGATGGCGGAACCTATAAAAATAACAAATTCCTCCGCTGAAATTACGAAGCGGCATAAAAAATATAAAGTGACAAAAATCCAACGGCAAATTCCTAGCAACAAAACACGCATTCAAATTAACCACGAAACAGGATGCTCGTTACGTAGAGAACAAAAAACAAAAACATTATGAAACAGGTGAGGGGTACGGCTCCGGAATATGATAATCATATTACAGAGAGTTTCAGTCCACTTGTTGCCATTCAAAATGTTCCCATGCAATTTGTCCTAGTTATATTTCGCCGTATTGTTACCATTGTACGGACGTCGACTACTCTTCGTTGACCCCATTCGCCTTTATTTAAACTTCTCTCAGTTTTTATAGCTGCGACATAATTGGGGGTATCGCATTACTTTAATACCCCCAATTACGCGTACGAAACGTAAAGTAAAAATAGTAAGTGTATGAAGGAGTTAACACACGCTGTGGTACGAAGCTAGAAATAAAACACCTTATATTCATGAGGGTGTTGTTTAGTGCTGACCATAGTGACTAGGAAGAAACAAATTTGCCATAATCTTTATTTTCTGTTCCCTTTTCGAAGCTTTATTTAGAATAAAGAGCATTCCGACGAATGCTCAAAAAATAGCTGGGAAGAGGCAAAGATGCATTTTTTTGCCATCGCTCTATGTCTCAATTGAAAGAAACACAACCGTCTTACTGTTACAAGCATTCAAAACGTATCCAATTTTCATTTTTCACAGCAAACATGCCTCGTTGGTTTCACATTTTATGCTGGTTTTTCGTGAAAAAATAAGCGGAAAAAAGAAAGCCCTGACCAGCAAATACACAATAAGGGGATTTATAAATAAATTTTGTGCTTCTCCTGCATAAAACCCTGACGTAAAGTGGCATAAACTGTCTGCCTAAGCACACTTAACCCAAATCTAGATTTTTATTATAATTGTTTCCGTCCTTTTCTCGCAAGGGTGAACGTTGAAGCTGCCGGAAGATTAATAGCAACATTTATCAGCCTTTCGTTTGTTTTGAGTGTCGTCGGGGATAACCGGAATTAGGTTGTTCGCAAAATGTGCTGTGAAAGTAAAATAATCCAATTTAAATTATTGCACGAACAACAATTGTTAAGCTGGTGGAGCAGCTTTCAGTTTGTGACAAAAATTATTTAGCGATTTGTTATTGTTTTCAGTTTGAGTTTTCTTTGGAATATTTCAGTTAGATTAATTATTTGCAGTTGAGTGATGGATCGGAATAGCTGTAATAATCTATTGCATTGCCCTTGTTTATTGTATGGCTCTGCTCAGCGCAAATGTTTTACAATTTCAAAATACGTCTTGTTTTTTTGGTTGAGTTTTGTATTTTTGTGTTTTTCTCTCTCCTTCTGTTAGTTTTAATGTTTCCTATTGTGTGCGCAGTGCTTATTAATAATAATTATACTTTCTTTCTTTTACTGTAGCGAAATAATTTTCCATGAATACCTACCCGTTTTTCATTGAATAACTTACCCAGCAACTTTTAGAATATGTCTACATACGTCTATTTAAATGCAAACTATGATTGCTACCACCACCAAAACAAAATATTGGCCAGAGTTCCCAGAACAGATCACAAATGCTCATTCAATATTCCATAGCAACACACCCGTCCTCGACATAACGGAAGGTTGCAAATTATTTTTTTATTAGTTTCTATAAAATTAAATAAAAAATAGAGAACCAAAATACGTTTTTAACACTTCATTTGCTGTCCTTTTTGCTGTCGCTTAATTTGATTGCTGTCGACCCACGCAAATAATTTGCATACATTTGCAATCGGGACACCTACTGTCTAAATTAAAAATAAAATTGTCATTGGAAGGACAGCGTAATGTTTTTTAACTATATATAAATATTCTTTAGTATATAGGTTAGTGCCAATAAACATGTTATTGCTTTTAGGGCTAAGTAACGTCTCCATTTACTGGCTCGGTTATGGTTAAAAATATCGTGACATTTAAATCGTAACTAGTCTATTTCACCTGTGCGAGATGGTTCTAAATACAGAGAGAGCAGCTGCAAAATTACAGATTCGATTTTTTAAATCTTTCACCTTTGGGTTGGGCTGAGGACATATTTTATTTTTTGGTTCTTCTCTCTCAAACTAAACAACCAATTCTGCCTAGCCTTGACCCAACTATCTTGGGGTCGGCTTCCAGTCTAACCGGATGCAGCTGAATACCAGTATTTTTTCATGGAGCGACTGCCTATCTGACCTCCACAACCCAGTCACTGGGAAATACGATACCCAAATGGGAATTACATGGTAAGACTAGATGTCAGACTTTCGGGCTTCTGACGTCCGTAACGACTGTCAAAGATCAACGATTGATAGCCGGGACCAACGGCTTAAGGCCGTACTAACGGTCAAGTGGCGCCCTCATTGAATAAAAAATCGTAGCATAGCACAGAAAATAAATATTAAAGAATCCAACGTCACGTTTTTTACAAAGAGTATAAAGTATTTTTTTCAGTGTTAAAACAGGTCTTAGAATGTTCCGTATCCAAAGTAGTAGGCAAAGTACCAAAAACGGCCGTTTGTGACACTTTTGCCTACTACTGGTCGGTAGTAGACCCTTAACGTGCTTTCCGAGGCACGGAGGAGTCTCGATATGTATCCAATTTAAATGAATGATTTCGATTTTGATTTTAGCAGTGGTTTTTTTTTAACTTGCCTCCCTGGCAATATCAGTAGAATTTATAAATACACTTTTACCGAAGGCAAAGCCGCGGGCGGAAGCTAGTTTTTAATGTATATTAATTTCACTGCTTGAATTTTTTTCGTCCGTGACTGTACCGTTGAGTGATTTATGGCAGTGGGAAGAGATGGGAAGGGTAAGAGATGGGACTGAACCAAAAATACGATCCCAATGGCGGCTGCCATTTAATTTTTTTTTTTCTAAAATTTATATAACCTGGGTTGGACGAAGTCTAACCCAATCTAATGATATCTCATTTTTGTTGAAATCCATCCAGCCGTTTAAAAATAGACTAACGGACATACACACTCTCGAAAACATTACCCTTCTTCTAGGGCTGTAGGGTAAAAATATGATCAAGGGTTTCAATATCAATCTCCACCTTACTGACCAACCAACCCCACAACCTAATTCCACAATAAAGAAACCATCGCATCTTTACAATTTTCCTACAAAACACAAACCTAACTACCTCACACTGCAAACAAAATGTTTCTGTTACAGGTACTGGGCACCGAGACGTTTTGTGCGAGAGCTTCCAAACTGAAGCTCTTATCTCCATAGTGGTGCCCTTGAGCTAGTTGCACCCTTTTGCTTTGCTCGTGACCTGTAAATGCCGTGTGTGGCCCGCTTTAATTTGGGTTGAAGTTTGTTGTTTGGTCGTGTTGTGGAATATTTTTGGTAGTTTTCGGGTTTTAGCTCGATGTGTTTTTGGTATGGTTGGGTTCGGTTTTGGGAATAACTTAACAGCAAACCATCCATGTCATTTTGACTGAAAAGTCGAAAATTAGAAATAAATGTTAAATACCTATTCTTAAATTACTTTATATTTCTTTTTTTCATCGTTAACACCACAATTGTTGAAGTTTTCACTACCATTGACCACTGCCATAGTATCATAAACATGCTTAATGTGTTAAAATGTTACATTCAACATTCTTGAATGTAGATATAAATTGCAACAAATTCTCTGTATCTAGCATACAAGTATGCCAATGTAGAGTCAATCAAATTCTAAGAAAATGTTATAAAACAAACTTGCAAGCATTTTAAGTAATAATACCTACTTACTTACATGATTCATTGTTCTTTCCGACCAACTTAACTACACTTACGTATGACTAAGTAACACTTCGTGCCGTGAAAAGTTCATTCACATCAATCTTCGTCCTTTTAATTTCTGTCGACACTAAAACGGGTGCCATACCTACCTACTTTTAAACCTCGGCATAATTTCACTATGAAAGTTTATTGAAGGCGCTCGTAAAAAGTTTACGGTCTACTTATTGCCATAGAAAGGAGAATCTGTAAGAGCCATAATAATATTAGAATGTTATATTGTATACCCGGCATTGTTTCTCCTTTCAATGCGTCGTTTTATTTCGATATTCGAACATATCGATTTTATGACGTATTATAAATTGCCACTTTTCATATTTATTTATATTTTAAATGCCGGATAGTCGGGGCTAGTGTAAAATCAACTAGTCACGGACTGTTAAAATTATTTACAAAACGTATTGAAATATTGCGGCTTATTACCTTGCGTTTGTTTTGTACTAGCTTTTACTTGCGACTTCGTCCACCTATTTTAATACC
This sequence comes from Polia nebulosa, assembly GCA_951329385.1. Taxonomy (NCBI): domain Eukaryota; kingdom Metazoa; phylum Arthropoda; class Insecta; order Lepidoptera; family Noctuidae; genus Polia; species Polia nebulosa. Next base: position 15,012,276 of record OX589598.1, read on the forward strand.
ATCCATCCTATGACAATTGGTAGTAGAGCAGTTCACTGTATTGCCAGAAATTACTTCTGTCAAAGCAAAGCAAGACCTCTATATTTTTACCTAAGTTTAGACAGCAAGCTTGAGCTGAAGAACTAATGAGTTTTGACGATGTTGTTCCCTCCAGCCCCAGTGGACAAACCCGGGTTGTCAAATTGAACCCCGACGACAACCCAGGTTGACAGCCGATTTTTTTTTTTTTCACTTAAATATTTTTTTTTTGTCAAACTCACCGGTGAGTTTCAGTGCCTAAGAGGCACTCACGTGAATGAATTTATTCACGTATGTGTTAAAGCATAATCATCACAGAGAAATCAGATCAAAAGTAGCAACACATTCTCTAGCGTTTTAAAAGCCTAGGTACCACCAACAAGGCAGGTAGGTACTGTAAGTAATCCGCCTGTGAAACGGTGTGATTATGGCAATATCCCCTTTCATCATCATGCATCATCATCCTTTTTAATGTCCCCACTGCTGGGGCTCAAGCCTCCTCTCTGTGAGAGGGTGCAGGCCGTAATCCACCACGCGGGCCCAATTGGTGGATGTCACATGTCTTCGAATTTTTGGTTCTAGGAAATGCCGGTTTCCTCACGATGTTTTCCTTCACCGTTTTGAGAGCATTGGTGATGAAATAACTGACACAAAGTAAAGCGCCTGCCTGGGTTTGAACTCACGACCTACAACTTGTAAGTCGCGGCTGTTACGACTGGGCCACCACTGCTCTCCCCTTTAATATTCAATATTACTGCATACACACGACCATGTTGAGCTAGGGAAATTTACGAGCTGATTAAATAGTACACAGTAGTTACAAACACTAGCAACAAATACCATTTAGGTGACAATCGGTTTAAGATAATACAAGAAACCAAATCATGCAACAAATACCTTAAACAACTTGAGGTACATTATAGGGGAGACCGGGATTGGCAGTCACATTTTTCTTCTTTTGTATTTTTAATGCTCTTGTTTTTAGCTTAGCAATGACATTTGTATGTCAATGTATAGTATATTTATTTGGCTTAAAAATGAATGAAAAATGCTTTCTTCTAGAATTTATTTGAGGACATAATTATTTAATTTTTTGTAAAAAAAGAAAAGCGGACTGAAGTGAAATAAGGAGGGAGGTGTTGCCGTCCCGCTCCTTTGAGGAAACGCAGTGGGTTCATTCGTTCGTCACTTTTTCCTTTATGGCTGCTGTGACAACCCGGTCTCCTCTATGCTAAAACATTCAATAATCATTAAGAAAATAGGACAACTGCAGGTGAAATCAAATTGCCCAAGATTATTCTTAATCTGGTTTTACAAAGCCTCTTACACAAGAATTCTTAGACTGCAAATCAATGATCGCCACATCACCTCCTAAACATTTGCTGCTGAAGCTGAAAGACTATAAAAGAGAAATATATATATACTTACCTTAAATTTTAAATTGAGCTGAACTACTTCACCTCAACTTCTCCTGTCTTTAATTGAATATGAAAGACACCTACCAGCTGATAATAATAATAATGTACAAACACGTATGAAAACAACTCATTGGGCATCATAAATGTATCCTCATCGCTGTCAATGGGAAATGTGACCAGAACGCTGGCACCATTGCCACGTTGAATTATTAAGTTATTTAGTAGTTTAGAAGTGTGTGATAAATAAATTTGTAAACATGCCTACACACCTTCCGAAACATTACGCGGTGTTCTTATGAAATAAATGGTTTCACAAATTATCCAGTTCAATACCCAATATCTTTAAAAAACGTCTTACTAACAAGCACACTTCTTTCTTTTTAATCAAATTACGTCACCAGCATCGGCCGCAAAACTTCTATTATGGACGAAGCCTTAGTTCGCTTGGCCGTGACTAACACGGTTGGAAATACGCCAAAGCAAACTACGCTCAACTCTAATATGATTTCAGTTTAGTTTTGAAACAAATCTCGCATTCGGCAGAACGTTGCGATTAAAACCAGCTAAATAAATGTTACTGAAAATAGTGTTGCTTTGAAATATTAGTTGTTAAAGTCGGCAAGGTGTAGTTTTGAAGTTCTAGGATTATTTGTCGTGGAGGGTAACACGTATGTGTCGTTATCACATCAGCCTGTAGATGTTTGTAGTTGATTGGCAACGAATGGTATACAATTCCGATTACTATAGAGATGAGTGGAAGGCATCTAAGGTGGACTTCAAAGAGTCCTTCCCAAGACTCTCTCCAAAGAGACATTTTCTTAGCGATAGTGGTGGTCGAAACATAAAGGATTCCAGTCCAAATGTAAAGGATTGACCGAAAATCATAATCACTGATGGAATGTCACTATGTACATGGCGTAGTTCTAAAGTTAAGGATTATTTGTCGTGAAGGGCAGCCCCTATTTAAAAAAATAAAAATAAAAACCAAAAACATTTATTGAAACTAGGCTGAGAGCCAGCACTTTTTGAACGTCAAAGTTCTACATAAAGACAATCCCCCAAAAACGCTCGCCCGTCACCACTTCCTAGTGTTTTAGCTGTGAAGAAAAAGTGGCGCAACAAACTACTCAGCAACACATCTGTCTGTTAAGTAAAGTTTAATTACACTTCTGACTGTAGCATACTATCTACCTATTGTTTTCTTGAATAGAGAATTATATTTCGATAGGCAATTAGAGTCCCTACTCTGAGCGCCTGAAATTCCATAGTCGCCGCCTGTAATAAATGATGCAGGGGTGGGGTCTCGGCGTGAACAGTGGATACCTATTTCAACTTGTTTTGATCATATTGTTTTATGGAATACTACGCAGGCATTATTGTATCTTACAACTGAAGAACCGCTGAAAAACCCAAAGAAAGATTAAAAAAGTATGAAAATGATAATATCAAGGCAAGGCAAGGCCGTCACTCATTGGAAAGGAAGAACGTCGCCATCGAGGTTGATCGCGGCGAAGGCGGTGTGACGATCAGATCAAGTTTGCGGCCAAACTTGGCCAAAAATTGCCCATAGACAGTGAGGTTTGGAAAGGAAAAGGGGAGGCATTTTCCCAGCAGTGCAACACAAAGAAGGCCAACGAAAAAAATATCTGCACATCATAAATGAATAATTTCACTAACGATGAACTTCCCAACCTAACTTGATCTCAAAACAAAACCGAAATGTACAGAACGAGTATTAGATTAAATTCCATGAAGGTGGTATGTAGTTACAACAGCTTAGGTATTTGCTTCAGACATACCTAAGTAGCGAAACGATATTCAGTAAGAAAACATACGTTGACGTCAGAGTAGCTTAGAGCTTAGAACCCGAAGAGCATCGTTTCACCTGAAGGCATAACAATATAAAAGAGCATTTTATATGGCGGGGTCACGGACTCACGGCCCACTGAACCTCCATACCTAATTTACATTTTGATCACTACAGACTGCTGAATGCTGTTTGGTGGAAAATTTACTTCGGTTTAGGATTGGGTTAGACAAATATCTTAGGATATGGGTATTATTAACTGTGTGCCTTTGTGTGCTTTTCATGAAAATTTAACATAGCTGCCGGATGTATAAGAACATGGCTGAAAGGGTACGGTTGGTGCAGTGGTTGAGTGATTGGCTGCTGCGCTGCGTGTCGCGGATTCGATTCCTGCACGGAAAAAATATTTGTATGGACTTCAGATAGTAGTTCCAGGTCTGAGTGTCTTGTGTATGTGAGTTTCCATATTTGTGAACGCACCCACGCAGCCCACGCTACACGAGTAATTCCTAGTGTTAGGCAACGTTATTTATAAAAAACGAAGATAGGAGGGAGATTCGTAGCAAGTCACATTTTGTAGTTTCTGCCTATAGCGAAGAGAAAATTAGCTGCCTCATACATTTCTGTTTGCATAACTTGGCAAAATGTAGGTTGTATTGAACAGCAGATTTTTTTTCACAAGTTATTCATAACACGTGAAACACACTTAAAATACTTTCATATAATATCATATATGAAAGTATTTTAATTTATTGTTGTATTTTCGTGTCGATTTTGTAAACAGGTTGTAACGGAAATGCGTGGTCATATTGTGGTCATATTTTAAATTCCACTTCTGCCCATTCAAGAAAGTAATAGTAAATTCTCGGCAAAAATAATGTTGACCACCCACACAAATTTTGATCAGCTGACGACAACTTGTACGGTGTCATTTCCATAGGCAGAAATCTAAAAATCTATTTCAGTTGCACCCTGTATAATCTATGATTGTATATAGGGGCATGCAGTGGTGGCCCAATGGTTACGGCCGCAAACTCACGAGTTGACGATCTTATCTTCTAACCCGTACAGGCCCATAATTTTGTGTAATTTATTTCATCATTACTACTCCTAATACGGCTAAGGAAACCTTTAAGAAAACCGACGTGTTTTTTATTATTATTTGGGAAATCACCAGTGTTCCTTCAGTTGCCTGTGCTAGAGCCACGGTGACTCCTTTAGAACTAAAAAATCACAGATATATGACATCTACCAATCCGCACTGAGCCGGCGTGGTGGATTCTAGCCCGAGTTCTCTCACATAGAGGACGCCTGTACCCCATGGGATAAGTTCATAATGTTGTGTTATAAGGTCGATAACCTACGTGCTCCTATTTTTGCAATTTCTGGCACTAATCAGTTTAACTCACACACCTAATACAAGCCTCTACCCAGGTTTCATAACCAGTTCAAAATAATATACCTAATGATGATGAACTAGCGCTACCCTCAGATTCGCCCCTACCTACAGGTTTGATAACTCTGTGAAATATGGCATCAGTAATTAAAACTTCTTTATTACCCTGCTCCCTTTAAGAGAGAACAGAACTTTTCCGAAAAGTCCCATCAAAGGACTTCGTACTAAATTTTCGGTTGTTAAAGGACAGTTTTGAGAATTACAGGGGCATAGGAACCAGATTCCTAAACATTGTGTTATTTTACTGCTACTTTGAAAGGTCATCTTTGATTTTATCAATTTAAACGTCTGAAAAGGTTGATTAGAAATGATCTTTGCAAAATGTTATAACGCTTTATTTAAGTACAATCAGATACATTAGCATAATCAGCCTTTTAACGTTTCCACTGCTGGGACATATACCTCCTCTCTGTGAGAGAGAATGTACCTTAATTCACCACGCGAGCCCAGTGCGGGTTGAGGGATACTAATTACGAATTACTCGTATTATGTACTAGCATCAGAAAAATACTCACAAAAAATTCGCACCACCACAAAATTCACGACACTTTCGTCATAATTTTCTTAATACACGAAAACATTTTCTCCATTAACTCGAGGTGCCACTGAGAAACAGGTTTTTTTTTTTAATTTTTGTTAAAAGTACGGAGCGTGGTGCAACGGCACACAAAAGACTGCCATATTTCATGGGATAAGTACCCCGGCTCATAATGCACATTTCTTTCACTTATTTGAAAAATGGCACAGCCATAATTTAGGTCAGAACTACGTACATTTATGTTCTTTAAACCCTGTATTTTATTAAGTATTCAACATGTAGTGGATTTTTATAAATGTGCAAGAAACGATTAGCACCAACTAAAATATTACTAAAAAATTAAGTAATTTTGCATCTTAAAGCTGTCCTAAAAATTATGTAAGTGTAGAAACTAATCATTTTAAAAAAACGTAGCCAAGAGCGTGTCAGATTTCGCACACTAAGAGTTCCGTACCAAATATTGGTATTTGTTAGTAAAGTACCTACACGTAACAATAAAAATTATCAACAAATTTCAAGTTCACAGGTCAGTGGGAAGTTAAAAAATTCTTCGTAACAAAATTTTGTGACGACGACGGACGGACAGACAGATGGACACGTGAGTGACAACAATAGGGCTCCTTTTGGACCCTTAGGGTTCTTCTTCGGCTGCCCAGGGGTTGAGGATAAATTTGAAACCGAGTTACCTCGCCCCGTGGGCACTCAGGGCAGGGAAGGAACAGGGGTGGGTTTTAGTCAGTAAGAGTCTGACACGCCCTCCCGCTCCACCCTAGAGCAGGAGATGTCATTGGATGATTACCCAAACCACAAAAAAAAAAGTGAGATGACGGAATGGGCAACCACGCGGACCAAATGTGGGGACATCATTTATCTTAGAATGTTTGGTTCTAAGACACATGTAGTGGAAAATAATTAATAAAATTACTAAAAAGTTTCAAACAAGTCACTTTTCAAGCAGCCTGGTGCAGTTGGTGGCTGTTATTTTAGTTTAATTATTGATTTTATGCCACCAACTGCATCAGACTGCTTGAAAAGTGACTCGTTTGAAACTTTTTAGTTAATTTATACAGTCGGGTTTTTCTACATTTTAGTGAGATATATTTTTGGAATCGCCTCCTCGAACCCTTTATTTTGATACACAACTTGATATAGTTCGTCTACTTTATTTTTTTTCTTTTTCACATTAGGGCGTCTGGTTGTCGCCATATTGTATTTTGATTACTGTCATATCTTTAGTAGCACTCGCAAAGTTAAGACGAAACAATTGACGTAAGAATTATCAAAATCGTCCCACGCGTTTGGTCTCTATAGTGTCACAAAGGAACAAACATACATACATACATACATATATATATATATACATACATAGGCTGATAAACACATTACCCTCCCTTGCGTTGCGCAGTCGGGTAAAAAGTTAGTAAATTCGCATCTTCATAAATAAAGCTGTCTAAAAATAATGTATAAAAAGCAAAACTATCTAAAATCCACGTGCTTGCTTCAAGAAAACTTTAAAGTTATATAAACTAGAGAAATGGGGAAAGCTCAGCAAAGAACTTCAGTTCTCTCCAACAACAATAAAGCGGTTGTCACATAGAAAGTTAACACTATATCATAAGGGGACATTTTAACCGAACTACTGCTGTTTACAGCCGTTCTTCAAGTAGCTAAAAAATATTGTCACTGGATAATAAGTGTCAACGCGTTAGATTATGAAAAAACGCGTAAATTTGTAAGCTCTTAACATTCAATAAGAATCGGACACATAATAAATAACCAAATTTAGATGACATATATTGTACTTGAAATTATCTATTCATAATAATATGTAGTTTTACACCAACAACGTTAGGGCTTGTGCTTGGGTGCACTTGGATAATACATAATCGCCGCTTGGTGCCTCATTTCAAAAAAAGCGTCAAAGGGGCCTCTGCGAGTTAGCTCCGGCCCCTCGTACACCTTCGAAATGTCCGGGACCTCAGGGTCAGCGAAATCTGAAAGATGCTAAAATATAACTTTACACACATTGTTGATTTGATTACTGAATAACTATACTATCGAAGTCGACATCAACAACTGGTCTATTTGGCCCCCTTTGGCAAAGGCTTCTACACTTTTTTTCTCTCTAGTGCTGACCCAGTGGTCTCGTCCATGTTCCGCCTCGTCTTTATTTTGTTTTACTATGTTTGTGGTGTTGTATGTTCTTAGTAAAATTTAGATTAGATTTAAATGCCCGTTTTTTGTTAATACCAAATGTGAATTGTCTTCACTCTTCCACCACGTGTACTAAGAGATGTCAACATAAAATGATTATTTTAGCACCTTTCATCACAGAATATTATTATTTCGGTACATCACAAGAACATTCTAACTGCGTGGGAATGGCCGCAGCTGATGCACTGTTATTTTTTCATTACGAGACCGGTGTAAACATAATGATTTCATACAATACTTAATGTTTTAAAAATACACCAACAAACCCGCACTGAGCCTGCATAGTGGATTATATAGTTATATATAATATAGCCTACTCCGTCTCGCAGAGAGGAGGCCTATGTCCCAGCAGTGGGATCAATATAAGTTGATTATGCGGTTCTATGCTATAAAAAATATATAGGAGCTCGTGGCTAAACAATAACAGCCCCACGGGTCACGGGTCAGTCGTCAAGGTTAAGCAACGCTAGCCGAGGTTGGACCGTGGATGGGTGACCATTCAATTCTTTAACAGTCATCACGAATAATCTGAGGCTAGAAAATGTGACACCAGTCTTGCTAAGGAATTTTTATTTTTATTTACTGGGTGGGAAATCATCAAATCCCTGCCCTCCCGTCTGGGTGGAACGTGTGCCTCAGCCTGGAGGGCGTGTAAGACTCTTACTGTCTAAAACCCACCCACTCCTTCGATCACTCCCAAGACCCAGGCAGCCCAAGGGGTACCGTGTTACTCCGTTACTTGGTTGTGGAATTTAGACAGACAGCCACTTCATGTAAAATACTTACTGGCAATCAGTTGCTTCCAGTTAGACGGGAGGCCGACCCCAACATAATATGTAGGTACAGTGTTCAGTACAAATGTTATTACAGTATTCAGGATTATTTAATTGAGGATGTAAGGACATATTGCTCTCAGAAATATTGTTGTGACATGTGACTAATGCACTAATTAATTATCTATTATTTTTACTTTGACATTTATTTACTAATATATCTTGACATTCTCATTTATTACATGACATTTTAAATTTTAATTATTTAAGTGACATTATTATTTTGCTAATGTTCTATTACTATTTGCCACGGTGATATTACCGGCTTATTCATTATAAATTATTGTTGCAAGTAATTGTATAATAATGTTGTAATTTTGATACAGTCAAAGCTTGAGATTTGCATGCCTCAAGGCGTAATATGGTTGGACTATGCTCTTTTTTTTAACAACTTTATGTAATTACCCATATTAGCAAATAAATGATTTTGAATTTGAATTTGAATTTGTACCTAGTTGAAAATTGATTATGCTATAAAAATATACGTACTAATGAAATGTATGGAACAGTTGACCCGTGGTACAGACGGTTAAATTAAACTCGGCGGCTATCTTTCCCTTCGGCGGTAGATTACTGAATTGCAAATTTGTAGATGGATGTAAAGCGCTGGAATGGTCAAGGACTTTTATTGAGGTCCTGCCTGTGGTTCTTGCAATAAGAAGTGCTTTTGATTTTGAGGGTAATATTTCAATAGAAAGTCTTATAGGTTATTGAAATTGCTCAGTCATAATACTATTTCTGTTTTAAAGGTCAATACAGTCAAATCATGTAATTCAATCAGATGTCGATGATGTATTTTTGAACACACTGAAGGTATCCATCGGTCTTTCAAGTTTTTAATCAGAGCCTAATCTCAACCAACTTAGGGAAGCATTTCAATCGAGTCTAGTAGTTATTGCATTTAGAAAGACTTTAGCACAGCCATATAAATTATGTGGATAGGTACCAATTCAAGAAGTGTCGCATCCAGCAAGTCCCGCGGTTAGTCGTGACTGCTGTGAAGGCTGGTTCGTGACGGCCGCTTGTCTCAATTCAATACGGCTCACATGCAAATTTGTGTTGATTGTCGTCTGTATCGGCAAATAATCGACCGGGGCCTGGCGGGGTCCGGCGGGTCCCTGCGAGCTAGGGACCCGCACTGGCCTTTGGAGGAGATTCTATTGGGTAATAATATATTCGATCGCGATTCGGATTCTGTTAGCGAATTAATGGTATTAATTTATATTTAAATTCTGTGAGAGCTATTTTTGTGTTAAGGCACGGATATACGACTTTTAATGGTTTTTAATAGAACATCAGGTCGAAACGACTAGTCTAATTTCATTGAAAAAATTATGTAACATTTTAGACAATTTCCGTCGTAATTTTGATCTGAGAATATTTAAAGTTCTGTTTTTATAACATAGTGTAATTAATTTGTAAAGTTATGTCTAACGCGGATAAAAAATTGAGAATCACGCAAAAACTATAAAGCGTATTTTTATGAAACCTTCACCATTTCAAAGATCATTTAATTATTTATAATTTAGTCTCAGTGTTTTATTTTAATACCTGTTGTTTTATGTGTAATAAATTAATAATGCGTCTAATTTCGGACAGCGCTCGTTGGTGGGCAAGTCCTATTACTGGGTGGACATACGACGCGTTACGTGAGCTCAGCACAGAACACGCAAGCTAACGACTCAAGGTCATGGCAGTTAATAGCGCCTTAAGAGTGAACAGGGCCTGCGAGGAATTTACAAAATAGGTATTTGAAGAAACTATTGCCATCGTGCTCCCTCAAGCCTGCTCCCGCAGAGTACGATAGGGACAGCTACAACTCATACCGATTTTATCACAAAATTTTTGACGAGATCGCCGTTTCGTATTCCCCTTTTTTTCCTCGAAAACTGAGCCAATTCAATTATTTTTGTCACCAAATTTTTAAGAAAGAGTATGTCTAGGTCTCTATTGAATGTTTTATGAAAAAACTTTTCGAATTTGTCTGGTATTCTTCTAAGAACGACGGTAAAAATAGGGTCATTTTTTGTCATTTTTGCACGGTCATATTTTCTTTACTTAGTAGTTGCTGAAAAAAAAGGAAATGACAGGGATATGTCAACAGTAGACTTAGTTTATGAAAAAAAAAATTGGTTGCTCTAGAGGCATTATTCAGGAAGAAAAAAGGGAAATACATTTGTATGAAGAATCGCATTCCCTGTTCCCTCTTAAGCAGAGAGATTACAATGTTTAAATTGATGTGTGATTTGAGAATTAATAATGATTTTATTCTGTAACAAGTTTCTGAATTTCAACTTGCAGTTTATTAATAGTATCATGAGCCAGTATTTTTTTTTATTTTACTCGCTTTTATTACTAAAAGCTATTGCGGTACAACAAGGTTAAATAGATGTACAATAAAACTCCAATAATTGAAATTTACTGGAAATTATAACAAATTGCTCAAATTACTATTTGGCAAAAACAGCATCACCAGATTTGCAGCCTTCCCTACGAATCCCAAGCAATGATAAAATTACTTTCAGCAAATGACAAAGACGTCACAAGATGATGATAAACCATTTTCCGCCAATCAGGGCGCCGCAATATTCCAGTGATTAGGTGGGTGGGCACTGGACAGAAACGCGTCATTAGTTCGAACCCTTACAATGACACCCAAGCATTCATCACATTGATTGACATCGGATTAAGTGGGCCAGTACTTTGGAGGACAAAGTATTCAAATAATATTTTAGTAACTAGGTATATTCTGAAAAGCTGATACCTATCAAGTTTTAACGTTTTTAAACCATATTAGAACAAAAGGTCTTTGTCTTTTCAATTACTCATACCACAATCAGTCTTTTTAATTCGGTCAAAGTGAAATTAATAAAAGTACAATTGAACAGAAACACACAAAAGTGGTATTTAGATCGACTTACTTCATATCACAATTCTAATCATATAGGTAATTAGAGGCCATTCGTAGGTTACGTCACACGTTAAGGGGAGGGAGGGGGTCGCCGAAGTAAGACATTGTGTGACAAAGGGTGGGAGGAGTAACAAGTTTCGTGACGTCACGTTTCAAAAGCGAAATTTTAACTATTCACGAAAAACTTAAATAAACCAACTCTATCTGTATGATCATAAAGTTTAAATAGATTGTTGGCGAGTTCGATAAGTAATTTCGGAATTAGTGTTTTAATTTAATAATTTCTAGATGTAAAATTGTAAAATATGTGACGACACTCACACATAAACATAGAGAGGGGGAATCTCACAATTGTGACTAGCTGGCAAAAGGACGAAAGGGAGACAACAATCATGAAATTCGAATTCGAGTGACCAATTTCAACTAGCGTTTCTTTCCACAACGTTGTTTCGGTCGGCTCTCAGTCTTACAGGATGCATTTTACAAGGAGCGATTATTTACAACATCATAGAAACAGCTTTTAAGTAATGATTTCATGTTCTGCCTAGCCTTTTCCCAACTATCTTGGGGTCTGTTCCAGTCTAACCGGATGCAGCTGAATACCAGTATTTTACATGGAGCGACTGCCTATCTGACCTCCACAACCCAGTAACTGGGTAATACGATACCCCTTGGTAAGATTGGTTGTCAGACTTTCGGGCTTCTGACGACCCGTAACGACTGTCAAAGACCCACGATTGACAGCCGGGACCACGTGCTTTCCGAGGCACGGAGGAGTCTCGGTATGTAAAGATGGTCACCCATCCACGGACCAACCCAGGCAAGCGTAGCTTAACCTAATGGATCGACCCATGCGGCTGTTATTACTTAAGCCACGAGCTCCGCTTAAGTAATGATTTGATCATGAAAGAAAATTAAGAAAACTTTGAAGATGGAAAAATGGGCAATGCATTTCAACAACACATTCACCTCCGAAAAGCTCCACCAAAGCCATTCAAAACAGACTTAAGCAGCTTAAACACATTGCAATTAAAATAGGGTGTTTACATACAATGGACGGCAAGAAAATTACAAGAGTTCTAAAATAGCTAATTTTTAGGGTTCCGTACCCAAGCGGGACCCTATTACTAAGGCTCCGCTGTCCGTCCATCCGTATGTCTGTCTGTCACTTGGCTGTATCTCATGAACTGTGATAGTTAGACAGTAGAAATTTTCACAGATAATGTATTCCTGTTGCCACTATAACATCAAATACTAAAAACAGAATAAAATAAATATTTAAGGGGGCTCCCATACAACAAACGTGATTTTTTTGCCGTTTTTATAGATAATGGTACGGAACCCTTCGTGCGCGAGTATGACTCTCACTTGGCCCGTTTATTTATTGGTCATTATGCACCCCAACAATAGAACCTCTTCTGAAAATATTATAGTTTAAAAATCTAAAAAAACACGCTTTCCGAATTCTTCTCAGCAAACCCTTTCATTTGATGACATGGGAATGCATAAAAAATAACTAGTCCGCCATCTTTGAAAGTCCGCCATATTGGATTTAGAATGACGTCACTTAGTTAACCATGCATTTTCATTCAAACTAAACATGTATCCAAGTGGGTCAATGATTTTGGTTTTACAGTTACAGGTGAAACTATAATAAAAGCGTGATAAAAAGATAATTATAAATATATAATATAGTAGAGAATTGTCTTATTATGCATTTTTAACCACTTATTCTCCTCCGTAAAGTCCAACCAAAGCCACCCAAAACAGACTTATGCCCTCAGTTATACGTGCACAATATCACTATTGTATTTAAGCCTTGTAATCAAAATAGGGTGTGTACATAAAGTGGGTGGTTATTATGCACAACAACTTAATCCTCGACACGTGCTTGTTTGCGACACGTATCTCTTGCGAAGAGGATCGCATTCTATACTGCTTGGTTTATGAGTATGAGAGAAGCGGGAGTTTGTTGGTCGCCAGCAGGACATGTGTACATAATTAGGCGTATACCATAATTATAACGGAATAATAATGATTTATTATCAGGAAACTAATACCCATAAATAAAATTCAAAAAATAATCTCAAAAAATAATAAACTAACATATTGAAAAACATAAAAACTACTGCACACAAAGTGACGGCGTCGTGTTATGCTGCGAGGTGCCGCGTAGCCGGCCGCGTAAACGCCGGATACAGCACACCTTTCGGCAAAAACTCTTCCTTGAAGGGCATCAAATGGTGGGTCGGAACGCGCACCACGAACGACTTGAAATTCGTTCGTTCGTTCGTCCTTAGGTAGAAACAAAAAAAGAACGTTTACTACAGAGTTCCAATGTCAATAGCTTCTTCTGTTTTCTTCTTTAAATATTGAAAGGCAAAGTCGCTGTCGGCGTTTGTTTATTTCTACGTTTACTTCTCCTAAACCACGCGATGGATTTTGATTCAGTTTTCACTAGTAAAAAGAGCGATAAACGAGAAAGGTTTGTGTATAATTTGGACTCGTGCAGCGGAGCCGAGCGAGTCAGTAGTTTGATATAAAGCAGTCAGTTCATTTCCATATTTTCAAAGAACGTTCTCATGCGCATCTTAGTCGCTAACTGTCAAAAATAACACTTATTTTCCTACATTTTGATATGTCTTTGACACTGATTATCGACGAAATGATAATTAGAACTGAATGTGAATTAACTGAATGTGTTTTTTGGGGGCCGAGTCACCCGCGTAGGAGGAGACGTAGGAGTATACCCATTGAGTCCCTACACGTGGTCCCCGGGTGGTGCTAATCAGGTGACACAAACTGGTGGTAGGTTTCGACCGATGGCTTGCGACCACCCACTGGGCAAAGTCGTACCGCCAAGCGGCCTGGCCGTGTTCCGGTACGATGCTCAGTGTAGCCAATCCAGAGGAGTTGGGTCGAAATAGTTGTTCCATTGCAGGCAGACCAACCGGGCTCGCGCTGTAATGGATGTATCGGGAGACTAGTCGCGGAGGGTAGCGGGATCCGAGGCACGGTGCGCCGCTGGCCGACCGCAGTTAGTAGGGGGCCCAAGTAGTGTACTAGCCTCACACGAAAGGCTGCCCCGCCAACTGACAAAAAATCCCGGAATGCACCATCGTGCTGGTTGGCGACCAGACGAGAGGGCCCGATGGACATTCCCGGGGGGGCTCGGGCGTCCCCGCAGTCTCCAGACTAGTCCCCCAATGATACCGTCCTGTCAGTGCGTACCTGAAGGTAGCCAGCATGGAACCTCATTTCACTTCCTCCTCCTCTCCTTCCTTCACTCTTCACAATTATGATAAAAGGAACTAAAAAGAAAAAAGCTGTACAGCGGCAGCACTCCCTCTCACACAATGTGCACCTATCCAACATTCGAGGTCTGCACTCAAATCTCGCCGCAGTCCACCACCACCTAGAGACTGAGAAACCAGCTCTCTTATTCCTTTCGGAGACGCATATCGGATGTCCGTCTGACGTGGCGTACCTGTCTCACCCAGGGTTTACCCTGGAGCACAATTTTAAGCCACGCGCTGGTATATGCATGAACGCCCGGGACGACATCTGCTATCGGCGTCTCCGTAACCTTGAGGACTCCAGGTTCTCAACTCTTTGGGTCCTAGTGGACACAGGCCTAGATAAAATTGTCTACGCCTGTGTCTACCGTTCGCACAGCGGTGATCTGGAGGCAACTGGGCTCACACAACACCTGAGTAAAGCGGCGGATGTGGCTCAGCAACGGTACCCTTCAGCCCAATTGGTGTTACTGGGGGACTTCAACGCCCACCATCAGGAGTGGCTCTTCCCATACCAGTACACAGACCATGCTGGACAAGAGACGTATAAGCTAGCGCTGGCGTTAAATCTTACCCAGCTGGTCCAGGGGGCAACGAGGGTGCCGGATGTTGATTCGCACACAGCCAATTGCTTGGACCTTCTGCTGACAACAGATAAAGACCGTTACTCAGTGTCGATTTCTTCACCATTAGGTACTTCAGACCACTGTCTGGTGAAATCTGTATCCGTCTACTCCCCGCCCGATCCTAGCCCTAGAGGCACCAGGCGGGTTTGGCGATACAGGTCAGCAGATTGGGATGGCATGCGATCTTTCTTCGCATGTTATCCTTGGTGGCCCACTTGCTTTTCTTCGACTGATGTTTCGTCGTGCGCGGACGCCGTGACGGATGTGTTGCGGCGGGGAATGGAGTACTACATTCCATTCTCTGACGTAGCAATGTCTGGCAGGACTCGACCATGGTTTGGTGCCGAGTGCAATCGCGCTGATGCGCTTAAACACGCGGCCTACCTGGCATGGGTCGACGCTCGGACGCGTAAAGCGAGTGACGTGAGTCAGAAGAAGAGAGCCTTCAACAGGGCTGCCAAATTCTGCAAGAAGGTGTTGCGGAGGGCTCGGTTTGACCACATTGGCCGAATTGGGAACAAACTTGCTTCTTACCCAGCTGGTAGTAAGGCGTTTTGGTCCCTGGCTAAGTCGGTTGAATCGAACTTCTGCCGCCCCTCACTACCTCCACTGCTGAAACCCGACGGGTCGCTGGCCCACTCCGCTGAGGAGAAAGCAAGCTTGTTTGCCTCTCTGTTTGCGGAATCTTCGCGTCTAGATCCTGGTGGCGCGAGGCCCCCTGGTACTCTTGGTGGATGCGAGTCGATTATGTCAGACATTCGCATTCATCAGAAGGATGTCCGGAGGGTACTGCGTAACCTGGACGTGAACAAGGCTAGTGGTCCCGACGGGATACCGGCAATTGTACTGAGGACGTGTGCGCCTGAGTTGTCTCCAATCTTAACACGCCTATATCGCCTTTCGTTTGAGACTGGAAAAGTGCCGATGGCTTGGAAGCAAGCTAACGTGCAACCCGTACCCAAGAAGGGTAGTCGAGCTGACCCAGCAAATTATAGGCCCATCTCGGTAACTTCCGTTCTCTGTAAGAGTATGGAACGTATACTGAATGGTAAGCTCCTAGCATACCTAGAAGCTAACGATATCCTAAGTGACCGACAATACGGCTTCCGCCGAAATCGGTCAACGGGAGATCTTCTAGCGTATGCCATTCACATCTGGAGTGAGGCCATCGACAAACAAGGGGAAGCCCTTGCGGTCTCCCTTGATATCTCGAAGGCCTTCGACCGGGTCTGGCACGACAGCTTAATTGGCAAGCTTCCTTCCTTCGGTCTGCCCGCTGGATTGTGTGATTGGATAGCGGATTTCCTGAGGGATCGGTCTATCCGAGTAGTCATAGATGGCTGCTCGTCCGGACTGCTGGCTATTAATGCTGGTGTTCCTCAGGGGTCGGTGCTCTCGGCAACATTGTTTTTGCTGCATATTAACGATCTGCTAAAACCCGGTACCTTTGGGTATGCAGACGACAGCACTGTTGCCGAGAAATACCTGCCAGACGCACGAGTTAGTGGGTCTCAGGTCCGGTCTCTCCGAGAGGCTATGGTTGGGCGCTTGAACTTGTCCTTGCAGGCGGTCTCAGAATGGGGCGATGCCAATCTGGTTAAGTTCAATGCTGCTAAGACCCAGGCGTGTCTTTTTTCTGCTAAAAGGAGCCAATTTCACCCGGCTCCATGTTTCCGAGGTGTAACCGTGCCGATAACCGACCGACTTGATCTTCTTGGTGTTACTTTAACATTTACCCTCAATTTTGGTCCCTTCATAGAGGCTAAGGCTCAAGTGGCTGCCAAAAAGTTGGGGGTCCTCGCAAAGGTGAGACGATACTTCACGCCGGAACAGCTGCTCCAACTCTATCAAGCGCAAGTCCGATCGTGTATGCAGTACTGCTCTCATCTTTGGGACGGATTTGCAAGATACCAGCTTGATGCCCTTGAGTCAATTGAGAAGCGAGCCAGGAGGATCATCGGCAATGATAGACTCGTCGAGTCAAAACTCCAAAGTCTTGAACATATACGCCGAGTTGCTAGCCTGTCGGTTTTCTATCGATTGCATTTTGGGGAGTGTGCGACGGAATTGCATGATTTGATTCCGCCAAGCCCGTTTCATCTAAGGACCACAAGACGTACGGCGAAGTGCCACCGGTTCATGGTGGACATCCCATCCATACGCACAAAGCGTTTTGAGAAAACATTCATTGCACGTACAGCTAGAGAGTGGAATTCTCTACCGGAGTCTGTGTTTCCTATAAGATACAACCTGGGAGTCTTTAAGTCAAGAGTGAACAGGTTACTTCTAGGCAAGCGTGCTCCATCTTCGACCACATCATCGCTTACCATCAGGTGAGATAGTGGTCAAACGCGAGCCTATCAAACATAAAAAAATAAAAAAAAATAAAAAATGTGAATGATTTTAAATACGAGAATTGGTCTTCAGGTTAATGTTAATTCATATAAATAAAGTGAACAGTCATGTTTAGCGCCGTCAATGTCGCTTGTGTTAGCTGAGCCCGTTACGATAGCATTTAAGAAAGCCTTTTTTGTATATGGTGGGAAATCATCAAATGACTTCTCCCGCTCTGTGTGGAGCGGGAGGCATGTCAGACTCTTCCCGACTAAAACCCACCCGTCATCCTTCCCTTCCAGCAGTTGCCTGACTGTTGTGACTCCTCGAAATACACCTGACGATGAACTACCTTTTGCTCACCATCCGCAAGCCCACGCCTACAGTGGTCGGGCAGTGGCTTGTGACTTCCGACGGCTAGGCCGTCTACTACGATGGCTAGAGGCATGAAGGCGCGAGAATTGCCTCGCCCTCACGCGTCCCGCTTCGTCTTAAGCGACCATTACTGCTTCGCAGAAGGAGGTGACAGGTTCCCATACCCTCTCGCTCCGTACTATGGCCTGGACCAGGGTTCGACGCGAGAGGTCATCACCGCCAATCACCTTCACGAGGACACGGTGGGGCTCTACCCAAGCGGGGCAGACCTCCACCGTGTCCTCCGAGTGATCCACATAATGGTGACACCCAGGCGTATCCTCCCGCTTAATCCGAAACAGGAACCTCGCGAAACAACCGTATCCTTTGAGGTCCTGCGTCAGGCGGAAGATGAGGACGCCATGGCGCCTCTCCAGCCATTCTTCAAAGAAGGGACTTACCGCCACAACCGTGGCGTGCCTAGACTTGGATTTCCTTGGAAACATTATTTGTTACTAGAGCCTGCAGTGTAGTTAGTACTGAGCTTGATATTGAGGACACTCAACATTATAAATCCATACGTTAGGTGATATTGTACACTCTACCCAATAAGATCCTTTCGTCAATAATGGAGTTAATTCAATTTTCTGGGGAAAACCTGTGATTCAATCACAATGAGGAAAATCATAGCGTGTCTTTTCTCCCGTTCTTTTTCTTACCTCTCCTAAGTAAACAAAATACGTAGATTGGTATTACGTTGAGAACTTTTCACTATACGTACCTACACGTAAAGTGAAAAGTTTTCAACGTAATGAAGGAAAGGTCTTCCTTGCTACGGATGGATGGATGTTTTTTACTCAATCACGCCAGAACGGCTGCACGGATCTGAATGAAATTTGGCACAGAGATAGTTTATATATTCTAGAAAGTGCATAGGCTATAATTTATAGTAAGGGGACATTCCAAGTGAGCGAAGCCGCTGGCAGAAGCTCGAAGCTTATAACTTGTACCAAACACTAAAGAATATCCAGCTTAAAACGAGCTTAACCAACGTGCATTGTACTGAACTCATCACAGCTAATAGTATTCATAAACGCAGCGAATTCTGACTAAATAGAATATTTAATTAACAACAGCCATCTTTTTGTTTATTTATAAACAAATGGCTTTGCCACAAAGCTAATTGGGTTTTTATTCAAAACTACCAAATGTAGTTTACCTGAATGAACTAACCTAACTATAAACTTGGACATAAAGCAAAAAGTGAGGAAAATTTTTCAATAAATAAAAACGAAATCTAGGCCATGCAGTGCCCATTGTGTGGATGGAACACTGCGCCAATTTTTCAATTGCCACGATTCCACGAAATATTCCAGTCCGAAGGCTTTCTTTGCTGAAAACTTCATGCATCCGTCAATCAAAATTGCATTCAAATTGTCAGTTGTCCAGGAACTGAAATAGTACTGTCAAGAAGGAAAAAAAAAGGTTGGACTGGCGAGAAATCAACAGTCCACAGGATTGTCGATAGGAATTCAGGTTGGGACGTCGTAAAAAAATAGGTTATTGGAAATGTTTCAGCAGTCTCCTCGTTCCTTGCGTTCTTTCTGTATTCTGAGTTCTTTGCTGTCGTATACTTTTTTCACAGTGAACAACAAATACGTGATATTTGACGTTTTAACAAAAAAACGAGACCGAGTATTCACTGCCTGTACAAAACTTTACAAAATTAAATTAGTTTGAAGGTCCTTAGTCTTTTTTCCAGCACTTAATCTTCTCAGTAATTTGTAACACACATTTGTACAATAACTTCACCAGGTATCCCAGAAAAGCGCACCTAAACTACTTACCTACGATTTTTTCCTTTTCAAGTCTAGCCTAGCCTAGATTCTTAAGCCTATGTTTAGCAAACGGCATAACAAAAACAAACACTTCCCGCCATGTTGCCTTACATTACAATATACGTATAAATAGGAGTACAAAAAGCGATGCGGTCGGGTCCGGTCGCGACCTTAGCAGTTAGGTACTCGTAGTTAGGTGTAACGAGCCAGTCCTAGCTCACCGCAAGCTTGTTAGACAAACGAGGCCAAACATGTGTTTGTTTTGCAATTTTTAGACTGGCAACCCTCGAAAGCAGAGGTACATACTACAAAGGCGGTCACATTTCACAGACCTAAAAATCCACGGTAGTGTTTGTTTTTCGGATAATCACTGAGGATAGAGGATTTATTTTTGTTTGCTTAGGTCTCCTTACGCGTGTGTGATTCGTAAAAGCCTTGTTTGACTCACCTTGACATCTCAAATAAGCTTTTTTGTCAAGTGTTTTTCTCACTTGTTATTTATGAAGCAAAATCTTGACTTATTTGCTTTGTCGTGAATAAAAACGTAAATCCCAACAGCAACATTGTCATAACCACTAATCCAATCTCTACGAAATCCGTCACCCGAAGTAAGCAGACATAACGAACAACAGCGAGCCAGGGAACAAAACTAAACAAAAACGTCACAGCTCACAGGCCACAGCGCAAACAACAAGCAGTTGAACCCAGTTGAACAACACCTAACAAAAGGCTTACATCATTTTCATTCGTGACAAATTCCCGTACAGATTTAATTGATGGCTACGTCATCTGAACTTGGTCTATAATTGGGCGATGGTGAGTGCGCGCTAACGAGGTCCCGAGCAATGCACATGCCAAAACACGTAGGATAGACGTCCCATATCTTGTGTTGGGTGAAAAATTAAATTACCCGTTTTAGAGTGAAGAAGGGAATTGTTTAGGTCAGCTGTGTCCTAGTTAATTGGATCGCATAAGGATTTAGGTTAGAGGATGAGTTGTGCGGACGGGTGAAGTTTTGAGAAATTGCAATTTTGAAACAGACCAAACAATCTAGTGTTTTCCTCATGATAATTGTCCATATACGAATCTGCATAATGACACATAATTATAATATACATTTTAAATGAGCTACTTTGGATGCAGTAAGTCCTTGATCGGCCCTTGTTCCGATACTCAAAGGGAGAGCTATGTCCAATAGTGATATACCTGATAGTGTTGATGAGTTTTTAGTTTCCTTTATTATGTTTTATGGTGTACAATCAAGTATACAATAAATTAATAAAACAATTAATGATCAAGTGGATACTTACCTAGATCGCTGGAAACTCTTAATATACTATCGCATAATCAACCTATAATGTTCTCACGGCTGGGACTGGGACACAGGCCTCTTCTCTGTGAGAGGTAGTGAGCTGTAGACCACCACGCAGACCCAATGCGGTTTGGTGGATGTCACATGTCTTCGAAGTTTTGGTTCTAGGACACGCCGTTTTCCTCACGCTGTTTTTCTTCACCGTTTTGAGAGCAGTGGTGATGAAATAATTTACACAAAGTAAAGTGCCTGCCTGAGTTCGAACCCACGATCTACAACTTCTAAGTCGCAGCCGTTACCACTGGGTCACCAATGCTCTCATGTTATAGACTACTGTAATTAAAACACTCAACAAAACAAACAGCAGCATTGAACGCTAACGATTGTAAACTAGATAACAATAAAACAAAGACAATATAAAACTAACACAAAACAGAAGTTCTAATTAATTTTAACATCTAATATCAAACTCAAAGAATCAAATGAAACAGTAAATCCACTAAGCTGAGAACGGCAAGTTAGAACTACGAGTACTACCTTCGTTAACAACTGTTAATAGGCTTAGTAATTCAACTAACTAGGGCACAGAGGGGACAACTGGAACTAAAAAAGCATGATGGAATTAATCCCCGGTGCGGGCTTAGCCTAGTTAACTCTCAATACTCTAACTTTAATCTAGAGTCGCGATCAACCTGGATCAACTTTATTTTTCACTTCCACTTTAAATGGACCCTTATTTAAAGTAACGGCTGGGACGTTTCTTTCTAGAATAAGGTGTTAATTTCTATAAGTTTGTTGGAGCTTTCGAATTTATTATGAGGGTTATAATTAAAAATGTTTGTATTGACAGTTATTTTTAGCCGATGACTACAAAAAGTTGTCATCAATCACAAAATGCGTTGTTGTACTTATAATGTTGGTTATGACACAGGGTGTAACAGAAATGGGTGTCATATTGAAATACTGCTTCTGTCCACAGAAATTAAGTAACCACTTTATTCAAAAAACTCATAGACAATTCCAACGAAAAAAAAAAACAAACAGTCGAATTGAGAACCTCCTCCTTTTTTGAAATCGGTTAAAAATACGACCTCCCATACTAATTTTGATCAGCTGATGACAACTTTGTACGGATAAACCTATTTTGTTCCATTGTCAGATGTAGTATCTACTTATCTACATACAGTTCAATTTGGAAACTCACTGGTGAGTTTCATTGACCGAAAACCGTTGAGCACTGAAACTCACCAGTGAGTTTTGCGATTCACTCGTTTATTACCCTATTATTACCAAAACGCAATGTATTTTGTGCTGTGGCAGCATTTACACGCTTGGCCATAGACATTATTGGTCGTCTCAGGTGCCATCCGACAAAAATATATGCTGTCATAACTGAGAAAAAATGTCAAACTGACACTTGAAATCCGGTTTGTCGTATGCGGGCGGGGCTTGACGGATGTTTACGTTTGACGAATGGCGAGCTTCGGAGGTTAAGAGGTTAAGTTTAAATAACATAACAAACAACATAAAATTGACATAAAACAACAACATAAATTTTTTGAGAAATCTTTTTTAGTATTGTAGAGGTACAATACTAAAAAAGATTTCTCTAAAATTTAATGTTTCTAAAATAAAATGTCCTACCATAGTCCTAATTTCTTTCCGTCATCGTCAGCCACAAATCACTAGAAATTTCTCACAAAAATCAAGTTGGCCTGCAATAAATTCCAATTATATCCGAATCGCTCATCTGCAGAATGTTTCAAATTACTTTTTTCATAAAGACAATAAAAAATTGAAGTTAAAACAACCCCGGGCTTCAGACGTCGTTATCTTACTATCCTTGTAAACGACGAAGGATAATTTAAAAACTAATTACTTTCTTTGAAGGGAAAATGTAAATAAAGTTTTGTAAAGTTAGTTTTCATAAAGACGTTAAGCGGAGTTGAGTCTTGGGCAGGAAATTGAGCAATTTTGGCATTATGTAGCGTGCGCGCGTTGATTGCAGCTAAATGTTCAAGAAAACAGATATGTTTTAGGACACGTAAATGTTTACGACGCATAATTAAAATGAAAAACCGGCCAAATGGGAGTCGTACTCGCACACGAAGAGTTCCGTACCATAAACTGAAAAAAAAAACCACCTTTCTAGAAACGTGTTTTTTTTTGTTTTTTTTTTGGGCTGTATCTCGTTATCCGTAATAGGTAGACAGTTGAAATTTTCACACTGCGTGTATTTCAGAAATACATATTCTGTGAAAATTTCAACTGTGTAGCTATTACGGATCGTGAGATACAGCCCGCTGACAGACAGACGGACAGCGAAGTATTCGTAATATGGTCCCGATGGTTACGCTTCGGGTACGGAACCCTAAAAAGCGTTCTCTTAGGGCCGATTTCACCAATGAAACTAAACTTTTTTTTTTTAGTAACGTTTCACCGATACTGGGCGTTTAGAATTTAAACTAAGTTAAGCTTAAATTAGTTTAGTTTGTAGTGGTGAAACGCAAAATGAAGCTCTAATCTCGATTAAACGCATAAACTGAGTTTAGTTTAACTAATCGCGATTAGTTTCATTGGTGAAATCGGCACTTCATAAGTTTCACAAATAATATACATAATGTAGATTAACTGTCTTGTATTAAGTTACTTAAATAATATTGCTTTCTGCTGTAAGTGCGCGTAGGTATTCGAATAGGTTCAGCTCAGGTTTTTTTCCAAAATAATTCATTTATTTACGAAAATTAAAAACAATATTGATATAAACATAGAGAATGCCATTTTTGGTTTAATAATATGCAATGAATTGTGACAAAATAACAGAGTGAATAGACGCAAATAAAACGAATAAACGCTTCGTCAGAAATTAAAAGCACTCTGAATCATTCGGAGAACCCTCATCACCGAACTTCGTGAAACCCAAATCAAACGGTTTTTGTGAAACAACCCTAATTCTAAGTTTAAATTAATATAATCAACAATCTAACACCATTGGTCAATATTGAAGTTCATATTTTATTTGTTTTCTCTTACGTTGTTTTGGGAAATTGAGGGTTAAATGAAGCTAAGTTACTGTTCAAGGTCAAGAAAATTGATTGCTTTTACTTCCTAAACTCTGTATTGATATTGTTAAACAATATTCGTTGGAACGTAAATATTTGACGGTACTATACATTGACGGTTATAGAAAATTGGAGGAAAATTTTCCTCTGTATAATAAACGTCCCAATCCCGTTAAATCTGACAAAGATTTCATTAGAATAACATTTTGCCGAATCGACAATCCAATTCATAAACCGGGACAAATGAACGCCACAAAAATGGTCGTCATAATAAACAAAATAGCCAAGTAGGATTTATTAGCATACTCCCATTACGACTTCAATGAGGGGACAGATACCGGAGGAGCGGCGTTGAACAAAATTTCAATTATATCAGTGGAGGAGTGCAAACGGGCGCGCTTCCTCCGCCCCCTCGCGCCTTCAGCCAGAACTTTCTGTTTACATTTTGTTAACGGAATGAGAATTTAAAGCGAAATTTCTTAGCAACAAACGTGCGTTAAAAGTCG
Source organism: Polia nebulosa (assembly GCA_951329385.1). Classification (NCBI taxonomy): domain Eukaryota; kingdom Metazoa; phylum Arthropoda; class Insecta; order Lepidoptera; family Noctuidae; genus Polia; species Polia nebulosa. The sequence continues at coordinate 15,036,799 of OX589598.1, forward strand.
ACGTAGGAGTTGAATAGTTGTAGCGTGAAATCGTCGCCGGGCGGAGGTCGTGCTTCGAGACGCGTGTGCAGTTTAAATTCGCTCGCGAATTTCAATGTGGCTGTAATTTAATTCGGCTGTTTTTGCTTTTAATTTAAGTTTCGACAGTCTTAATTTCTTAATTCATAATAAATTTTAATTATAGTCCGCGACGTCGCGACTACTGAAAGAAAGCTTTTAAAACTTTCTTTCTGTAAAATCTGTTTCGGTACATGGTTTTTCCTATAAATTAAACCCTGTCGCTATGGCCAGAAGGTTGAATTAAATAACATTTGTTATTAGAAGTTTTAAGCTAGGTTTCAAAACAATCGTCAAAATTCTTCTAAATCTAAACTTTACCTGTTAATTCAGTAAATTGTACAATAATGACTTGGAAAACTTATCTCCGAACAAATGATTTCTCATAACGTTCGGCCGCACTGGCTAGATGCATATCATCATCATCGTCTGCAGCCGGACATCGCCCACTGCTGGGCATGGGCCATAGATACACATCCTGTGGGCCGTAATCCACCACGCGGGTCCTATGCGAATTGGTGGATGTCACATGTCTTCGAAATTTTGGTTCTAAGACATGCCGGTTTCCGCACGATATTTTCCTTACAAGTTGTAGGTCGTAGGTTCGAACCCAGCTAACTTTACTTTGTGTAAATAATTTCAGCACCAGGTAAAATTTGATACAAATATGTACAACTAGCGGACGTCACGCGGTTTCACTCACGTAATTCTCGTTCCCGTTGGAGTACGGGGATAAAATATAGCCTATGTTACTCGCTGATAATGTAGCTATCTATTGCTAAAAGAATTTTTCAAATCGGTCCAGTAGTTTTTTAGTTTATTCGTTACATACAAAAATAAAAATGTTTCCTCTTTATAATATTAGTATAGAAGTATAGATAAACTACGAACTACTAGTAAATCGGCCTTAATCAAACGTTGACTACTTAGTTCTCGTTCCACCACGGAGGATAACAGACGTCGTTAAAACTTTACGGACGGATAACACGGTTACTCTTTTTTTTACAAGAAAAACTTCACCGAAAAGTTATCATGTCTGTTTGTACACGACCTGTTTCTCAGAAATACTTCCTTGACTTATTACGTACTCTTATTTAACTTTCTCTACACGAGAATCGACTTTACTTGTATTTTTTTAGTAACTACATTAGAGGTAAATTTTCTCTGTATAAAAAAAATACTAAAGGTAAATTGAATTGTAAAGTTCGACCAAATAATAATTACCTCACATTTATGTTACAAGAAAATGTTACCTCATGTAATGCGTAAATATCTAAGCAAAAATTATATTAAATTTCTCTAACAAGCACTACTTCAAGTAAACATCAATGTTTTATTGCTCCAAGTCAAACCAATCAATGGCCAAATATATCACAAGTCAACAACACAAACGCTAAGAATCACGTTTTTCCATCTAAAGTTTCCAAAGAAAACCTTTCATACATTATTCAAGCAGTTAAAGGATTTATTTGGAATGGGCAAAGTTACGGGGTCCAGATACTACCAATTACTTAAACTAATTAATTGGTTGTTTTCCTGGATCGTAACATCAGCATACTTTTTGCTTAATGAAGCGAGCAATAAAGTACTGCAAGAAGGCTAGGGTTGGCACGCATCTAAGATATTGTTACATCTGAGGAGGTCGCCTGAGCCTTTAGAACCTTTAGCGGAACAGGGTGGAAAGTCCCACAAACCTTCATTGAAATAGGAGCATCCTCCAGCCAGACGGGTGTTTTGTTTGGTCTGGGCAACTGCCGGCCGATGGTTGTTTTTCGGACTGTTGTATGTGTTCAAATCGCACGGACGGCTCTGCTTGTGCGATGCAGGACTTTTGTGTTTAGTTCGTATGTGGCGTCATAGAGGTTGCTTTAAACCTCATTAGTAGACAGGCCAGTAGAGAAAATATACTTTTTAACTAATTCCAAATTTGCATTACTCTCTAGAAGTATATTTGCTCAACCTGTGGTTTGTATTCTCACACGATCTCCTCAGATGTCCCAATACCTACACTAAAATCGACGTTCAAATGGAAATCAGATACGATTCTAAAGCAAAATATATACACAAATGGTGGCAGCTATAGCAGGTATCTACTATAATTGGGTCTTCAATTTCCAGGCAAATAACTGTAGCCTAACTAAAACTGACGAAGCCATCTAAGAGCAACAATTCCGATATCACTAAATGTTGGCCCGTCACATTAAGGTTGGTAAATCATAAAAATATGTATTATGTAGATACTCGTAGAAACTGTTTCCAATTTCGTGGATGCAACGTAGAGGATAATAATTAAGTAAATAATTAAAAGCAGGACATCATAAATACCTACTAAGCACTGTTTAAAAAGCACCCACACTACTTTAAAATAATTTTAAACCCAAATATATATGGTCTTAAATCTTTTCCAAAAAAAAAAACTATTTAGTGAGAAATGCGAGACAGCCCTACCCTAAAAGAAAATTGCAATCTCAAGATGAGTCCGGCTCTTGCGAGTTTCCATACAGTCGCCGCCATTTTGAAACGAAAAATTCGGTTAATTGTTCAATTTTCCAATAGCTGATTTCCGCTGTGATTAATGTGCCTAACTATGTATTACTGCCCTTCTGCGGGAGCCAAATGGACTTATTTTTGTGTAATTGGGATTTAAAAGTTGGTTTCTATAATATCCATTTAACTTTTTATTTGACTTTGTTATTTTATCGGGATCAATTTCTCTTGTACTTTCTGGTTGCTACCTACAATATGTTACGCTAACTACATGAGGGGACATATTTTTGTGTATTTGGGATTTAAAAGGAGGTTTTTAGAACATCCATTTAACTTTTTATTTGACTTTGTTATTTTTTCGGGATAAATTTTTCTTGTACTTCCTGGTTGCTACCTACAGTATGTTATAGTACTAACTACATGTATAAGGTGACAAATGAACTTATTTTTCTATAATTGGGATTTAAAAGGAGGTTTTTATAGCATCCATTTAACTTCTTATTTGACTTTGTTATGTTTTCGGGCTCAATTTCCCTTGTACTTCATGGTTGCTACCTACAATATGTTACACTAACTACATATTTTATAAGGTGGCACATGAACTTATTTTTGTGTAATTCAAATTTAAAAGGAGGTTTTTATAACATCCATTTAACTTTTTATTTGAATTTGTTTATTTTTCGGGATCAATTTGTCTTGTACTTCCTGGTTACTACCTACAGTATGTTACGCTTACTATATTAAAAGGTGCCAAATTAACTTATGTTTGTGTAATTCAGATTTTAAAGGAGGTTTTTATAACATCCATGTAACTTTTTATTACACTTTGTCAATTTTGGGATCAATTCGTCTTGTACTTCCTGGTTGCTACCTACAATATGTTACGCTTACTCATTTATTAGATGCCAAATGTGCTTATTTCTGTGTAATTGAGATTTTAAAGGAGGTTTTCATAACATCCATTTAACTTTTTATTTTTCTTAGTTACTTTTTCGGGATCAATTTCTCCTACACTAACTACATTTATAAGGAGTCAGGAGTTTAGGTAGCGTGGGAGTGCCACGCAAGGCTAAATTCTGAGTAAGATTATAATTATTAAACATCTCCTGGGTTTGAATCGGGGTCAGGCAAAGTATTACTGGATCTTTCTACCTGAAACTCAGTAGCAGCTCAGAGTCTGTATCTGACTGTGTCTGGCTCACCTTCTATTACATGGTACTTAAACATAACTGGTAAAAATGTTTGGACTATACATTGTAGATACAACTCTGACTAACCCTTCGGGGAAAACACGGGTCGTATTCTGTTTAATATTACATAAGTAAGTAGGTTTGTTTAATATTACATAAATAACCAACATAATAAGCCTTATTTATAAAACTCGCTAACCATAACTTAGTTTAAACACTGATTAGCGGATTCTAAATTCAAAATCTCCATCACAAATTTTAAATTAAGAACCCCGCTTATCAGTGTATATATACTAGTCACATGCAAAGTCCTTTTTTTGTAAATAAGGCTAACTTTTTAATAAGGTTAACTCTATGGGACTAAGTGCAATCTCAATAATTAGTTCGTACAGTTTGTATCTTGTTACTTGCAGCAATTAATCTAATGAGCTCGATTAAAACATCGGCAGCTTAGGGATGGACGACTTTTTTTTGCTTTCTTTATTGGTTTTCTGCAGCTTTTAGCTTAATGACTGAAAAGCCACATGCAGTTAAACAACCACTTTTAGTTAGACTGGACCTGAAAGAGTTAGCAGGATAAATGTTCCAAAATCGCAGAATGCCGAGGATATTGAAATGTGGGAAAGGAAAGCTTTAGCCCTACCAGCCAATGATAAAAATTAAAATAATAGCACTGACAAAGTTTTTACCTGAATGTTATTTGACTTAAACACTAAGCTTTTCACTTGGACTTAGGTAAAGTTGTGCTTTAAATAATAATAATAATCTTTATTTATCCAAAAAACATACAGTTTGATATTTGGGTTAGAAATTTGATTTTTATTTTATGTTGCAGGTTCTGTACAAGAAATAATACTCTACTTCTTAAGCTAGGTTAAACCTGTATTTTAAGAGGCAGTTTACGGTCAAGGTTTACAATGGTCAACAAAAAAAAAAACTTATCTCAAGTGGACTGTGTGTCATTCTACTGTATGGTATTCAAAGAGTAAAATTGTATGTATATGTGTGTTGTGTGTTTGTGTGTATGAGTGGTGTGTGTGTGTGTGTGTGCGTGTGTGTGTGTGTGTGGGTGTGTGGGTGTGTGTGTGTGTGTGGGTGTATTACACATGATAGGTAAGTAAAGACTCCGTGAAAGAGTAATCCTTTAGAAGCAGCCACTCTGTTAGTTTAGATGTAAGTGCATTTGAGTTTAGATTTATAATATTGAGGTGTTTGTTAATGTTTTTTTATAAATATGAGTACTTAGTATATAATATTGATGTTTAGCGAAGGAAGTCTTGTGTTGGATACTTGGGGGAAAAGTACGTGCGTTTATTTGGAATATGAGGTGGAAGGCCTGCGTGCTTTCTAAGGGTGGATTTGAGCACATAAATCTGACGAACCGTAAGTACTTTACAGTCAGAGAACAGTTTAGTTGTTGGATACTTATAGGGCTTTTTCATTGTAACTTTAAGTATAGCTCTCTGTGCTCTCTCCACCCTCAGAAAGCTAGTTTTTGTGGCACCGCCCCATTCAACTATGCAATAACCAATCACTGATTGGCACAGTGCGTGGTACACCATCTTAAGAATGTTTTGGTTGGCGGATACTCTGAGAGACTTAAATATATGTATAAGACGTAATGTTCTGGTGATGACGGCGTCAATTTGTAGGTCCCATCTCAGTCCGTCGTCTATCTGTACTCCGAGGTATTTAACACTTTCGGATCTTGCAAGCGGAGGACAAGTGCAATGGGTGGCCAGGTTTGTGCAGGAATGAACAGTTATACTAAAAGAAGGAGATGGTTTAGCGTTACGTCGTATAGCAACATTTGACATTACATTTATTTATCTATAAACATTTTTTAAATTAAGTTTATCGATGATAAAATTAATCTTTAAATTGTATGTGACAATTTTATTCTAATATGATTACGTAATGATAAACACTATATTAATTGTTTATGAATAAAAGAAATAACAATCCCTGCATTATTATTGTCATGCTCCGTACTATACTATTTAACGCAGACTCATAACAATAATAGTATTCTGAATACAGTTTCCTACTTTTAATAACATGCTAGATTTACAGCTAGATTAGACAGCTACAAACTATTACCTCGTAAACCGACCAACTTAACAACACCTTTCAAAAACTCAAACAAATTCTCTAGCAATTAGACACTTAGACACGTAAAGGAAATTTATCCACAGCCGTAAAATAAATTCGTTCGCCCGCTTCGCCCAAGGACAAATTCAAACTGGTATGAAATTAACACAGCAACCTGAGAATCGCCAACGTTTAACGGCTGATGACAGGCCGCGGGCGACGCCTCAAAACAAAGGACTGCTGTAAACTGGACCACAAGGGAACACGTGTGTGGTTTAAGCAAAGAGAAATGGGACTTTCATTTGACAGCTGCTTTGGAGTCAGTCTTTGTTCTTGTGATTGTGATAGTGGGTTGTGTTTACTGCAGCAGCTGATTTTGGTTTCCTACTGTGTACGAGTACTTAAAGTGAATACATGTTTAAGGAGAATGCTAGAGCAATGCAGCGAGCTGATCCTAATTCAAATATTTGGATGTTTCTTACGCTGGGAATTGATTCACATCTAAAACGTCCACCTTCGTACATTACTCATAGATAAGGAACGAAATATTTGTAATATTATGTAACCATCCCAAAAGTTAAGACTTTTACCCAGCTGTAGGACAACAGAACAAATGATAAATATTTAGCTCTCAATTTGAATTTCCTAACAAAGTTCTTGCAGCTAATGAAGCTAAATAGCCAATAAACAGACGGATGATTTTCGTAATAAAAACATCCAAAATATGGCGGCAATCTCATCTCAGCGACTATCAATTTCAGTAATGTGTTCAAATGAATCGTGAGATTAAAATGCGAACATTCATTAAAAAACGAGAATTGCTCCTTTACCGTAGATATAATTTCTCTTTTTCAACATTACGAAATTCCTCATGCTTCCATAAAGTTTAAAATAAACACGTATCACATAAATCCCGTAAAACATGTACCCAGCCCGCTGTGAGCTCATCACTTGTCACCATGTCTAAGACCACAACGACGCAGGGCTCTGGGCTACATCTGCTGGCATTTCAGTGCGATCTCCAAGTTTTAAGGGTGCAAACCGTTTTGCTATGAAATGTTTGCATTATTACTACGTTTATTCACATGCATAGAAAGCGTGGGTTATTATGGAAGCTGTAAATTGAATGGTCATATTTAAATACCTCTTCTGCCTAAAGACATAAACCTTCACACAACTTTTTACAGTAAGTCTTATTTCGGAATTGAATATTTTATTGGCTTTCTTGAAGAAAGATGTTCATTTCCATGAGCAGAAACAGTATCTAAATATACTTAACCAATTGTTTAGGTTACATTCTGTATTTATGTCTAAGAGACCAGGAGCTCAAAATCACATTCTGACAGCGATAACGATAGTCAGAAAATTTGGGATTCAGAATGTGACAGTTTGGTAGCGTTAGTCATTCAGACATTTTGGACTTCTTGACAACGATACCACTGATGGAATATCACTTTTTCTAGGCCGCCGTAAGATTTCATCAGTCATCTGCCTAGTTTAGAAGTCAGGGTTTCATTTTCTGTAATTTTAGCCTTTAGTTTACATGTACACCTGAAGAGACCAAACCTGAAGCACAAGAGTTTTTCCAGTTACGATAAATGTGACAGTCGCACTTAAATAAAAGCACCAATGAAAGTCATGAAAATATTTCCTTAACGACCTACATAAGGAGAATATTAAAACATTTTTATGCAAACACTCATTTGGTAGTTTGGCAGTGAAAATGTACCAAACGAACATACACCCTTTCATATTTACAGGACACCAAAGATGATTGTGGAAAAGGCAATTGCAATGGGTAAGGATCGTAACACGAAAAGTAGTTCTAACCTACTTCCATGGGAAAAAGGCGTTGCAGAACCCAGTATGTAAATGAAACGGTTCTATTCAAATACCAAGTGCCACGTTTACTCTGAAACATCCACATAACAGTTTTAAAACCGCATTCAAACAATTCAAATATTCAGTGTGAATTTTCGCTCCCACCTCAAAAGTCGTTAAAAACAAAAACATGGACGTTGGGAGATAACGATATCAACTCGGCCTAAACGCATAAACATTTAGCGGTTGTAGTATCAACTAAATAGCTTCCTATGCGAATGAATACCCCGCAATGATCCGGTCATAAACGCTTTTACAGTTAAGGCTGTGCGCACACATGATACTTTGAGCGGCAGTGTATATATAGTGGCTATATAGTTTCGCGTTTTAAAACGCACGCTGAATCTTTCAGACATAAATCTTATTACAAAAACAATAAAACCGACTTCCAAAAAAAGTGTAAAATAACTTTAACTTCGGAAGTCGGTGTTTCTGGTTTTTTTGTCTTTGTTTTTTGAGACCGACTTCCGAAGTCAAAGTTATTTTACACCTTTTTAGAAGTTGGTTCTATTTTTTTTGTAAAAATGTTTTTATTTTTCACTTTTTAGTTGTGGTTCCCCATTCACTTGTGTTACCACTACATGTAAGTTGTACTATCGCAGCAATCGCAGTTGATTTGCTGTCATTTTTTGAAGAGTTCCGTTGTCTGTTTCCGACACTCATCATCAGGTGAATAAAGCCCTTTCAAGCAAAAAAAGAATTTTGCAAAACCTTCTATATAAGACGGAGTTATACCAGAAAATACATTTAAAAAAACACAACCCTCCGAATTGATAACCTCCTCTTTTTTGAAGTCAGATAAAAACACGTTTTGAATGTCGGGTTTCCATTAATAGATCACTCTATGACCTTTGCTTGAAAACGCCTATAATAATATATATCAATAATGTCAAAAAAATACTGGATCTTATTCGATCTCAGAATACTTTGACGTAACTATTCATAGCACAGCATAATCAGCCTAATGTTCCCACTGCTGGGGCTGAGGGAATGGGCCGTAATACACCAAGCATGTCAAATGTTTTAGAATTTTTATTTCTAGGACATTCATCACTGACAGAAAATAAAGCGCCTGCCTGGGTTAAGTCCCTACTACTGGCCAAGTGGTGCCCTCATCGAATAAAAAATCGTAGCATAGCATAGAAAATAAATATTAAAGAATCCAACGTCACGTTTGTTAATCAAAAACGGCCGTTTCTGACTCTTTTGCCTACTACTTTGGATACGAAACATTCTGAAACCTGTTTTAACAACGTACAAATACTTTATCCTCTTTGTAACAAACGTGACGTTGGATTCTTTAATAAGTATTTTCTATGCTATGCTTCGCTTTTTTTTTATTTAATGAGGGCGCCACTTGGCCGGTAGTAGACCCTTAACCCACGACGTACAATTCGTAAGTCGGGCAGTTACCCTTGGGCCACCACTGCTAGGTGACTATTCAGACATGTTACGCCGATTTCTAATAAATTAGGACGAGGATGGATGATGATGAATGCTAGATCGTGCTAATCTTCAGTAACAACATTCAAGTTCGTCAAAACAAGGAACAGCTTTGGTATATTGGCTAAATGCTAAATTTGACCACGCTGCTTTGTCGATCGTGTATATCAAGTCATAGCCAGTAACTATGCCAAAAAGCCACTATACCACAATACATAATATTCACAAAACAAAGTATAAACATTATGGCAGGCATCATGACTGGCAGATATAAACATTTTATGGTTTATCGACGAAGCATTTATGGGGACTTCACCTATGACTTATGAGTCTTTTTGAATACATCAAATGCTTATTTTATCATTGCATGGGGTCGTAAATTATGAAAGTAATATTGCAAAGAAGAACCACATATTATTATTTAATTTTTTCAACATTATGTACTTACTATTTACATTTTTAAATATAAAAAAATAGTAGTCCACTGGAATCGGGAACAGTGTCCAAGCTATCGGTGGTCAGGGCTCCTGAGAAAGGAATCTCCAAAGTATACGTGTCGTGCCCAGAAGTACCGCTTTCTGGATCAAGCCCTTGATCCAGCCCAACGAGAGCCTCCTCGGATGTTGGTCGAGGCTCTTGGCTATTAAGCCATTGGTCATCACGACTATCGGCACAATGACTGCTGTAACAACCTCCCACATGTCGATAACCAACCTCATTTTTATTATTATCTGTATGAGAGTCCGCCAAAAATTTAGTTACTGGTTGATGCAAACACAAAAATAATCATCTTTATCAAAATAGTTTTTCATATAGGTGACCAACAGGATATTGTAAACAGTTAATTCATTTAAGTATGTAAAGGTTTCTTACAATTTGGGCTGTTAAATCTTAGCAAAGAGTAAAGCAACAGGTATTTAAGACAAAATACAGTCCGACCGTTTTCAGAGCAGTTTGAAATTTAAATGAACTCCATACAAATGTTGTAGTCATTTCAGTTCAAAATAAGGCAAGTAGAAACTTGTGCAGTCAGATAATGTATTTCAATATTGCAGAGGTTTCGTCCATTCCGAAATATAAAGCAGATAAAGAGTTAATTAATTACAAAGTCAGTATCATAATGCCGATTAAATTACGCGGATGAGACAACACGTCAGGTCGGGTGCGTCGTAAATACATCAGCGGTACACCACACCACACATATTCGTACGTAACTATGCTAAGTTGCCTGCTAATGCTGTGAAACTTTAGACACCTAGTGTAAAGAACTATGTATTATGTAAGACTATGATCTTTGGCAGTGAAGTTACAATTAGTTTTCATTTTGTTTCGGTATTGCAGGCAACAAATCCCCAAGAAGCTCGCGGTCAGCTCGCAAGTTTACAAGCCAGACTGTAAAAAATAAAAAATAAAACCTTTTTACAAACAAATAGATAACTTTAGTTTCGGAAGTCGGTGTTTCGGTTTTTTTTTCTTCGTTATTTGACACCGACTTCCGAAATTAAAGTCTTTTAGCAACTTTTAGTGTTTATGTTAGGAAGTCGGGTTGTATTTTTTTGTAAAAATGTTTTTTTTACTTTTTGATTGTACCTCATAACTAAAACTAAATAGTAAAGCTTTATCCAAATTAATAATCTATTAACAAGGAATTGATGGAATACCCCAACAAAATTGAAGAAAACCAAAACGCCAACTGTGATTTTTTTTCAAAAAGCGCTGTAATCAATTTAATTAAAATATGTACCTACCAAACAAAACATAATCTTCAAAATCAATTCATAATTAGCAGAATAATCGCTTCAAACATAAAAAAAAACATATCATAATTAAATGTAAAACAATTGTGTGACTGTTTTGGTGTACAATAAAGTTTTATTCTATTCTATTCTATATCGTCGATTTGGGAACCTCCTCCTTTTTCAAGTCGGCTAAAAAACAGGAAATGGGGACCCCATTACTTTTATCAATCTCTTGTATCGGTGTGGAGGACACCTCATAATATGACTAGTAACTTTGCACTTAGCAGCAACTTTGTAAAACATAAGTATATGACCTTCTAGGTAACCAGACTTACCTACTGGATAGGAGGGAATCTAATCCTTAAGCCAATCAACTTTTATGACTTGCGTGGGTAGCTTATGACTCGTATACTTTCGTACAAAGATAGGCCCACCGCACAATATAAAAGTTCTATAAATAAACAAAAAATGTTAACGTTCTGGCATTGCAATAAAAGTGAACATTTCAGCGGCTGTGGTCACGAGCCAACCAGTCTTCTCTGACCACAAAATGCAAAAATGAAATTAAATGAATGTGTGTAAAACGTAATAAACAACAATGTTATAACCAAAAAAAAGCAAAAAATAAATAAAACTTTTAAGTCTTGAGTAATGAGCATATTTACCTACACAAAATATCAAATTTAATATAAACTAATTTTGAGTCGGCGCCAAACAACAATCTGATTATTAAATATATCTAAATTTTATAAGTACTTACAAATGAAGAAGGCTGTAAGTAGGTAATTAATCATTTTATTAATTGGCGCCGACTCAAAATTAGTTTATATAAAATTTGATATTTTGTGTAGGTAAATATGCTCATTACTCAAGACTTAAAAGTTTTATTTATTTTTTGCTTTTTAGTTCTTTTTCGGCGGTTATTTTTTTTGTTAAAAAGTTTTTTATTTTATGATTTTTTGTGGCTCGCATCATCTTGTAACACTCTGAGGCAAATTTCTAATTCTTCATCATTCCTCTTGCCACTGAGCTGATGAAATTACCATCCTTCCATGAAGTTCCCAGGATATTGACCAGTTGAGGTTACCTCCAATACTGTAAAGACGTCTTTTCTTCAAACCATATTAAGTGGTATTTGTCACTAAAACTAGTTTTATATCTAACTACTATTGTTTAGGAAAGCTATGGTTTCCATCATCAGCTCAGTTTCATGATGTGATGGTTCCTAAATGCAAATACCTGATTAAGTTATGAAAAGTAAACAGAAACAATATTCGTGCCCAATTTTCGAGGTTCTCTCTCAATTTTTTCAGGATCCCATGAACAGATCCTGATGTCCTTGACATGGGACCACCCTTGAGGTATACCCTATCCAAGGAAAGAAGAATCATCAAAATCGGTTCATAAATAACGGAGTGAGGGCCGAACATACATACAGAAACGCTAAACGTATCCACAATTTTCGAGGTTTTCTCTCAATTTTATCAAGATTCCACTGTCACATCCTGACTTACTTATTATGGGACCATCCTTGAGGTATACCCTATCTAACAAAAAAAGAATAATCAAAATCGGTTCATAAATAACGGAGTGAGGGCCGAACATACATACAGAAACGCTAAACGTATCCACAATTTTCGAGGTTTTCTCTCAATTTTATCAAGATTCCATTGTCACATCCTGACTTCCTTATTATGGGACCATCCTTGAGGTATACCCTATCTAACAAAAAAAGAATAATCAAAATCGGTTCATAAATGACGAAGTGAGGGCTGAACATACACAAAAAAAAAAATATATATATATACGGTCGAATTGAGAACCTCCTCCTTTTTTTCGTCGGTTAAAAAACTTCCTCCTTTTTTTCGTCGGTTAAAAAACCGGCCAAGTGCGATAAGGACTCGCACACGAAAGGACGGAACCTTTCGTAAACCGAAAAACTCATGTTTCTTGTAATAAGATTTTGAGCACCCTTTAATTTTAATTAAATTTTTGTTATCTTTTATTGTAGCGGCAATAGAAATACACACTTTGCGAAAATTTAAACTGTCTACCTATTACGGTTCATGAGATACAGCCCGTTGCCAGACAAACGGACGGACAGCGATGGCTTAGTAATAGGGTTCCGGGCCCGGTAAACATTTGATACCTACTTTACCTGTATGGTGAGGCGCTACGCACATTACGCAGGCGGACATCGAAACTATACGCTTATTGTATCTGCATACAAATCTTAGATACAACCACGTCTAAGGGGCGTAAACCAGCACTAAATGTGGAGGCCCTCTATGAAAATCATAAAGTACAAAAGAAAAATTTACGAAATACCGATTTTGTGAGACACAAGTAAAATTTACCTAAGTATTATTGACCAAACAATATCACCACGCTAAGACCCAACAATGCTTCAAACGAGCATATAATAAAGCAGTGATGGCCGTTCACAAAAATGCTAGGTCTTTACGAAACATGTAGATGTGAGATCAGCGGGCTCACCCTACTAAACATCCCCTATGAAAGGCTAGGGGACACTTTATGACCTAAAGTGCTTTAAGTTTTATAGACATGGCCAACGGAATTTAGGATCATAAAGTTAGTACATAAATATAATACATACAAAAGGAATTTATTATAAGTATAATGAGAAGTTAGGTTATTGTTAGTAGAAAGAGTTTAGCAAAAATAATAATTAATGCTAACTGAATTGACGCACAATCCAAAAAAAGGTAAAGGTCGAATGATAAGGTATGTAAAGCTTCCTCTTTCTTTGCCTAGCCTTATCTCATTATTTGGGGTCAGCTCTCCTCCTCATTCTTCGCCAAACGTGTCTGTGCTGGGTCGTTGAAACATCCAAATTGCCTGACTTCAGGTCGTTGTTTACGACATACATCCAGGTTATAGGGGAGAGAACATAAGAAAAACGTATAGTAAGTAACTGACAATCTCTAATTTTCTGAGATCTTTATACTGTTTTAGTTTTTCCAAGCCTATAAGTAAAAAAAAGGAGTAAGAAACACGAAGAAATTTACTTTTGGTAGGTGTTGAAAAGTGTACCTCACGCATATAGACAGCATCAAGCTTCGTAAAAACTTCAAATCTGGAAATTGATGTCATCCTCTCTCTCTTTTCCTGTCCCTAACAACTTGTTGTTGCTACTATTAACTCGATATCTAAAACCATCATATCCAGAATAACCACTTCACACCTGCGCGTTTCACACTTTTCCCAATACCTAAACTGCTTGCACAATAATAATAGCAAATAGCCCACGTACAAGGCAATATTAGTAATAAATTCGACACCTCATCTCGTTCCGAATGTATCTCGATTACCCATAATGGTACAATAGGGCCATATTGAATGGAACTCGAGTTGGCACCTGCTTTGCCGCCAACACTGCCTTGCCTGCGCACCTCCGCTAACAATGGGTTTGTTTAAGGGAATTTAGGCGGTTTGTTACAAGATTTGTGTGAGGTTCTAGAGAGATTCCTATCACAAACATGTTGCGGAGTCTGAAAAATGCTTATGGTGCAGTCATTCGGAGTTGAATTTTGATTGATAGTCATGGATCGCATCTCAATTTTCCGATGTCTAAATTATTTTGACGTTGTTTTCCTCACCAATTATACACACATACTTTTAAGAATTTCGAACATAATTATGTACAAAATCAGAATAATTTAAAGCCTCCATAATATAATTATTTTCCAACAACATATTCTTCCGAGCATACCTTCTATCGTACTTATAAAGAAGCTCAAAGAAGGAATTCTGATAACAATTTTAGTCGCGTCTGTACGCTTGTACTGTGGTTCCCATTCTATGGCCTGCGTAGAAATGTTTGTGCTTTTATGCTGTCACTGACTTATTTGCTTTTAATGCTTACATAAATATATTTTAGTTGCAACTATTCCATACTATCTCCCAAGTATTCCGCTAGTATTTCACAATACAGAAACACCACGGAACATTTCGTAAACACAAACTTGTAGAATGACACATGCTCCTTTTAAAATCACCATTCATCATGATTCAATTTCAAGTTATTTCTGTCCATAACTAAGTTAGAGAGCACAGTCGTTATTCACAAAGTAATCTTTAAATTAATAAAACAAATCGATCCGACTCCCGTTTAACTGGTTACGTTTGTTAAGACATGTCAAAACGTAATCTAGCCGCGGACACTTGCAAATGAGTGTGCATCACTCCTTACCCACTTACAACAATAATTTTGCCATCGAACAACTAAAAATTGGCATTGTGGACCAAAATAAAAGGTGGATTCTCGTTGAGAGAAGAATTCGCGAGCGGTAAATGAAAGTTGTCGAGTATTGCGAAACTCGTTTTTTTGCAACTGAAGTAGGGACAGCATAAAAGGATGTTAATTGGTGTTCCTTACTTTCTGAAGATAATTGAGTCGTAACTAGGATGCTAGACAATGCGAATAGCTGGCAACATAGTCGCACATTGCGCACCTAACATTTGCATACAGAGCCCTTTTAACTCACAAACGGCGGGTAGATTCCTTGGTAATTACGTGTTCTACAGACCCATTAAAATAGCGACAAGTTAAACACATGTTCACGAGTCGATTGTGAATATTATTAGTAATATCGTGGCGTAATAGTAACTATTAAATCTTTGGTTTGATTAGCCTACTTTGATTTATCAGTTTGTGATCAGGCGCGAGTGTCTGTTACATTTGCCAGACATTTGGGAATGTTAATTGTACCTTTATCTTTTAGTTCCAATTCAGTGTGGGACATTTGTAGGTATCTGTATCATGATTACTAAATGTTAAAAATTACATATTGGGTTCAGTTTTTTATTGTATTGTATTCTGAAACTGTATCCAGAATGAGAAGTAGGTACTTACTGCTACTTGAATTAAAACAGATCTTTCGAGCAACGGCTTTTCCAAAACTTGGCATTCGTACCGACTGATACACTCACAACATAGCCAACAATCGATCATTAACTCTATGTGGTTCTCTTTGCATACTCTAAGGCGTCCATTACAAGGTAGGATTTGCTGACAGTTTAACAACAGTCAGGGTTGTGACTGACGAATTCTATCGCCTCATATAGTAACTGATGGTTGCATGAAAAAATTTGGATGCTTTATTTTTACGTGATGCAACCATCAGTCATGAATTTGAGAATTGAGTGACACTTGCATGAGCGTGTAATGGACGCCCAACAAAACGCATGTTTAACGATAGGTGTAAAAAAACCGGCTAAGTGCGTGTCGGGCTTCGCACATTTAGGGTTCCGTACCAAATGTATTTTTGGCTATTTATATGGCTTTGGGTCAACATACTGTGAACATTTAAAGACCGTAGCTCCAACCGTTTCTGCTCGACGAGGTGGGCAAGCTCTTCGAAAGAGTAATTGCAGAACGCCTCGTCGGGCAGCTGGTGCGGCTCCACGGTGGACGCCATCATGCGCGTACGAGCCCTCACGACGGGGGATGCAGTGGCCTGGGGTAGGGTTGGCGGTGTCTCTGGACATCACCAATGAATTCAACAACCTGCCCTGGAGTTGCATAGTGGAGGCACTCCGGTATCTCCGGGTGCCTCCCTACTTCCGTCGCGTGGTCGAGGCTTACTTGACGAACAGGGCCGTCATCTACCCTGGTCACCAGGGAGAATGGAACCAGCGAGAGATGTCGTGCGGTGTCCCACAGGGGTCCGTCCTGGGTCCGCCTCTGTGGAACATCGGGTACGACTGGGTGCTGCGCGCCGACCTCCAGGATGACACGCTGGTCCTGGCGCAGGGGAGATCACACGAGGCGGCGGTCGACTAAGTGACTCGCGGGGTTGCGACAGTCGTGGAAAGGATTCGGCAACTGGGACTCGAGGTGGCATTGCACAAGTCCGAGGCCATGTGTTTTATGGTCCTCGGAACGCGCCATCGTCGGGTTCCCAGATAACGGTAGGAGGGGTTCACATCGGCGTTGAGGGGATGATGAAGTACCTGGGACTCGTCCTTGACAGCCGGTGGAACTTCGTCAAACGCCGGGGCGAAACTCCACTGCCGGGACACCTCGCGTCTCGGCAGACGGAGCTCCAGCAGGATCTTATGGCGACATGGAGACAGCGACTGTCACAACCCAGCGCTGGGCACGCCACCATCGCGGCGGTAGTGCCCCTCTTTGAGGAGTTGATGGAGAGGAGTCACGACGTCCTCATCTTCCGCCTGACGCAGGTTCTCACCGGACACAGTTGTTTCGGGGCGTTCCTGTTTCGGATAAGGCGGGAGGAAGCGCCCGGGTGTTACCACTGCGCGGATCGCTCAGAGGACACGGTGGAGCATACGGTGGAGGTCTGCCGCGCTTGGGCGGAGCACCGCTGTGTCCTCGTGGATGCGATAGGCGGTAGCGACCTCTCACGCCCGGCCCTAGTTCAGGCCATGGTACGGGGCGAGAGTGAATGGAATGACGTCTCCTCCTTCTGCGAAGCAGTAATGCTCGCGAAGGCGGAGGCGGGAAGTGTGAGGAAAGATCAACGGAGTGGCCCTCACACCCGCGGCCGCAACCGCCGCAGGAGAAGCACTGAGCGTAAGACGTCGAGAGATGATCTCCGGCCACCGTAGACCCGGGCCTGCGGACGGCGAGCAGTAGGTAGCTCGCCGTCCGATCAGCACCAGGTCCGTGAGTCGACGGCGCGTAGTATTCCACGCGCGCCTCAAAGAGATGTTGGTCAGCCACTACTGACGGGGCCCATCGTGGCCGGTGCCTGCATACCTAGGGGTAGTGGATAGATTCTTAACAGAGGTACCGCACCCCTGGGCACTCAGGCAGGGAAAGAACAGGGGTGGGTTTTAGTCAGTAAGAGTCTGACACACCCTCCCGCTCCAATCATTGGATGATTTCCCACCCATGCAAAAAAAAAAGCTCCAACCGTTTGGCTGTGAAACCTGAGTGACAGACGACGGACAGACAGACAGACGGACACATGAGTGACAGCAATAGGGCTCCGTTTAGACCCTTCGAGTACAGAACCCCAAAAAACAGGCCAAGTGCGTGTCGGACTTCGCATATTTAGAGTTCCGTACCAAATGTATTTTTGACTATTTGTCTGGCTTTGGGTCAACAAGATGCTTATACTGTGAAAATTGGAAGACTGTATCTGTGTGACAGACGATGGACAGACAGAGAGACGGACAGACCGACAGACGAAATAGACGGACACGTTAGTGACAGCAATAGGGCTCCGTTTGGACCCTTCGGGTACGGAACCCTAACAAACGGCGTAAACTGCGTACCCAAATAATGGCTATGTGTGCGTCTAACATTGCAGATTGCAGCATTTTACTTTTTTTTTACTTCGATAGTTTAGTTTGATTGCCATAGATAAAAGGATGCATTGCAGTGCGAACATTTACCGATTAAACCGGCCTTTACAAATAGAGTTTTAGCCCGATTACTAAAACTATTCGGGCGACTAAAACCGGCTATTTGTGATCGTTCTTGTATTCAACGTTTTACTGCTAAATCAAGGATTGAACAATGGTGAAATAGATTAGGTTTTTGTTTACCTACAGAGGCGAACTGTTTGCGAGAAAAAAATAGGCAGCCATGGGGACTCGCCACCGTCGACTACATCGTCGCTTACCACATCAACTGAAATAGTGGTCAAACGCGAGCATATCAATGATAAAAACTTTCGTTCTTGTTTGGAAGTGAGTTGTTTTTTTTTTTTGTAAAAAAGTTTTTTATTTTCACATTTTAGTTGTTATACCCCGGAACTAAAAACCCCAATAACATGGAATGTTGAATTTAAACATACTCGTAATTGGAAAAAACCAAAACGTCATCTAGGTTTACGTATTTTTCGTTTTTGTTCAGTTTTTCAAAAAGCGCTAGAGCAATTTCGATAAAATTTATATGGGACCACCTCGGGAGTATATTGTTTCGGATAAAAAAATTGTTTTGGAAATCGGTCTACAACTGACAGAATCGGTGGACATATATAAGAAAAAAAAATACAGTCTAACATAGAACCTCCTCCTTTCTCGAAGTCGTTTAAAAAGTGAAAACTGCGCGTCGCTAGTCTGGCGCAACACTTTACTAGCAGCAGGTCTATGACGCGAGCGATGAAGTTTATCCCCTACTAAAAATCACTTGACGCGGCTAAAGAAATTTTTACTTTAATTAAAGGTAGAAAACCCTTGCCCTCAGCTAAAATCTAAAGCTTATGACAAAAAAACACACTCTAAACAACTTTCCATCAACAAAACCACACAGACTTTTAACTTTCTGCTTTCCAACATGCCTCATTAAAACTAAACATACCTAACACAATAAGTATTTACCTCAAGTACGTTCGCATCCCACAGGTATGTCTGTTGTTCCCTCGAGTTTGTTGGCCAGTTTAGTTGTAAACAAAAGAGACGCAAAATATACCACAAAGCGTTCTTGTGGTCGCTTTGTATCGTTTTCAATCTACGTTATGAAAGCTTGTTGTAACCGCTGGCCTTTCAGAAAGCAATATTGCTGAAAGCTTAATATATATTAACTGCGTCCAGAGCTCCATATGCTAATATCAATATTGTTCTATGTGTTTTTGGAAGTGTATCTGAACGGGTTTAACTATAATGTACCCTGATTGTTTGAATTTATTTGTATGATGAGTGAAAATGTTGTGATGAGCTTTTTTCTGCGCAATGCAGGAGCTGCACTACTACTACTAGAAGGAAATTTTGCGTTACAATTTCTTTGTACCGCAAACTTTTAGAGAAAGATCCCAGAGCCACCAGACATTACTTATTTTCTGACTAACCAAGCTAGTTTGGGCTTGTCTGTTTAGGAGAATATTGTTAGGTATATAATTCATAATTTTATAATATTTTAACGGCTAATAGGCTCTTGTCCTAAAAAATATAATTAGTCCATCTGTTAGATTACCAAAAAATATTGGTCACGTAAACCAAAAATGAGGACGATACAGTGTGTTGAATTTTAGCGTGACTTCATATATCGTATCGTGTTCAATACACTTTGTAATGATACGTGACGTAACAAGCCCCCACTTAGGGTTCAACTTTGATGTGTTTTATCTTTGTAATTTTTTATTGGTTTTTTTATAACCAAAACTACGTGTCCAATATTTTTTGATATTCTAACTTACTGACTAAATAGAATTATTATTTTTATAGCCAGGACAAGACTATATTAGTTATTTTAATAGTCTAAGGGCTGATCGCCATATCGAGTGAGGTCCTATTTACAAGGCCGATATTTGAGCATAGTTTATTTAATAGGATTTTAGAATATTTTTAGTTTTAGTTAGTGAAAAGTTTATTTTTTATTTTTTGATTAAGTGTATACGTGTATATCGTTATAGTTAGTTAATTATATTTTTATTTTATAGGAGTAAATAATGAAAATGAAAGTCAGCGATGATTTGGAAGGGTGCTATTTTTAAATACGATCCTACCTATTTTGAACTTACGCATTTTTTTTGCTATATTAGATACTAACATTACTTCCCACACATTTTGTTAATCAGAAAATAAGTAATGTCTGGTGGCTCTGGGATCTTAAACTATTTTGCGAACATACCATGGTTCATTTTCCAATTTATTTTAGTACTGCCAATGGCTATAGGTTACGTTCAGCAGTCACGAGTACCACTGTTGTCCCCATAATACCATTATCGGCTTACAATGGGTGTATCCGAATATGTATTGTATGGGAACTATAGACACTGGACATTCATGTAGGTATATAGTCTGATGTAACAATCTTGTATCTGTACACCAAGCATACACGCATTGTATATTTTGTGTTATACTTTGAGAAAACATAACAGAAAAATAAATTAGTTCAAAGCATAGAAATAACACAAATGTGGTAAAATAACACAGCGTGAAACCAATTTAGTTATTTTTTTGGACTTTCAAATAAAAAGATATTCCAAACTTCAAAGTGATGTTTCTAACTCTGCTTTTTTAAATTAATAAAAAATCGTTTGAATATTTTTTTGTTGTTTCAACGGGGCGTCGAGAAAATTCCTATTCAAAGAAGTTTGAAAACAATTTCTCGTTTGTAAAAATATTAGAAAATTGTTGCGCGTTTAATAATATTTTATATCGCGCTGAGTTTAAAGTTTTAAGGCGCGTTTTCTCGTTACCGGGTGGGGTGAAGCAAGGGGGCGAGGGGTGACATCAAAGTGAATTAGCGAATGTTGTCTAGGGGCGTCCGTTTGTAAGCCGCTTTGAAGTTAGGACTACCTGCAGGGAACCAGGGAACCAGGGAACTCCGTTGAAATGTGCCAAAGCGTAAAGCGTTTTATTTTGATACCACTCCGAAGGGCCGCGAACGCAAACGCGCGAGAAAAATGTAACACGCTAATTTTACTCTGAGCATGCTTATTACACGGCGTTTGATGTAAGCTGGCATCAAAAGATAATAATTTGCGTTGTTTTAGATGCAGTTTTACAGAATTCAATTTATGAACAATTTTATACGGCTTTGTGACTTTGGGTCATTTGCTAGCTGAACTAGCTGCATGAAAAAAGCTTAAAGAACAAATTAAATCGTGTTTCTAAAATTAATATTGAAATAAAACATTTCAATCTTGCAATATCAATTTTTATCATTCAGAGCGCAACTTTAATTTTCGACGAACAGGCATCTAGATATTTGAAATTTAATTTAATTTATACTACCTTTAAAATAAAATGCGCAGTTGTAAACTCAAACGAATATTAAAGCAAATGCTCTTTTATTATGAGTCTCCAGACTTCAGCAACTACCTATATGCTGTGACCTACATCTTGAAAATACAGGTAGCTGGTAGGTACACTTATTTCCGCGGTGTCGGAAGAGACGATGCTTCACAAAGGCAGCGAAGATATGTCTTTCTTTTTACTACAGCGTCTAAAAGGGTTGCCTTTCCAAAAATGCTTTCGCCCATTTTTCTATGGGACCTTTTTGCCGGGAGACATTGAGCTGGGCCCGCAGAGTCGCGATAACGCCGTGGTAGGAACTCGCTTTAAATGCAAATCTCTTCACTACCAAATTCGGAACGATGTGGTAGTCCCTGATGGGTGGTAGATGAATCGGAGACAAATGAGATGCGATGGCTGTATATTACTTTCAGTGAATGGCTTAGATGCAATCGTTGTGAATGTATCGTTTGTGAATGAGGTTTTCTGTTTACCGTTTGTGCACACCTGATTTGCCCAGTTTGCGTGATTCTGTGTTGACCTTAGTCACAGTCATTCTAATAATCGCATGGCTAACTTAATCTATTTAGTGTTGTATTTTTAAATGCTTGACTGTTTTATGCTCTTTTATACAGGGTGTAACAGAAATAATAATAAGGAGGAGATAGGAGATTCCTCTCTCAGGAGCCCTGACCACCGGTAGCTTGGATCCTATTCCTGATACCGGTGGTCTACTATTTTTTATATTTTTAAATGTTCTTATATTTTGATATTTAAAAATGTAAATTGTTCGTGTATTTATGAAATAAATGGAATAATAATAAGGCAAAAGTATATGTAGTTCCCATAGTCCTTTCCACCACGGGTGTTATCCCAAATCATCTCCTCCATAGCTTAAAATTATTAGACCTTAAGGAAACCCTATACATAACTATGCAAAAGGCATTTTAAATACGTGTAGAATTGTCAGGAAATAATTCATGCAGATAGAAGATAACGAAATAGGACCACATCACACAACTCACGAACATTAAAATTTTACACACCACACACTACATTTACTTGGCTTAGCCCGTAAATGTAGTCGAAACCAGCCAAAGAGCTGAGAAAAGATACACTTACCCGATAATAGTAATCTTTATTTTCAGACCAAGTCCATAGTGAGAAACACACCTATAACAACACACCTATAACAACACACCTATTTACATACCTATTTGAGATACTCTTTCTACCCATGGAAATTAGCAATATTTCTTTGAGGAAGTCAAAGTAAACTCCCAAAAAAAAATGGGCATTCCGTACAAAGTTTTCATCAAATTGTTAAAAAATATTATGGAATGTTTAATTATTTTTTAGAGATTGACTATTAATTTCTTTAAAATATGACCATATATTTCCGTTACAGCCTGTATATTAGATATCTGAACCAAATATATTTTATTTCCTTGTATTTTACTATCCTACTAGTCATATTCTGAGCCCGGAAAAAACACGCAGTATCTATAAAATACCAGTAAGTAGTAAACATCCAATCATGAATGCCACGTAAGTAAATCTTGGAGGAAATTACTCGTAATAAAAAGTGTGTAAATAAAATGATATCAGTTCGTCTATAAACTCCTTTTTTCCGCTTACAAAAGTAACGCTTAAAAAAGAAAGAAAGTATTTCAGTTTCCACACGCAACAGAATAGTCACAAGTGCAGAAGGGTTAAGAACAATAAAGAAATACAAACCTACGAGTACGTCAATCGGAAAGAAGATTATCTATACTATAACATAGAGATGAATTCAAAATACCTACGATACAATTATTTTATTTATCTGTCTGTATTTGTTGTTCTGTTCCTAATAATAAACGATTATTATTATTGAAAAGAACGAGTTTCAGAGAAATAAATAAAAAATTGTTTTATTTATGCAACAAAAGTACAAAAGCAGACTTAATGCCTTAGGCATTCTCTACCAGTCAACCAAGGGTGGTGGAGAGAAAATAATTGGCGGGTGCATAACAAAAAAGAAGTATCATTAAAAACAAAAAAAATCAGGTTCGAAAGTATAAATTATGTATAGTAAAACATACATATATATTTAAAATAATATTTTAGGTTTTGATCTTTAGTAAAACGCGAATAAAAGTATCAAAACCTCAACCCATAAACGCCACAGTTTACCAAGTACGTAAACACACAACAATGTCTCCTGAAAGCCACCCGTTATTCCAGTAATTTTTATAATCCAGCCACTCGGTTGGAAGAGTTCCCTCTGCCAAATACTATTAAGTAAATTTTTGTAGATACAGAACAGTGGCTTTTGTTAGTTTCTTGGCTAGAACCCCGGTAAACAGACGATTTTTCACCATATTGTAAGTAGAACACATCTAGTAGCAAAACAACGAAATATATCCATGGAACAATACAGAAAATACGTTGAAAAGACTAATAGTAATCCTTGATACAATGGGATTTGTTGGTTCTATTATACTGAATGTCATTTCCTTGTGGTTCTTCAAAATGTAGATGCATTTCTATAGTCACCAATCTCATTTTGTAATGCTGTAGCTATCTATTCATTGAATGTATTGATGTAACTACTCAACAGCACCGCCAAACGGAAGACGCAGAGGCACAAGGTATACAGATGACCTAGTGAGGGTTACGGGAATCCGATGAATGCGAGACGCACAGGACTGCTCGATGTGGCGACTTTCGGCTGAAACGGTGATGATTCAACAGCAAAATAATTGAAACGGCATAGAAATTGTCCATCAACCGAAATATACATTGGTTCCGACTGCGCTAATGAAAATGGTACACGTGCTGCCATCTGTTTCCTAGAAATAGAATTCAATCAAGTTCCATCACAGTTCATAACTGATAGAATAGACGTGATTCCCAGAAACGGAAAACTCAACCTAGACCCCAAACTGACCTTTAGAAGTAAATTAATATCTTCAGCAACTTGGTTGAATAGTTCAGACATAACTGGAAACAATTAGAACAGATTCGAAATACCTGAAGTGATTTGAGTGAAGCAGAAACAATTACACGAACATATATCTTTGCGTGTCGGAGTTAGGCCACTTAGAAATACATACTATTCAGATAGTGTCCCGGCGGGAGAGTTGCCCGGGATAGTCCCGCCAGCGCCGCCCAGAATGCAAATTCTGATGAAGGGAATAAGTTATAAGCGGCAGCGAATTGACCACCGCCGTAATTCGATACATTTTTTTTGTTATCGGGGGAAAACCTTTAAAAGGCGCCTGGACTAGGAGGAAAAGACCAGGGAGTAACGTCAGTAAATCCACCTCCGTGATAATCATAAGCACATGGGTCCCGTGACCTCATAAAATACGCCTGTTATGTACACACACTGTAATACACATCCCTAAGGAGACTGTAAAGAGGTCCCCCCAAACCTCGCTGTACACGCCAGCACGTGATCACTGTGCCATCAAGCGACGGTACCTACCTGTTTACAAAACAGACTTTGACCTAATTTAAGGATTTAAAGACGAGCCTCATTTACTGAAATAGAGTGGACAACTTGGAAGTTGTGAAGACCCTGCACGAAAAATTAATTTGAAGCATATCGATGGTTTAACCTATGGTTTTGCAATTTAAAATGTAAATTGAACGATGTGTTCAAATATGTTAAAAATACAGTCACGAGGGGCTAGTGACCCAGAGGACACGGTGGAGCATACGGTGGAGGTTTGCCCCGCTTGAGCAGAGCACCGCCGTGTCCTCGTGGATGCGATAGGCGGCAGCGACCTCTCGCGCCGTGCCCTGGTTCAGGCTATGGTACGGAGCGAGAGGGAATGGGAAGCCGTCTCCTCCTTCTGCGAAGCAGTAATGCTCGCGAAGAGGGAGGCGGCATAAGTTAGGGAGACTCGACAACGGCCGAGTCGCCCTAGCGCCCCCAGCCGCAGCCGCCGCAGGAGACGCCAGGGGGTTCGGACGCCGCGAGACGATCTCCGGCCACCGTAGACCCGGGCCTGCGGACGGCGAGTAGTGGGTAACTCGCCGTCCGATCAGCACCAGGCCCGAGAGTCGACGGCGCGTAGTATTCCACGCGCGCCTCAAAGAGTTGTCAGCAAAAGGACGGGGCCTGCCACGGCCGATGCCTGCCCGGGTGGAAGATAAATTCGAAAGAGTTACCTCGCCCCTGGGCACTCAAGGCAGGGAGGAACAGGGGTGGGTTTTAGTCAGTAAGAGTCTGACACGCCCTTCCGCTCCACCCTAGAGCGGAAGAAGTCATAGGATGATTTCCCAACCCCAAAAAAAAAAAAAGTGACTAGTGACTGCAATGCTAACAGGGGAGAAGAACGTAAGGCAATAGGGAGCAATTTTCCCAGCAGTGTTACTGAAAAAAAGTCCGAGATAGAAACTAGGAGCCAGTTTTATTTAGTAATGCTACCTATTCGTACTGGGATGCGACATTATCAAGAGCTCTTTTTCCCCCGTATTTTCCCTCTCCCTCCTATTACTTGCACCACGCCGTCACCGCAGGCAAGCCAGCGTACGCCAGGGCTCCACTAGTCTTCATTTCTCTTCTTTATGCTTTGTAAACAATATCTCGTGTCCGTCCTTGGCATAAAATTGTGTTTGAATAAAAATCTGATCCAACTAACCTCACAGATGCTGCAGTATCGGAACAAACGGTGTCATTTCTGAGAAAGGTCCCACAGAATGGTAAAAGGGTCTCTGAGTATGTGAACAATACGTTGATAAGATACACTTGAAGGAAGCATTGAATCGATTGCACTACATTGTTGAAGATAAAAAAGGCAGGCTATTGTGTTTGTATCCTATTCAGTGAGTGGATATGCATGCCAATATTTCGTATGTGTTGTTAGCATATACGAGTAGTATTTGAGTTGCTTTTTGAACCAGAAAGTATTACACATCTCAGTAGGTATGCAGTTCCATGACTGAATGACAAACGGATGACGTAGGAGAAAAACTATTCTAATGACTTTCAAGAATCAGAAAGAAGAGTAGAAGCTTTCTTATACTCATTTAGAATCCGTTATTTACCTATGACGGTGCTCAGCATTTTACTCGTGTGATTGCTTCAAAGCAATCACCACACCACATGGCAGATAATATTATAAAGGTCCACAATTGCACATATCAATAAACCATCTAAGTAATGCTTCTTTACTACTATCCGACACGAAGATCATTAAAAATAAATAACAACTGAACAAAATTCAGTACACTGGTAGATATTTCTTCGAGAAAATGTGACTAAGCAGTATTGGAAGTGGTCACGTGGAAAGTTTATCCAATAACAAGCTCTAGACTACGTTGCACGTGAGGTGTCCTTCTGTTACACCGATACAAACTTAACGACATTAATATACCAATCGTTCGTACCTACCTACATAATAAATTGCGACTCAAACTGAGTGTTTATGTAGCATATAACTTATTATATAATTATGTTGTACACTGATATCCCTAAATCTATTTCCTTTCGTTTCAGTTCATCCGAGGTACGATAAGACCGCCCATTGTACACCTGTTTTGTAAATGTTTTTGTAATAAAGTATATAATAAATTAATAACTTCTAAGATAACGCAACACATGAGATGTAGAATTTGCGACATCAATGTCTGTAATTGCCTTGTAATATTCCTGCTGCGACCTATATTATTATAACAGAAGTGAAAATATCTACATGCTAAAACCCACAACCAAACGACACGGAAATAAATGCATTAATGTTCATGAAATACAAAACAAACACCTACCTTTAGGTGTTATTTTATCACTGCATCCAAGCGAAAGATTTTTTTGATACTCCTCAATATATACCTACACACTCACACAGTAAATACTGAGCATCTCAAGGGTTTACTATTGATATGCATAAAATATATTGACAGAACTTACATTGGCATAACGAAACTCAACATAAAGATCATTACGCATAATATTATTAGGTATCAATGTTTAATAATAATAATAATAATAATATTCCACAACTATCACACAACGCCATCTAGTCCCAAGCTAAGCAGAGCTTGTGTTATGGGTACTAGACAACTGATAAACATACTTATATATTTCTAAATACATACATATTATAGATAAATTACACCCAGACAGAACAAATGATCGTGCTCATTACACAAACATTTGTCCTGGGTGGGAATCGAACCCACGACCTCCGGCATAGCAGTCAGGGTCACTAACCACTAGACCAACAGGCCAGTCCAATGTTTATTGCCATAAACCCAGTTGGCATAATAATAATGAAGCATAATTTTATAAAACATAATGTTAAAGAGCATAATGATATTTACACAAATGATCTTCGGAATAAAAATAATAAAACCAAGTTCAACTCCTAACGGTAGTAGACACTGTAACGCATTATTGATTATTGCTCCAATGTACTACTGTGTGTGTAGTTATTATATTATTTATTACTCTATTTAATTCACAAACAACTTATACCGCAAATGTTTTATTTTATAAACACTCGCTTTACAAACATTTATTTGGCAAATGCTTCTCTTTACAAATGTTTGGGTTAATATTTAATTATTTATATTATTTAGTCGTTGGCTTTGTTTGCTCGGCTCGTGCATAGGGGTCACAGTTTTAACCTAAACTAACCATTTAACACCTCAAGGCCCTGCGTCGACGAGAGGCGACAGTAATCAACACTGTCGTCAGGCGCCGCCGTCGCCTTATGGCGATGGCGGGGCCGGAGTAGAACCGTTCCTTATTAGTAATAATAGAGTTTTAAAGCGCGCGAAACTGCAGTCGCCTTACGGCGACGGCGGTTTGATGGCAGTGTTGATTACTGTCGCCTCTCGTCGACGCAGGGCCTTGAGGTGACAAAAAAAAATGAACCTAATGTAACTAGTTCGGTTCTGAGTAGCCTACTAAAAATAAAATATAGTAGTTTCTGGCACTCGGCGGCCGTTACGGCGGCACCGCTCGCTTTGCTCGCGTGGCTCGTGCGTCACAGGTCACAGTTTTAACTTAACCTAACCTAATAATTTTTTATTATTATTTAACCTAATCAAACTAGTTAAGTTCCGGGTAGTCTACTAAAAATAAAATCTATTTAGTATTTGAAAAGCGGACCTTTGTTTTCAGCCAGAAATGCGCTAACGACAGTCGTAACTAAGGTAGGTTGACGGAGCCCCGGTGCGCGGCGTTCCTATTTTTGTCTGCAGGAATTAAAAGAACAACGCCAAAAGGGTTTTCTCGTCAGGATAGCGTGCTGCTATGTTATACTATGTATTATGTAATGAGTATTAATATTTTTTATTTTTATTTCACATTCGTTTAAATTGCATGCTAGTTGGTAAAAACAATGAATCATCTACGAGTATACTGTGTTTTATTATACCTATCTATATCATTGACCACAACTGTATTTTATTACCTAGTACCTACCTAACATTCAACATACAATTATTACATACAATACAACCACCCACCCAAAAGTAATCACCCAATTATGACATTTAAATTTATGGCTCATGATTATTAAACTAATAAATTTTATGCCTCAACAATTGATGCAACTCCAAATTATGCCAAAACAAATTATACCAAATAACAGTTATGCTAACTATTGCATTATGCCAAAGTATTATTATGTTAATAAAAGTTATGCGAAAACGTTATGCCAAACAATATTATGCCTTAAAATTATATGCCAAAAGAGGGATTCCCCATCTCAAGGATATCAAGTAAAGCATAAAATAAAACAGTGAAAGATTTCGAACGTGATATTTTCTTGCTGACAATTCTTCAGTCTGAATTTCTTCTTCGTTTCTAGGATTCAGGATTTTACCGCAAAAATCAAATCTATTTGAGCTGCGTCATTCGTTTTCGGCTTGTTGTCCAAAAACCAAATGTTGAGAAGTTTTACGACAGGAGGACATTTTGTTCGATCGTATTACGCGACGTTCTGATAGAGTGCCTTCTATTAGAGTCCCGCAGACAGATTGCTGACGAGTCGCACCATTAAAAGTTTCTGATTCAGTGATACGTAGTACCTACACAAGGATAAGGAATTCATTCTCTTTGAGACGAGCTCAAAATTTTGGTTCTCGAGCGTAAACCGGGTCACCCATTGTTGGAGTTTATAGGGAAAGCGGTATATTTAGAAGAATATGGCGGAAATAGAATTTCAGTCATCTCAAAGAAAAATCTTAAAAAGGTTTTCCGACGTGCAAAACAGGTAAAGAGTTTCTCACCAAATTGAATCCAAAATTAACGATCAGTAATTAAACACTCAACTCACTCCATGATTCACTTGAAGGTCAAATTGAATTAAACCTCGGGGACGTGTTTGATTGCCATTAAATCACCCTATAAGTAATTAGAACCGTTAAACATAATTACACCATTCGTTCATTACAACCGCCGATGGCCCGACGATAAACATAGATTTCCATGCAAAAAGTCCGATATTTGCATTTAACTTAACGAGTGTAATAGAGTAAATAAATAAAGCAACAAATTAAAAGGCATTTTTAATTGAAGAGTTCGATAATTAAGCATGAATGTTTAAATTAATTAATGAATTTCGTGGAATCGAACGGGCAGAGCTCCCTCCCTATCGACTGTAGTGTTCGCAAAACGAACATTCTTAATTAATGTGAACAGAACAAACGTTTCGCTATTGTAGATGTTCAATAATGTTAGCCAATTTTAAATCGCTCCATTTAATCCGTTGTTCATTTAGATTGATTAAGTTAGAAACGGTGTGATTAAATACAAGTTTTGGAAGATCTGTTGTTGTAGACAGCTAACGTATTATTTAAGAGCGACTCAATGTTTATTTTATAACTTATTTCTTGTAGAAAACCTTATGTTAACTGAAACGTTATTGATTCGTAATAATAACGTATCAAAATGGTCCCCAGGCAGTAAATTCGTGGAAAATATGACGGCACTGTTTAGCAATCCGTATAAATTTCGCAAGCGAGCGAAAAAGAGAAAGTAAGTGTGTCGGATACGCGTCAGCTGGGCAGCATTAGTCAGGCGATGCGAGAAAATTTAATAAAAGCACTCCTTATCGCCCAGTCGCCCAGTACCCTGTCCGCTACTCAGAACAGTTTTTGCAGGCTGTGAGTCGCTCGAAAATTTCAAAATGGACAATTTGTTGAACAGCTAACAGCCACTGATGTACTTTTTATTCTTCTGACATTACTCTGGGTTTTTGAAGTCGAATAGAATTGCTTTACAGTCGGTTAAGTGTTTGGGCGGATTCTCTCCCTCTCGTTTTTGTCCAATCTTCTTGGCGTATTATTTGTTATGTTTACATAAAAAGTGTTTCAGTCTGTTTCCGCTGTCGAAACATTTGTATAATGTTGCTTTTAATGCCATTAACAAAGCAGGCATACAATTTCCCCCTCGCTACACTGTAGAGCCTGCTACATTTTAATCAATAATTACATTTCATGCAATTTTATTATTATTCTATAGTGTTCACGGCAATGTCGCCGTGGTGAGTGCTCCTCGTCATTAGTATTCAAAATGCAAATTGCTGCCAGCACTCAGGGCGTTGCACCCGTCTCAGATCTTACTTTCCCAGAAATAATTTCATTAACATCTGCATACTTGCATGTTCCTTGCAGAAATTCCTTTCAACTCGTCTAGAACCTCCTTGGTACGTCTAGCTAGGTGTTTGCATTGTGAATGCATAGAAAACTTAGTTTGTTATAACACGTTTATTATGTTAACGAGATTTTGTTTGCCTCCTCTTAGCAGTTTATATTCCAGCTGAACGTTTTGTGCTGACCGTAATACTCGTTAAATAAAGTCTCCTTTGAACTGTTTGTGTAGATCAGAAAACGCCTGACCGATTTCTTTATTCCCTGACCTACATTCTTGGAATATTGTATGTATCAGCTAATTCAGAGTTTGTTTTTGCTTTTAAGAAACAAGCAGGCAAATTCCTGCGATTTTGCTGGTCAGCTGGGATATTTCCAAAAGGAAATGTACGGATATTTATAAATTGAGTACGAATTTACCATTATAGTAAAAAAAATCTCTGAGCAACACTAAAAAATACAAAAAAAATAAATATAACCGAATCAAGAAGTCCAGGAATCAACCACATATTGCAGACTTTTCACGTATAACAAAATTATTTATCTTTGTACCGCTTTAAAATACGAGTATATATTTCACTCGTTTCAGTGACTTCATCAATACTGAAAAAGTCGAATAATTTAATATTTAAATTATGACCGAAAAGATTCGTCTGAGCTGACGTGTTTGCATGACAACGTTGTGATTGTTAAATATTTATATCGTATTACGAAGCCCGGTTGATTGCAATTAACTTCAGATATGGGATATACATTATCAATCTTCTCTCACAAAGGGATATGGATCGTATTGTAACAATATCATACAGGAAATAAAAAGTTTGCTTATTGCTTTGTTGGCAATAAGTTCGGCTCTACGGTAACGCTGAATTCGATTTTTGGGTGGAGTGGTAGCAATTATTTGCAAAAGAACAATTAAATGGTGCTTTTGAATTGTTAAAAAGTCATATATTATAATTGAAATGGAACATTGAGTGTTGGAACAGTTTTATGTCTCATCATCAACATCATTTCAGCCGAAAGACGACCAGTGCTGGTCATAGACCTCCCCCAAGTTTCGCCACAATGACCGATTCTATACCGGTGGGCAAAGCTTGAGCAAAATGCAGGTGATTTGCAAATGTCATTCACAGAAAAGCGACAAAACCTAGGAAAGGCTGTGAAGTCTTGCGACAGATCTTAACACGTGCTTGTCTTTGGGACTTCATTTCACTTCTGTAGCACGTCAACTCTGTCTGTGCTACAACCACGTCACTCCAGAGCCTCGTCGCTTCTGTGAGTAATGCCCTATGTGTAATTTGATGGCAAGGTGATTGCTAATGCTACTATGATTAGAGGATTTGTTCTAGAAGCTTTGTTCGCCAATTACAATGATGACCTAGTTTTGCACTCAGGGATTTCGGGTTCAGCTTAGTTCAGCGAATTTAATGTTTTGATTATTTACTTGCTATAAATTTGTGCGACAAAGCGAAACCTTACCAGTAAACGTTAATCAAACAAATACTTTCAGTGCATATTATAATGGTATGTTGCTACGTTTAAGTGTTTATTTTAACGACAGATAATGTTCTGTTAGCTTATTATTCAATTAGCTAACGTTTTGTTCGTTTTTGTTTCTGCTAATAAACAAAAAAAAATCGTTTGTATTTGATAATAATAGCTACTGAAAATCCTAAACCGTTCAGTAAATCCCACATCAGGGTAACTAAAAAAAAAGGGTAACTATAGGGCGACTCTATACTACTGCTTTAGGAAATTCCTTCACTAAGGCCGCTCGGAGGTCTTCATACGTCTCTCGTCTGTCTTGCACACTTTTTCTGATTTGAGCCACAGCCCCGCTGTGAGGGACCGCCGCCATTTCCGCATTATCCTCAATGTCTTGGGCCCATTTGGTGGAGGAATATGATATATCCTCGCCGTCAAATTGGGCGCCGCCCTCGACATTGTAGAATATGACCGCCGCCCTCGACATTGTAGAATATGACCGCCGCCGCGGCCACTGCCTGTGAGCCCGCGCCACCACTTTTGCTACCGTCGTCCGTCATTGCCGTCTTCGTCTTGTTAGGTAGGTGATCCGCCGCCGTGTCGTAGAAAATATCGCCTACCGTCTTCCGTCTTAATATTTTTTGACGAACACCGTACGCGCCCCCAAAATTTGTGGGAATGTGGGCTCAGAATGAAAACAACTGTAAAATCCACTAACTGAATTTATTTTTATTTTATAAGTTTTGCCACACGTCTTCGTCATCTTATAGCTTACGCCATCTTCCTCACGTCCTCTCTCTTTCACTCCAGATACATTCATCCCTTTCGCTTACTCTTACATTCCCTTTTCCTCATTTACAGAAAAATAAGCGTGTGATTAGACTTTAAACACTGATTAGCAGATTCTTAATTCAAAATTTACTTTGGAGATTTTAAATTTAGAACCCGTTAATCCCTACTGATTAACGGATTCTAAATTGAAATGTTTAAAGTAAACGTATGCTTAACGAGTTTTATAAATAAGGCTGAGTGTTACCAGGAAATAAATGACAAAACTTTGTCGAAAGTATTTTTACCATAATGAAAGTACTCAAATACTTACACCCCTATCTACAAGGGTGCAGACATCATTAGTCAATGTAATACTCACAATCAAATACTTAAGTAATCCTACAATTGTGACTAAGTGCTAGAGCTTCATTCGACTTTGATTTAATTAACTTAAGTGCATTTGCATTAATTTTAATCTTGTCAGATGTTAATTTGTCGCCAGGCTAAGAGCGCCTAGACTCTTGATCTGCGAATAAATTATCATTAATTTTGTTTTGAAACGTTCATACTTGTTTTTGACATGTTTTATGTACGGGGATTACAAGATTGTTATTTATTTATTTATTAAGTTCTATATGCACACACAGGTACAGAGGCGGACTTAATGCTTCAGGCATTTTCTACCAGTTTACCTATGGCTGATGTAGAGACAATTAGTGGTAGTGGTGGTGGATATTGGTGTGTTTATGTTTTTGTGTATTTAACTAACTAGCTTCGTGATTACGTCATCACGCACTCTTTCTTTCGTGTGATCGCACTTTTGGTCATGACGGGCTCTGTTGTTCTATCCCACCAAGGCGGATTGGTTTTGAATGTGTGGGTTCACGTAAACCTTTGTTTTTGTGTGTATAAAATTCGTTCAGAAGTTTTTGAGTTTATCGCGTACAGACACGGCTCGACTTCGTTTTATACAGGATGTAACGGAAAGGTACACCTAGTCATATTTTAAGGACTGCATCTGCCCATCGATATGAACAACTTTCTTCAAGAAAATCTGAGGAAACTCTCAATTTTTTTTTTACCTCCCATACAAATATTGATCAGCTGATGATTACTTTGTATGGAAAGTTCATTTTTTTTTTGGGAATTTTCTATTTTTTCTTAAAGAAAGTTGTTCATTTCCATGGGCAGAACCGGTTCTTAAAATATGACCACACCTTTCCGTAACACCCTGTAATATGTAGTGATATACCTACATATGTATATGGTCACTTGTTTTGTTTACCTAAACGGTTTTCTAGGAAAAAGCGATCTGGCGAAAATTGGGTCAGCATGTCCTGTGCATGTTAGGAAATATTTAGTGACGTTAGTATCACAATGGACTTAACATACTCGCAAACTGTTATACAGCTTTGTATTGACGTTTTCCTAGTATCAAACTAAGCTAAATTATTACTTCTGAACTGGATAAATGATGAAAAACTAAACTGGTTTTATGAATAAACTTGTCATGATTTCAATGCTGCACTTGAAAATGACCTCTACAGTTTGAAAGCCAAACGCGACAATGCAACAGCGCGTTTTCATTGAATTTTCAATTTCGTTTTTAATGATTGTCGATCATTGTTCGGTAGCGCTTAAGGCGCAGCTGGTATGACTTCTCATCATTTTAAATTGAACATCACGGCCAAACAACTAGTTTTATATCTTTAAAAAAATATAGATTACTTTAAGACAATTTTCCTCGTAATTTGATGTGTGAATATTTGAAATTATATTTTTATAACATAGTGTAATTAATTTGTAAAGATATGTCTAACTCGGATAAAAAATTAGGAATCACGCAAAAACTATTAAGCATATTTTTATGAAACCTTCATTATTTTAAAGATTATTTAATTATTTATCTTTTAGTATGCGTGTTGTAGTATAATACTTGTTGTTTTATGGCAGAGATACGAAACATCGGGTCTCCTTCACAGTCCGACATATTTTGTGATAGATGTGCCGAGGATACTCGAACGAAAGATAATTTGGATTAAATCAAAATAACCTTACAGACAGGAATTGGTACTGAGCGTTCCACCAAGACTATGCGAACTGCAATGGGAGCACTGCGAGTTAGACTGTCTTCGCTGGATCCCCTCTACCGACGATCGTGTCCAAGCGGTGGGGCACGCTTGCGCACGTAATCACGTGATCGGAAATCACGTGATTACTAACTTCCGCAACAAATTGTTAGAGGGCGCTGTGTGCTGTATCGTAGCGCCATCAATCCACGACATAAATATATAATAGTTTAATAATGCATCTTATTTGGGACAGCGCTCCTTGACGGAGTACAAGATATTTTTTATTATTATTGATAAGTTTGCGTTGCAACACAATCTCGCCTGACATATGGTAAATAATGATGCGGTCGATGATGGGCACACTTGCCTAGAAGTGAGCTATTCACTTTTGACTTAAAGACCTGGAGGTCGAGGTTATTGGAATTAGGAAATACCGACTCCGATAGTGAATCCCACTCTCTATTTGTTAACACAACGATAGTTTCTCTAAACGTTTTGTGATATTTACCAGAAGAGAAACATGCCCTAATCACCACACTGCTCAGCCATATTGGTGATCAATATTCCAATCGCACTTCAATAAATAAATAATTCAAACGTATTACGCGATGTACTAGCGAATATATCTAAAGTAATGTTGTTGACAGGAATCCGATCAGCTTAAATCTAAGATGTTCGGAGATCAGAAATCCAATTTACCCTTATAATAAGCGCGTCTCGTGCGTATACGGAATGATACCTACTCGTTCTAGTGTAAGGAAAGTGAAATAAGTGCTTGTGTAACTGTAAAAAGAAAAATGTTTTTATTTGATTTTTTTTCTTTCGATTCATGGACAGCATGGTGTGGATAGTAGTGACTTAATCAAATGCAAAGTCCGGTTTCCAAAAGATTTTTTTTTCATTGCACAAGCCTGTCATAGTGTCTAACCAAACCACTGTAATTCCTAAAAGTCAGAATCAACAGTGGGAACAACAGAAACACCAGTACTAAGCAATGAAACTTGATGAGTCCCAGAGAAATAAAATGATTCAACTATTTTGGATCCTGCAACGCAACGAAATTAGTCAGGCAATTTACTTTGCGTAAATTAATTTCATCATTACGGTTCTCAAAACGGTGAAGGAAAACTAGCATGTCCTAGAACAAAAAAATCGAACACATGTGACATCCACCAACCCGCATTATGCCCACGTGGTGGATTAAGGCACATTCCCTTTCAAGGACCACATGGCGTAGATAGTAGTGACTGAATCAGTTGCAAACCTGGTTTCCAAAAGTTTTTTTTTTCTCATTGTATAACCCTGCCACAATGTCTAACCAAACCACTGTAATTCCAGAAAATCAAAAGCAACAGTGGGAACCAACAGAAATACCTCTAAGCAATAAAACTTGTGTTAATTATTTCATCACCACTGCTCTCAAAACGGTGAAGGAAAACAACGTGAGGAAACAAACCGGTATGTTGTAGAACCAAAAATTCGAAGACATGTGACATCCACCAATCCGCATTGAGCCCGCGTGGTAGATTACGGCCCACACCCTCTCATAGAGAGGAGGCGTGTACCCCAGCAGTGGGGGCATTAAAAGGCTGATGATGATGATGAACTTGACGAATCCCAGATAAATAAAATGTTTTTTTTTATTATTATTGATAGGTACGCGTTTGAGCGACGTAACCTATTCACTCTTAACTTAAAGACTCCCAGGTTGTAGCTATCACTACGAGAGAAGGCCTATGTCCCAGGACATAGGCCTTCCCTCTATAATAAGTGGAAACGTTTAAAGACTGTTTATAATTAATTATGAATTTCAGCAACTCAGTTTGGAAAAAAAATGTGAAACACCGATGAATAGGCTCACCGGAAAATTTACTGAAAATGCTTTAATTTACCTACAAAGTTTTAAAAAATAAATTGAAAGGCACGTAATATACCATCAAACGTATAGTCAATCCGTACCTTTGTTCCGTTTACTACCCTAGCACGTAAAGCTTACCTAGGAGTACCTAAATCACAGTAGGCGTAACTTATTTACACGCAAGTTATTAGCAGTAGAACCCAGCCATTTACATACTAATCCTTTCAATAGCTCAGCCAAGCTTACAGTAACTTTACGATCTAAGTACTCACACGGCTACACCAATTTACCCATATAAACCTTCAGTATCAAATTCATTGAATATTCAGTAACATAGGTTTTTGAAAATAACTAGGTTCTAGGTGCTTAAATTTTAACGACTACAGGGTCTATACTACGAGTAATATGATAAAGCTAAAGAGTTTGTTTGTTTGAACGCGCTAATCTCAGGAACTACTGGAGCTGCAGGTTCATGAAGGAACTATCTAAGGGCAACTTGCCCATATCATTGAAGCGTAAGCTAATGCATATGTGCTCAACGGAGTGGCCCTCACGGCCCCGGCCGCTACAGCCGCAGGAGAGGCACTGGGCGTAGGACGTCGCGAGACGATCTCCGGTCACCGTAGACCCGGGCCTGCGGACGGCCAGCAGTCCGATCTATCAGCTACCCGCTCGCCGTCCGATCAGCACCAGACCGTTAGTCGACGGCGCGTAGTGTTCCACGCGCGCCTCAAAGAGATGATTGTCAACCACCACTGACAGGTCCCATCGTGGCATGCCTAGGGGTAGCGGACAAATTCTTAACATGAGTTACCGCACCCCTGGGCACTCAGGCAGGGAAGGAACAGGGGTGGGTTTTAATCAGAAAGATCTGACACGCCCTCTCGCTCCACCCAGAGCGGGAGACGTCATTGGAGGTCTTTAGGTTTTTTTATTGGGTATTCCCCGCCATTTGACCTATTGTGCTGAAACTTGGTATTCGAGTAACATCCAATAGACCAAAGTCACGATATCTGCCAACGTGCTATGGAGCGCAGTTATACGAGTACTTAGTGTTCAATTAACGAATCGTGTTCGAAACATTGTACTGCGCTACAAAACGCAGATCGTTGACGTGCCTCAGAAGGCTATGGGACTGAGCTAGACCTGTCTGCCGCATGCGGAACAAGCAGTGGAGATGTAGAACTCAAGATTGGTAA
Source organism: Polia nebulosa (assembly GCA_951329385.1). Classification (NCBI taxonomy): domain Eukaryota; kingdom Metazoa; phylum Arthropoda; class Insecta; order Lepidoptera; family Noctuidae; genus Polia; species Polia nebulosa. The sequence goes on from OX589598.1 coordinate 15,075,340, forward strand.
TCTGAAACCGCAAGACGAGGCCTCGGCAGACCACGTAATAGATAGCGGGATGACTTAGATGTCTTCCTTGAGAATTGGAATCAGGTAACACAGAACCGAAAAGAGTGGACGGTATAGAAGGAGACCTTTTTCTAGCAGGGGGATAGTACAGGCTAGATGTAACAATAATATAATATAATGCTTCGTTGTCGTCTCGTGGTCGCAAGTGCGACTGCTGAGCGTGAAATCCTGGATTCGATTCCCGGTTAAGCAAAAAATCCTATTAGGTTTTTCCATTAGGAATTAGGTACTCTGTAGCTGTCCGGAGTTTGGAAGTTGGTATAACACCCCCGTGCCTCGGAAAGCACGTAAAGCCGTTGATACTGCGCCTGATCTCTCCCCGGTTGTGTCGGATTGCCAACCCATCGAACTATGAGAGTAAAGAAACAGAGAGTTCACCTGTGTTTGCGCACACGGTTGTGCTAGTATCTTCTGCGTACTTATCTAATTTCCGATGAGATTGGCATTTTATTTTTCCAAAATGTTACATGTTCTGTTAGGCACCGACATGTACAAAATTGTACATGTCGACTCACGCGTTTTAAACCTCTAATATTACTATAATGCAAGGTCTTTTACACTGTGGCAAGTTTAAATCACTCGGGGCTTGATATATACTGTAGTTACCATAGATTTTCTACCATAAATATGCATTGAGGGTATTTAAAAAAAAAGTTTTAATACGTATAAATGTCAAACGCGGGGACCGCCCGTGGTGCCTCATGGGTTTTGACGAATTGACGGTTTTTGCGCCAGGTGCCTCACAGGTTAAGTTTTAAGTATTAAATAAGTAATAACTTCACCTAAGTATTTGTTTTCTTAGGATCCCATCAGGCACCACGAATACCCTCAGTATTTAAAAAAAAAGTTTTACTACGTATAAATGTCAAATGCGGGGACCGCCCGTTTTGCCTGATGGGTTTTGACGAATTAACGTTTTTTTGCGCCAGGTGCCTCACAGGTTAAGTTTTAAGTATTAAATAGGTAAGTAACAACTTCACCTAAGTATTTGTTGTCTTAGGATACTGTAAAAAATAAAAACATGTTGGTTACTCTAAAAATAACAGAGTTAACACGATTTTATTCAGATTTTTCAAGGCAACAGTTTTTTTTTTGTGAGGGGAGGGGAAACACGAATCGAACAATAAATTGTCACATTAAAGTTTACTATTTCGTAAACAAATCACTGAATCGAATAATAGTCTTCACAACTCCGCAATGATTTTATAAAACTTATACAACGATAGGATAGGCCACACACACTATTATAGGATAGGCGAGAAAAAAGAAAATCATCCGCGCTTTACATGTACCTACGGGAGATGACAAAAATCTTTTTTTGTATAAGTCTATATAAGTCTTTATTTGCCTTAAACATGGTATCTATAATGTTGTCACAGTCTGGTTTTGATACAATGCCCACATGTGTAGCTATACAAAATATTGTATAAATTATATGCAAAATAATTAATAAACAAGTTAAAGGTGAATTAAATAATGTCACAGATTAATTGATAAAACAATAGTAATCAGACATCACAAACATTTTCTACAGCTGTTAAACAAAATAATGGCGATCAGGTCCAACACTAGCTCAGTGGACATCACTAACTTCAAAATTATTGTTAGCGATAAATGTATTAATATAAAAATTGCCTACAAGTAGGTACAATGGTAGTACAAGGGAAAATATTTAGGATAATATAGGTTTAAGAATAATAATAACTATATTTTCCCTGTCAAGTCCTTATTAATGAACTTTTAACTTAGAATGGTAATTGTAACAGTTAGAAAATATACCTAGTTCCATAGCTCTGCAGGCTGTTATTGAATCCGAACTAATATTATAAATGCGAAAGTAAGTTTGTTTTTGTTACCTTTCACGCCAAAACCACTGAACCGATCATCATTAAACTTCGCATATACGTTGCCAGGGGTACAGAAAGACATAGAACAGGTACCTTTCATCCAGAGAAAAAGTACTGTTCCCGAGGGAACCAAAAATAACTTTCCACGATCACAATTGCTTTAGGACGCTAGATGGTGTTACGTGTCTATTAAAGCATTTTGCTCCAGTGCAAAGCCGGGACGGGTCGCTAGTTTATAATAAACCCAAGAACAACCTAGTCTACATATTGAAAACTAGTACCTAATTGTTAGTTATTTTCTCACGATGTTTTCCAAACATCTGAACTTGATAACAAATAAAGCATAGGGCAGGGTTCAAGTTCGTGTACGGGTGAGGTAAACAGTATAGTATGAGGTTAACAATGTTCACACAAGTCGCTAATAAATGCCGTGTACTCACTGCCTTGGAATAGCTAAAATGGGCCACCACCATGGATGTACTGGCGTTCACATGGTGTTGTTAGAAATCACGAATTGTTAGCGGTTAAAGTGAATAAGTCAATAGACGTATATCAAGTAGGTCTAATTTTCTTAGCACGGGCCCAATTCTATAAAATAACTAACTTGTCAGTAGTGTGTCGGTAGAATAGTAATTCACATTTGGTATTCTATAAATTATTTATTGTCATTGACTTGCCACTGTAGTGCTATTGAGACGCCATAATAAGACTATTGTAATAATTGGTAGTCTGGTCTACTATAATATGTCAATAGCATTTTGAAGTTTTGGCAGAATATCAAATTTGCAACAGTGACAAAATAATGTCTGTTGTGTGTCGATAGAGTGTCGATGGCGTGTTGCTTAACTCAAGTTACAGAATTGAACCCCAGGTCGGTGGTAGTGGAAGGCATTCCGTTCTAATAAAAAAGTTTAACTGGTTAATGATTGCCGTAGTGAGGAGTTTGCCTGCTAAACATTTTTTTTGGTACTTAAACCAATAAAAATTAAAAAAGATAAAACGCATAAATTTCAAGAGTGGGGGCTTGTTACGTCACTTCTAGGTAAAAAGTGGTACATTTTTGGTGTAGGTGGCTCATTTTTTCTTCGTGACAAAAGAAAGTATAGGTGTCCGATATTTTTTGGTAATCTAAGTTTAAGAACAACTTTATTTCTCATAAAGAATTAGAAATCTAACTGACGGACCAATAGATTTTATAACTCATCTACCCTATTATGATTTGGTGATATAGTCGTCTTCACGAAGATTCAAAAGTTTTCTTTTATGACATCCACCCACAAGAAATCAAGAACTCTGTTTGTGATTTTTCCGTTCCTTATAAAGAATCTTCTTTAGAATCCAATCTCGAGTAAAACAAAGGTTCAGAAAGAAAATTGTGGAACAATTTATGCGGTATCCTTAGGGATACCATCGTTTCGTTACACTGAACAATTCATATGTGAATGTTGTCGGAGGCCACTCATAATATTTGCCGAGCGAAAGTCGCTTGGGTGGAATTAATGTTCTTTCGACTATTCTGTCTCCCTAGTACCTACTCGTGAAATCTGAGGCTTTTAGATATTATGAAGACAATGGGTGGTAGGGATTTTTCGAGCGTCTGTGAGTGTAATATTGATACCTAATTTTCCTAGATTTTAAGTGTAGGCCTGTTAGTTGTACATCAACTTACTTTGTTTTTAAAAATGTAGATTTACCTTCTAGTTGATAATGTCAACTAAGCTGAAGTTTGTTATTTTATAAGCGTGTCACAAGAAAACAACTCAAATTCTAACTCAAAACTCTTAACTTTTGTGAATATTTGTTGCAATTTATATCACGTCACATTTTATTGACACTAAAATGATAAAGACAGAGCAATATTCCATCAATGATGGCAGTCAAGCTTTTATGATTGACGGCTTACTCCTCATAAATATAGTTTTCCTGTACCAACACATTCTACCGTAAAGATAAACGGATAACAGAATCTCAATCACCATTTCAACACTGTCAGAATTTATATGACTAGTTGAACCGAATAGAATACTGATGAAGTATCAATCAACAGCTGCCTACGCTATAGAGAGTCTTCAATTCTATATTAGATTCATATCTTAGTATCGAGTACCGGCTAAAAGAAATATGAAAGGGAATAAGGCCGCGGTTTCATGTACACGCGAGAACAGCGAGAACCGTGCGTGCAGGGATAACGTAAATCGCAACGTGTAATGTAATGAGGTGACGCAAAGACGCATTGCCCGGTGAGTAGTGTTGTGCTTTCACGCCCTTAGTAATTTTTATGTGCTGTAATTTGCAATTGATGATCAAATGTTTGTTGTTAATAGATGGAATAACTTTGGTTTCGTTTTGCTTCTTTTTTGGATATTTTATTTTGACACTTTTTTGTTATATAAGTTTTATTTATACAGAAGATATCGTTTTAAAAAATACAAAAAGTTACTTTGTATTTTATCCACCACAGCTTGTTAAAAATATACAACAATTTATTGTTGCATAGTTTTAACAAATTTAAATCCATCGAAACCCCAACCATAAAAAATAATGACAGTCCTACTCAAATCATAATCACGATGCCCTTCGGTCAATAATTAACAATACTTTATTGAAATCCATTTGATAATGCGCCTGCGGCTTGGTGCACACGTGCGCCGTAATGAGGCGATGAATCGAACGCATTAGTTGCCAGCCAGTGTGCAAACGGCCGAACCGATACCTTCCTTGTAACTCTGGTAGCCTGGTACATAGTAACAAAATCGATATATCTAAAGCTTGATGTCCGTAGCTTAAACTAAATGTTTCGTACATAGTATGACGTAACTATGCTCAGCATTCAGATATTAGGAATGTTTGTATAGTTGTAAATTAATTTGGTGCCTATGTTGGTTTTTTTTTTGGTTGGTGGTTTGGTGCATTATTTGGTGGGAAAGCTAGTATTTTCTGGTTTGATTAAGACAGTCTCTAATCAAACTAAAAACTTTTCAATACTTCAGACGATAGGTGAGAAACCTGCCGATGTCTTTTTCCTGATATACCTAACAACCTGGGGTTCTTTTAGTCAAGAGTAAATTAGGTTACTTCTAGGCAAGCTTGTTCCATCGACCGCATCATCACTTACCATCTGGTGAGATAGTGGTCAAACGGAAGCCTATTAATAATATTTAAAAAAAATCCTCTGCAAAGATAGCTCGTCAAACCACCATGGAGTCAGCCGATACAGTACGAATAAAAAGTTAAAATTACAAGGCTCTTACAAAACATACTGATGTAGTGTGGAGTTTATTACATGCGGCGGTTGGTATTCTATATATCGTCAGATTTTTTTTTCAGCAATCCAAGTTGTGACGATTAAAATGTCGGCATCTCAGACCATACCGACTTTTTCTCGAGAAAACTACCTCATCCATAAATTCTAGCCACGTGGTGGATATCTAAAACAGCGATGGATATACCTGTCCATTCAGAAACTAGTACAGCCGGTACATACTTCAAGTGTCAGACATTCATCATGGTGACTGACACCCGACTAAGTGCGTCTATGTCCCGCAATCATACGTTTTATTTATACAATTATTACATGTTTCAATGCTAATCTTGGGATAAACTTGCCATGTATAAGAAAGCAGTGCGATTGGAACTCGGGACCGGATAAAATATTCGACTGGTTTTCCGTCCAGACTTCATGTCTGTCTTTCATCCGACCATACCGTTTTACTTACTTAGCTGAACAGAGCAGGTTATTTTGATTTGGGAAGTTGATCCTACTACACTATCCACAACTACTGCAACTCCTGCCTAAGCGATATACGCTGTTGATCATACAGAAAAGCTACGTCAAGACAACAAGTCCTATGAAATCGATTAATGTTCTGAACGTACACATTCATGATTGAATTTAGAAAATAATAAATCCAAAGGAAAGAAGCAGTTCCATAGTCACAATACAGCCCTTTCCCGAGCTGAACGTGGTACCTAATCTAATGAAAGAAAGTACCTTCAAATACTAAAAAAAAAATGTAAAGAAAACTGTACCAAAAACTGTTAACACTTTTAGTATATGGTTTGAAACAGTACGCTTTTCTGTCTAAATGATACGGGACAGGATTTTTGCCCGGATGAGCTTGCATCCAATTACTGTCAACGTTGACAAGTTTGTCCTTCCCTAGAAAATGTTTTAATTCACTATTACTAAGAAAACTCAGTAGGGCAAAAGACTTGGAATATGCACTTCGGAGAACATTTCCATTTCCAAGCAATACTTCTGAGTTGTTGTGCAAAATTCTAAATCTGTTCAAGCATATATATGTTTTTCTCTAATCAGACTCTATTTACATAGTGTTGATTTAATAGTTCCAGTAGAAGTGTAGACCATACGTGACGAGCGCTTTTGGGGGACTGTCTTTATGTAGAACTTTGACGTTCAAAAAGTGCTGGTTCTCAGCCTAGTTTGAACAAATGACTTTTGATTTTGATTCTTAGTCAAAATTTGGAAAAAGTATAAGTTGAAAAATAAATATTAACTCATAATATATAGGGTGTAACAGAAAGGTGTGGTCATATTGGAAGAACCGGTTCTGCTCATAAAAATAAACAACTTTCTCTAAGAAAAAATAGAAAATTCCAAAAAAAAAATTGTACTTTCTATACAAAGTTATCATCAGCTGATCAATATTTGTATGTGAAGTGAAAAATTTTTTTGAGAATTTCCTCAGGTTTTCTTGAATAAAGTTCTTCATACCGATGGGCAGCTGCAGTTCTTAAAATATGACCATACATTTCCGTTACACCCTGTAGAATAGAAATTTTGACAATAAATCATTTTCAGCAGCAACATTTAATTCAATCCCATGTTTTGGTCTACCATGAATATCGGTTAACCACCAACAATCCATGAAACGTGGTTCAATCTTTTAACTACCCACCTCGGTACTTACCTAAGATATCAGTTACGTGATATGTCCTTACAGGGCGATTATAATCAACAATTCATTCCGAGAGCATCCAGTCCCCGGCGACTGCTCTATACTAGTGATCCCAACATAAATCCTCCAAGTAAAGACAAATGACTCGACCTTTTTTTCCTTTGGATTCCCTTAGGATAAAGGGTACCAACAAATCCTAAGGAACGCGTCTTTTAATGGAATGATTACGCATTCCTAGTCATCTGTGTGTATTTATGTGTTCTAGTATGAGTGTTTCTTGGATCGAAACTGCTCCTGCTCGATGGGAAAAAAGGATTTACTATGTAACTGTCTTCGGTGTTCTATAGAGCTACATCTTAATCTATTTTGATTTGAAGTTTTTAGCATTCCAAAAGTTGAAGTTCTGCCCGATTATTGACTCAATAACTGAACTAACAAACAACATTTAGGCTAAAATGAAGATGAACGAGAATAAAGAGCATTTTGCCAATTCAATAAAAAGCCTAGTTGTTTCTAAATTGAACAATTCATAAATAACCAATGAACTGAAACTAAAGCCCAAGGCTAAAATGGAAAATTGTAAAGCAATGGGGCTAACAAGGCACCAAATTGTCAATAGTATAACAAAAAGACCTTTCACTCTAATTCCCAATTCGAGAGAAAAACGTTCAAGTCTATTAGGGATGTTTAGTATAAATATACAGAAAAAGGAAAAGGTCATTGCCGCAGGGGAGACACCGTAAAACAGATGATAGCAAAGAATTCTACGGGGGCTAACACGTGCCTCTAAATATATGGCTACAGGGCTGTTCGCTAAATATATAGACGAAATAAAGAGAACAAATACGAAATCCTCTGAGGCTAATTACGATACAGAGAAGACTTGCGTAGGCGTATCTGTATTTTCGGTTATACTGAATATTAAGACTTAAAATCTAAACAGTACTTACCTATAAAATAAAATACATTAGGTCTTTACCTATGAAGTTGCCGCTTTATGAAATGGCAAAAACTTTGGGCTCTGGTACTCATACCTTCGGATTGACTTGAAATTAAAAGTTCAAATAAACTTTGCATTTAAAAATAAACCCAATGAAACAAATGAAAAAACTTATTTTGAAAAAGGAATAACATGCCTTAAATATAAAGTATACTAATCTTGGAATTCTATGTCGTTGGCGGGATTTTTTCGAGTGAAATTCAACGGTTGTTTTAATTATTCGCAAATTGATTTCAAGTGAATATTGTGATGAATATTGGTGTAGTTTTGATTTATAAATTTCTACGTAACTGGTATCTCAGTAAAATGAAGCTAATATTTTTATTGTTGTGTTGACTACCTCAACGAAGCTTGCCGAAAAAGCAGACTCGACTCATTTGCTGCCAAATAGGTATACTGCAAAAACATAGGAATGGATTGCATCCGCATTCTTATGGAAAACAAAGTGACTGTACTATGTATCCAAAAACTAAATTTCTAATATGCTAAATGCACAAACCATGCCGTCAAAGTAAAAACAAAAATCTAAGTCGATCCAAACTTATTATCACGTGTGCAGTTTCATAAAAAGGCAATTTAATAGGTAAATATCCAATTGACAGCAATGCTCTAGCCAAATGGTCTTTGCCACCCGTTCTTAGAAACTTATGCTGAATTGGTCAAGAGTCTTCCGATCCCTGTAACCAACTGTTATCCTGGTCGAATATTAATATTATTGAACAATAATTTGCCAATTACCATTCTTGCTTGCTAATACGGTACAGAATCGAAATACTAGAATGCATTTATACCAATACTGATTAAATAAGAGATAACTTTCACAGTAAATGATGAAACAACATGCGAGTAATGAACCCTTTGTCCTAAAACTTTAAGCCCTATACGACTAAAGCTTATTCAGAAGTCTAAACAAAGAACTAAACTTTTGTCAGCTTATCTACGGCACCACTTAACAACTTCAAAAGCTTAACTAGATATTCTTTATTGTAATATTCATGTCCTCCCCTTTTGGTAGAGCATTCATTACAATGGAACTAAATACGCATAATGAACGTCGCCTCGCCTTCTATTTTAGCAGTTTTACAAGTAGATAGGATCACGCGATTTATGAATCCATTGTCTGTACCAACTATTCTCATTTACGTCTACAAGTTGGGCGATGCACCTGAATATATGGATTATTTTTGTTTTAATTCGTCCTTTTTCTTTCTATTGTAAACTGTTTGTATTTCTTTGTTTACAGCGTCGTAAAGTTCTGCGTAATTGAATGCAATTTAGATGGTTATCGCTGCGTAAAATATTATGCGTTGGAAGGTAAATTTGAGGTGGGTTGTAGAGCGAAAAATGCAGTAAAACCCACTATATGTCATGGAGCTTTTAAGTAAATGACAGCCGCAGCAAGTGCCAGCCAAATAAACTATAGAATAAAATAATAACGCACATTTTGGAGCACGTGTAGCTCCATCCATCGCGGTAATTGCTGACAGGCGGAAGATAGCTGGAGAGTTATGACGTCACATAACGTGCTAATGACGTCATAACTGCATTGCCCCGGGCGCGCGCTGACTTACGCCTCTCTCTGGGTGCAATGGATGCGATGCAATTTACTAAGCAAATCCTGCGCGAGACATTTTAACTGGTTTAACACCTTGCCATTAAAGGCACGTAATGACATTACTTGATAAGTGCACCTGATAGCTGATACTGGTGTCATTTTTTTGTCATCCACTGTAAAATAAAGTGGTCATAGTCATGCGTGCTGAATGTTAAAGATTTTTTATTGGAGCTGATGCTTTAAAGATATTCGTGCTACGTTTAAGATAAATATTTCTTCACTCTCTTGTTTTGAATATATAGTGATACAGTAGCAATACAGATATAGTTACAAATATAGCAATAATTTATTGATATGGTAGTTCATTTGCAAAAGGAACAGGTTAATTAAGATGAGCAATTTACGAGCACTTGTGTAATAATTTGCATCGGTGCGAAGAGTATACGATATCTTACGAAGATGTACGGTAACTACTAGTAAGTATTCCAAGTAGTCGATGCAATTCTTTATTTCTATCCCAAACTAATACTTCGCTTGCGACTTCGTCCGCGTGGCTTTTGAAAATATTTATAGTTTATAGCACCCACCAATAGTCCATAATTGCCCCCTAGTATAGTATAGTATAGGGACTCCGTTGTCCGCACTTAGACTCTCATTTGGTCCGTTGTGCGTAGTGAATCCTGGCTAATTCAGCCAGCCTAACTCCGCCCAGAAGCACAGAATCATCCTGGGAGATTCACAGGCTTCGCGGAGCGACCTCACCGTTCCGAGGATTTGTGCACGTTGGGTAGCCACGGCCACGCAATCCAGGATGACATGGGCGACTGATTCTTCAGCGTCAAATCAGCCCCTGCAGAGAGGGCTATCCGTGGCACCTAGGTTGAAGAGATGTTTATTCAAGAGGCAATGGCCCGTGATTGTCCCTATTATGATTCTAAGGTTGGCTCTATTGAGACTGAGCAGTTTTTTGGTTAGTCGAGGGTGTAAGCTTGGCATGGCCATTCGCGACTGCCTGCAATCTGTTGCCCGTGACCATCTGTTATTGTGTAGTTCCGTGGTTCTTTGGCGGATCCATGCACGAAACTGCGAGAAAGGTAGGGGAAGGAGTGGGTACGGGCCCAACACTACCATCTCTGAACCCCTCTTCGCAAGTTCGTCCGCTGCATCATTGCCTAGGGATCCACTGTGCCCCTTAATCCACTGTAGGGTGATTCGATTTGATATCGATATACTCTCCAGGGCAAGGTGACACTCGTAAATTATCTTACTGTTAGTTGGTTTATTATCTAAGGCTTTGAGCACAGCTAAACTGTCTGACAGGAATTTAATTCCATAATCATGTATTCCCAGGCATTTTACAGCTGTTGCCGCTTGTGTCAGGGCAACACATTCACATTGGAAGATTGAGCTGTGTTCGCCTAGTGGTATGTGAAAGTTAATATTGAGGTCTAGAGAGTGTACTCCAGCCCCTGAACCGTTTTGAGTCTTTGAGCCGTCTGTGGAAATGCGTACTTCATCGACTCCTGACTGGTCACTCTCTTCCTCTGCTGTTTGTATACGGTAGTTTTTGTTGAAAGTTGGTTTATTGGGTGTTCTGTCACACGGGGCAGCGATAAGTGGTTGGTATTCAATCGCCCGTTCCAGGATTTCCGTGTGAGCACTAGTGTGGTTTTTGCCCCATATGCCTAAGTGCATAAGCCTGATGGCAGCTAGTGCTGCCTCCTGTTGTATGAATAGATCTAGGGGGGTTATTTGCAGGGCTATCTCCATTGCTGCTGTTGGGGTGGTTTTCATACAGCCTATGATAGCCGAACAAGCCAGCCTCTGGAATTTCTGTAGACTGTCCCTAGTAGTCGAGAGTTTGGTCCTCGTCCACCACACCAGAGAGCCATAAGTCAGCATAGGTCTGATCACGGCTGTGTAGAGCCACAGCGTAATCTTTGGAGAGAGCCCCCATGTTTTTCCTAACATTTTTTTGCATTGATAGAGTGCTATTGTGCTTTTGTTGAGTTTGTGGTCAAGATGCCTGTTCCAGAGCAGTTTACTATCGAGGTACACACCCAGGTACTTGACTTCCTCCTTGAGTGTTAGTTCGGTGTTGAAGAGCTTGGGTAGTCTATGGGGTCCTAGGACTCTTTTGTTGGTAAACATTATTAGTTCTGTTTTCGAAGGGTTGACCGAGAGCTCGTGTTTTGCACACCAGCTTTCGATTATTTTGAAGGCTTTCCTCATGAGATCACAAAGTATGCCCTCAAAAAGCCCGGAGATTAATATAGCTATGTCATCTGCGTAACCCACCGAGTAGAGACCATTAGCATTGAGCTCTGTAATGAGCTCGTTTACGACTAAATTCCACAGGAGTGGTGACAGCACCCCCCCCTGCGGACAGCCCCTGCTTACGATGCCTCGCGTGGTGGTGTTCACAGTAAACTGAATAGCTCGGTATTTTAACATGTTGTGTACCCAATCAATTAGGGTTGGCGCAACACCGTGCACGTTCAGAGCTTGCCTGATACTGGCAAAGTTCGTTTTGTCAAAAGCACCTTCTATGTCAATGAAGGCACCTAGTGTAGGGTTTTTTATTTTGAGGGCACTGCCTATGCGTGCGACTACATTGTGAAGTGCCGATTCGGTTGATTTGCCCGCGCAGTAGGCGTGTTGGTTGGGGTGTAAGGGTATTGCCATTGCAATTTGGTTTCTGATTGTTCTGTCCCCAAGTCTCTCTAAAGTCTTTAGGAGGAAAGAGGTGAGACTTATGGGTCTGAATGATTTGGGGTTGGTGTAGTCACCTCTGCCGGGTTTTTGAATAAATATGATTTTTACTTCGCGCCAGATCAGGGGGATGTAGCGGTGAGCCAGGCATGCGCGGAAGACCTTGACCAGGTGTTCCACTAATGGGTCTCCGCTCCATCTAAGCAGGGCTGGAAAAATGCCATCCATTCCTGCTGCCTTGAAAGGTAGGAAGGTGTTGATTGCCCATGTTAGTTTATCCTGGTCAATGACTTCAGCGGCCACAACCCAGTCCAGGTTGCTCGTGGCTTGCTCATCATAAGGCTCCCAGCTTTCCTTGGTTGCTATCTGGCAGCCTGGAAAGTGGGTTGTCATAAGTAATTCGCTAGTTTCTGTGTCGTTAGTTGTATAGGTGTTGTCTGGTTTTTGAGACATCCTATCGAATGATCTGTTCCTGTGGCAAGACAGGTTTTAACCCTCATTGCCTGATTGCTATTTTCAATGTTTGTGTAGAAACGCCTCCAGCCGTTCCTACCTCTTAGGCGTATTAGGTTTTTATAGGTTCTGCGTTTCGTTTTGTATTGGTCCCAGTCGTCTGGCGACCTTGTGTTCATGGCTCTGTTGAACAGCCTTCTCAGTTTTTGCCGGTGTCTTTCTAGTTCTGGGCTCCACCAAGACTGTTTAGCACCCCTCCTGGGTAACGTGAGGGGGCAAGACTGCTCATAGCTAGATATTAGGATGTTAGTTATGTTGTTTACGTATTCGTCTAAGTTAGTTATAGGGATTTCAGCCGGAGGAGTAGTAAGACTACTTAGCCCTTCTCGGACTAGTCTCGTGAACTTAACCCGGTCTGTGTTACGAGGTATCCTTCTGGGCTGTGGTTTGGGTAGATTAAAGTTTAGGGTGTACCGGATCCACCTGTGGTCTGAGCATGATAGTTCGTTGGACACATGCCAGTCCTGTATATGGTTTGAGATACCTAGGGTTGTTATAGTTAGGTCAATTATTGTTTGAGAACGTGCGTTAATAAAAGTTGGTTCTGAACCTCTGTTGAGTAATACAAGATTATTGTTAAGAATAACGTCAAGCATTTCCTCACCTCGGTTGTTGGTTTTGACATTACCCCAGAGAGTGTGATGTGCGTTGGAGTCGGTTGCGATGATCAGCTCTAGTTTTTCCCTTTCACAGTACTCCACCAGCGATGCCAGCTCGGGAAGAGGCACGTTTTCGTCACCCGGTAGGTACGCCGAGGCGAGTACGATGTCCGGGAGATTCAGTTCTGTTCTGGGGAGCCTTGTTGCTGTCAGGTCTCTTGAACAGAATTCGTTTATTAAAAGGTTAGGTACATGTTTGGGGACGAAAATACAGGTTCGTGGGTTGTTAGTCGAGGTGCCCAGCAGCAACTTACCTCCAGTGTTGTTAAGACCACAGATTTTGCCACCCCTGATCCACGGCTCTTGGATAAGAGCTATGGTCATGGATTGTTTGTCCAGCACTCTGCGTAAGGTGGCCGTCGCAGTTTGACTGTGCTGGAGGTTGGTCTGCAGGATCATAATAGAGAGCATAATTGCCCCCTACATACCAACTTAAAAACAAATACCTCTTTATAAAATTAGTATAGATGAGGCTGTCTGAAAACTCAAAGCTCGCCTTTATAATTAACTGTCCCTTTATGTTTGTATTTATATGTTTTATGTGTACAATAAAGAATAGTAGCTATCAAATCAAAGTAAAAATCGTCCAATACAAAGTGTAGCGCATCGCTACAAAAAGCCTCGTTGCATCACGCCTTTTCGGATAAGCTGACCGGTTACAAATTTCAAATCTTTGAACCTGGAACGTTTTGACAAAATTTCGAAAACGAAAGTTTGGTAGCACGTCACTTGAGAAAACGCCGTGGCACGACCATCATCATCATTCTCCTGCCCTTATCTCAATTTATTTGGGGTCGGCGCAACATGTCTTTTTCTTCCATACTCCTCTATAAGTCGTCATCTCTGTAGTCACCCCCTTTTTACCCATATCCTCTTTCACAGAGTAAATCCATCGTTTCTTTGGCCTTCCCCTACTCTTATAGCCACCCACATCCAAACACAAGACTTTCCTCATGATATTTTCTTTATTCCTCCGCATCACATGCCCATACCATGACAACCAATTTCCATACAACTTTTCAGTTAGCGGTGCCAGTTTCAGACTTCCTCTTACATACTCATTCTTAATTCTATCCATGCGCGTACTACACCACACATCGCTCTTAGCATTCTCATCTCAGCTGCATGCAATTGCTTTTCATTTATCCCTTTTATAGCCCAACATTCTGAACCATACAAGACAGCAGGTCTGACCATTGTTTAATAAATCTTCCCCTTAAGTTAAAGGGAATGCGGGAGTCGCAGATAGTCCCGGTGACCTGCCGCCATTTTATCTATCCAGTTTTAATTCGGTGCTTAACAGTTCGATCTATTTCACTATCGGTTTGAATCGATGTTACCGAAAATCGAAGCACGCCATCTAGCGCTACAGCTTCAGAACTGGAGAGACCGCCGACATCGCAGAACATGTATTTAGTTTTGGGTCTGCTGATTTTCAAGCCAACTTTCTTCAGCTTCTGTTGCTATTTCTCCAATCTGCTCTGGATCTCAGGTCCATCTTCACCGACCAGAACAATGTATTCGGCAAACAGCATGCACCAGGTTGCCTCCTCCTGTATTTCTGACGTAAGAGCGTCCATAATCAACAGGAAGAGGTAAGGACTTAAAGCCGACCCTTGATGCAGGCCTACATCCACACTGAACTCGTCGGTGTTGCGAGCAGCCGACAGGACGTAGGTACTAGATTGCCTGTACATAGCACGAATCAACTCAACATACTTCCCAGGCACACCCTTCTTTTAAGGCCCACCACAACACATCCCGAGGTACCCTATCATATGCTTTCTCAAGATCAATGAACACCATGTGAAAGTTCCTGTGCACACGTCTGTACTTCTCGCACAATAGGGAATATGCATGATATTTTTTATTTGTTGAATTGAAAACTTATTAAAGATAGTGAACAAATACCAAGGAATTTTCAAAATATCATCATCAGCGACGAAGTTATAAAGCTTTAAATTTGATAATTAGAAAGAGAAGTCCGACGTGTTCTTTGACGTCAAAGGACATGACGCCCATACAACTGCCATAGAAACAACGTTTTCGAGAGAGGGACAGATATATTTGTTTAAAATTGTTATATCTCGTTTCATTTTCCATCAATTTTGATTCTGCTTTCACTGTACCTACTCTATTTTAGTACGAGTATATTCATCGATAAACCGGTTAGATAACAATTTTTTTTTTTCATATTCCCTATTGACAGAGGGCAAAAGTGTCATGGCTTATGCCAGGTCGAGGGAATGTACGCTATTGTCCCTCAACCTGGAATAAGCCGTAACACGACCATTTGTATTGAATAATTTGGTGACTTTTTTAATTTATAAATTATGACCAGTGATACCGTTTTATTTATGTCTGCCGTTTAATTAGCACCACTTCATCGGCGCGCATAACTTTGGTGAATCTCTCCAAGAAGAAGTTAGTAATTTGTGATTTAAGATTTCATGGAGTCGAGTCTCGCTCTCACTGATATCTTAAAGACACCTTTTGGTTACTTAGTTTAAATCGTCCATTTCTGTCTTTTGCTACTTTTATCAGTCGATTACAAGCTGAAACTCTGGCTCCAAGCTACAGGCCGAATTTGTGAGGCCATTCGCTGTGCCGAGGCCTTCGGTAACCGTTACCTGACGGACTTACTGAGCCTTAAAGTGCCTGCCTTGCCACGAGGAGACTCGCAAATACAGGACACCTACCTTTTTCCATGCCTACTCGTTAACCAGGGTACTTTAGTGCTGTGGACGGACTTCATCGCCAGGCGCTGATTGCCTGCGTCTGTCGGACGTATTTACTTCTGTTTTTTTAACACTTTAACTGTTCAAACTAAGCTAACGCCCTATATGTAGTTAGTATATTTAGAACCTAAAGAAATTAAAACCAGGTTTTTGACCATAAATGCCTATATAATACATACGGGTTTACTAACTAGAATCTATACGTTGCAACGGACTAGATTTTAGGTGCGCGTTTTTAGTTTTAAACTCTCTAATTTGTCCTAGATTTCCCGCCTAGTTATTTTCTTCTACCAACTTAATATAAAAGAACGAATTTAAATTATAATGCCTTTTGTTTAAATAACTCTTGGTTTTTACCACTATTACCCGATTGCCCCACAAGGAGGGTTACGTTATTTTGATTTTTTATATTATTTTTCGGTGTATTTTTTTTATAAATAAAAAGTTATACGTATTCAACTACTATTACTTTATTTCGCAATAAAAGGCAAGTATCGTCTAACCCCGAAATGCCGAAAACATATAGCACAAAATGTGACAAATAGCGCATTCGGTACAGCGGCACAAAATTGTTGGTGTGCAGATCGAGGGCTATTCTGTGCAATAAACGTCAGCCGTCAGGTTGAGCCACTATAAATCTACCTCGTCGTCGGTTCCCTTCATGAATCACCCGACGAAACGCCAACTTTTCTACTACTTCCATTTCGTAAGGAAGAGTTGACATTTTTCGTGTTTAAAAGTAAAGTAGATGCGGTTTGTATTTTGGATGCGAGTGTCTTGCTTGCTTCGAACTTTTTAAGAATATTTATTTTGGTAAGTACTAAAAAATCGTAAGTAAAATGTTTACGCAAAAAATGCAATAGAAGTCCTGTTACTTTTCTACAGCTTTAGTCTCAAATTGTTTTGTTTTTTTATATGTCTGAATATTGTAGTACGAATTTATGTGACTACAAAACTACTGCTGGATCTTTCTTTCTCTGATTGAGGTAGGCGCAGTAAGAGCTGACCAACCAGCTTTCTTGAATGTGTAAAATGTAAATAGCTTCGATTTTTTATTTCATTTCTTTATTTACAAATAACATTACTTTCTATTTTCATATTTGCATTCGGTATTAAGGGCCTACCTCCGCATAAGTGGCGCCCTCATTGAATAAAAAATCATATCTTAGCATAGAACATAAAGATTAAAGAATCCTATGTTGCGTTTGTTACAAAGAGGGGTATTTTTACGTTGTTAGAACAGAATTCAAAATGTTTGGTATCCAAAGTAATAGGCAAAAGTACCAAAAACGGCCCTTTTTGACACTTTTGCGTTTGATAAACGCAAGACAGGATTCTTTAATATTTACATTCTACGCTTTGCCACGATTTTTTATTCAATGAGGGCGCCACTTGGCGGATATAATTATACGCCTTAAGAAGAAAAACCTTAGACGCAGAACCCCGATGACTGACATGGGATGACATATACCTACAATCTTATCTATAAAAAACGTTAACCACAAATGGTTAGTTTAAATACTTATTAGCAAATTCTAAGTTCAAATTCTTGGTAAAAAAAATATTAAAGAAACCGCTAATCAGTGTTTAAGTTATATAAATAATGTCCTTATTCCGCCTAGCCTTTTTCCCAACTATCTTGGGGTCGGCTTCCAGTCTAACCGGATGCAGCTGAATACCAGTATTTTACATGGAGCGACTGCCTATCTGAAAATCAAAAAAAAAAAAAAAAACCTATTTGGAGTTGCCCAAGCGTGTAAATAGCCGTGGGACTCTGCGGATGTAGAACAGTAAGTACGACCAAGCACTTGGAGTGAATGCTGGCCCAAAATTGCCTATATTTGTCTGTATAACTTCAAGTTAGGAGTGGTCGGCAGCAGTCGGCGAATGTGGCCCTACTCACAATTTGCAAAACAAGTGGTACCTTACTTTCCGGGCTGTTCTCGATGGTTGCACGTCGACTTGTCGAGTGGCCACTCGTTCTCTTCACACCAACACTCCTGATTATTCTTGTTCAGTAGTTAACGGACGCGGTAAATATGGGTTATTTATTATTCCCGGAGGATCCCCAACGTTTACGGGATTTACTCGGGATTTTAGCGTATTTGCGGGGACGATATTAATTTAAGACATTAATTTAGTCTGCGGTGAGATGCGCGCTGTGCCTCGCGGCGTTAGACACACACTCTGACGTCAAAACTGACGTGACGTCGATTGTTGCATTTTAAATTGTCTATAGCTCGCGTAAAGCCGGCCACTCACGTCTGTCTGACAAATTAAAGCGAGACATACACGCGACGTGATACCAACCCCACCCAACTTGCAGAGTGGCGGCAACTCGCCACACCATGCTCCCCGCCTTGAAAGGTCCAGGAGCTTTCAAAGCTGCTAATCTATGCGGAGCGAGTGAGGTTCAAGAAGCGGTGATGATATGTAAGCATTAACTTGTTGAAGAGCTTTGAGGGAAATCCAAGCAGCAGTCCGAAACACCATCGCATTGATATAATGCTCGGGAAAAATAATTATCAGTGTCCTAAGAATGAATTGCGGTTCGACTTGACTATGGTAAGTCGAATAAACTAAATTACAACTATGTAATGGCGTACCATTGGAACGTATAATATGAACCCTAAACTAAATTAAACTAAATTACGTAGTAATAATAATCTATTGAGTTGACAAAGGATACAACTCAGTGACAGGACGCTTATACGTGCCTGACGCGGTTTGAATGTTTTTAACAGAACTATGACTATGTAGTCTGTAAATTTAAGAATGTACATAAATACACGTAACAGTTTATTCCATGAGCAAACACGGTCAGCTATAGTATCTAAAATACGCGGTTCAGTATTCGAAGTTTCTACAAGAAAAACCTTTGATTTAAACTCCGGCAATGTTTCACATTGAGCAGGAGAGAACTTTAAAGGCCACTCGCTCATGGGCTGATGGAGCCATGTGGGGCCGTTCCACCACAACGAGTGTCTTATTAAATCCGACGGCAGCATGCCGCGAGACAGACAATCGCTAGGATTCTCTTTCCCGGACACGTGACGGAAACAAGCGGCAGGTAAGTTTTCCTGTATTTGAGCAATGCGGTTGCTGACAAAAATAGACCATCTATGGGGAGATGAGTGGATCCACGAGAGAGCTATGGTGGAGTCCGAGAAAGCGTGGACACCTGCAATAGGTACACGAGCGGAAAGTTTTTCCTTGACTACGCGAACAAGTTTAGACAGAAGTAAAGCGGCGACAAGTTCTAATCGAGCTAGCGTTGTTATTTTAGCGGGGGAGACTTTGGACTTTGCACATAAGAGTCGGACAGTGATATCACCAGTAGGGTTGGTAATGTGTAAATAAATACAACAGCCATAACCAGTAAAGCTGGCGTCGCAAAAGGCTACGATGTTCACTACAGCTTCTCTAAAGACGCCAATGTGGCGAGGAACCTTTAGAGAAGAGAGTGAAGGAAAATCGCGCGTAAAAGCGGCAAACCGATTTGTGATAGATTCCGGTGGAACCTCATCCCATCCTACTTTAGCTAACCAAAGTTCCTTGATTAATACCTTCGCGTACAGCACAACGGGTCCTACAAGGCCCAGTACGTCGAACAAGCGGGCAACTAGCGATAGAATCGCGCGCTTCGTGCATTTATCATCCACGGCGATTGTTGTCAAAGAAAAATAATCATCAGCGGGTTCCCAGGTTAATCCAAGGATTTTGAAATTATGGACATCATTATCCATGCCAGAAAAATTAACTGGTAAGCGGTGAGACTCTGGGAGAATCTCTAATAAAGCGGGTGAATTGGTAGCCCATTTGACTAAGTCAAAGGAACCTACCTTCATTAAATCAATTAAATCGCGGGATAGACGCATAGCTGTCTGTTCGTCCGAAACAGAGTAGACGTAGTCGTCCATGTAAAACTGAGTTTCTACCAATTTAGAAGCCTCAGGAAAGCGGTCGCTTTGCTCACACGCCAAGTTACGCAATGTGCGCATCGCTAAATAAGGACTAGGTTTTAGTCCGAAGGGAACGCGGTTAAAATGAAAGGTGCGAATAGGCTCACCTTTGCTAAAACGATACAAGATTCGTAAATATTTGCGGTGGTGCTCTCTTACACCGATACGTAAGAACATTTGTTTTATATCCGCTGTCATCGCGACAGGGAATGTACGAAAATCAAGCAATAACAAAAACAAGTCTGCTTGCAAATTAGGTCCGACATGCAAAATGTCATTGAGCGACAACCTCGAGTGAGTCATATAATCCGCGATAGTTTTATTATTATTCTCGCGTAGGGTCATTAACTTACGCTCGAGCGCAAGCAAGCGCCTAGGGGCGTAGCCGTGCGAGCTACCTAGCCCGCCGGGTGAGCGCGCAAAAGGCAGATCGACAAAGTATCTGCCGTCTTCAAATAAGACTGAAGAATTAAAATTATTTTCACACTCTAATTCGTGCGGACCAATAACGTTGAGATGGAATTTCCTCTAGCTCAAAAAACTTATGTAAATTTGACTCGACCTCAATGTCGGCCTGCGCGGTAAACGAAGATGCAATGTGTGTCACATCACTACTACAACAATCAATATCACCCATAAGTACATAACCGAAGCTAGTCAGTACAGCAGGGGGTGCGCGGGTACCTGTGTCGACCCTGTCTCCCAGGTAAATAAAGGGGAACAATTGTGCTCCAAGCACAAGATCTATTCCGCTCGGAACATTCCAAAGCGGATCAGCGAGCTGCAAGTTACTTAAGTATGACATGTTATCATTGTTATGTAATCTAATTAATTTCGCGGGAAGTCTATCTGTAATACAATCAACAACTAACGCTTGTATCGAAAACTTCGTATGAGGGTCAAACCGAGATTCTATGTTGAGATGAATAAAACCGTGTATTGGTTTCGATGACATTCCAACACCTTGTAAAAATGAATTGCGTAATTTAATTATGGGTAAGTTCAAACGTTTACAACAGTCCACAGTAATTAAATTATTTTGCGATCCGTTATCTAGTAGGCACCGAACCACCTCCTTATCTCTGATGTCGCTATAGTATGCATATAACTGCGCGGTCGCTAGCAAAATGGTTGACCCAGTTTTAACAGCTGTAGTGAGCGAAACAGATGTATCCTTAGTAGGCGCTTGCGGCTCGGGCGATAATGACTCATGTTTTTCTCGAAATGTAAGAGAGAATGGTAGACTTAGCGCGCGGTTCCGTCTGTAAATTATTACCGTATGAGCGTTGTAGTACCTTAACATATTCTTGCATGAATGTTATAAACTCAGCATAGGAAGGTAATTCTTTTTCACTCACACGTGATTCAAACTGTAAGACAGTTTGCGCGTCAACCTTTCTTAAACCACAGTGTAATAAAACAAAATCCAGTAAGTCTGGAATGTCTAACTGCTTCAAGGCTGCGACGGACGCTGAATATCGTTCCACAAAAGTATTGAGGCTCGCGGCATTTCCGGCGCATTGTTTAATATCCAGTATATTATTGAGATAATGAATCCCTAAACTACGCTTATCTTGATACCTTTTAACGAGACTGTTCCACATAACGTTGTATGTATCACCTGTAGGAACAATGCCCGCGGTCAGCTTCAAGGCATCATGAGTCAACTTACTGATCAAGTACTGGACACGCTGCGAGTCAACCAGATCGGTATTTAAATGAACATTGCTTCGAAACATTTCATAAAATATGGGCCAATTTTCCGCTTTACCATCAAACGTTGGCAAATCTATGGGCGGTAATTTTATCCGAGTACCCACTTTGTGTTCCGATGTTTCGTTTTTCGAAAGTATGAGATTACGTTTATATTTAATATTAGAATATAAGTCTTCAATAGAATATAGACTCGAATAGTCTGGTGCGGTTTGGTCAATCTCGAATTGCAATTCATTCATTTGTTCTACTATTTCCTCAAATTTGTTATATTGCTCAGTAATTGTTTCTGACTGCGCTAAGAATGTCTCATTTGAACGTGAATCATAGTTCGAGATGTTTCTGGAATCATTATATATGCGATTAACTCGCTCGAAAATCATTTGTCTTTTAGCGGTAAGCTGAGCCAATTTAGCTTCTTGCTTGCGGGACGCCATTTTGGGGCACTAATAAAGTTATGTGCCTACCGTAATGACTTGTACTTAATTTGTACTGAATTTTACTGATGCCTATCCAGGCTCGAAAGGACCATCTAATGGAGTTGCCCAAGCGTGTAAATAGCCGTGGGACTCTGCGGATGTAGAACAGTAAGTACGACCAAGCACTTGGAGTGAATGCTGGCCCAAAATTGCCTATATTTGTCTGTATAACTTCAAGTTAGGAGTGGTCGGCAGCAGTCGGCGAATGTGGCCCTACTCACAATTTGCAAAACAAGTGGTACCTTACTTTCCGGGCTGTTCTCGATGGTTGCACGTCGACTTGTCGAGTGGCCACTCGTTCTCTTCACACCAACACTCCTGATTATTCTTGTTCAGTAGTTAACGGACGCGGTAAATATGGGTTATTTATTATTCCCGGAGGATCCCCAACGTTTACGGGATTTACTCGGGATTTTAGCGTATTTGCGGGGACGATATTAATTTAAGACATTAATTTAGTCTGCGGTGAGATGCGCGCTGTGCCTCGCGGCGTTAGACACACACTCTGACGTCAAAACTGACGTGACGTCGATTGTTGCATTTTAAATTGTCTATAGCTCGCGTAAAGCCGGCCACTCACGTCTGTCTGACAAATTAAAGCGAGACACACACGCGACGTGATACCAACCCCACCCAACTTGCAGAGTGGCGGCAACTCGCCACACCACTATTCTTACACCAATACACTCTAAAAAGTCCAATTCCGGAGAGACACACATTCCTCACAGTACCTACCTTTGCTTGATATATAATTGCAAGATACCTCGATGCCATATGTCATTCCTGTGATGGCATATTGCACTGAAACGTGGTCACTCACAGTGGGCCTCATCAGAAGGCTTAAAGTCACCCAAAAGGCAATTTGGAGGGCTCGGAGTTTCCTTGCGTGATCAAATCAGAAATAAAAATATCCACGAGAACCACGGTTACCAACATAGCCAGAAGAATCGCCAAACGGTCGATGGGGCCGACTGGAGTGGCAATCGCGTATCGGAAGACGCAGCGTTGGAATGCCTCCAACAAGGTGGACTACTCAGCAGGTCATCGCGATGACCTGGCGAGGGTCGCGGGTAGCCGACATATGCTAGACGCACAGGACCAGTCGTTGCCGCGTTATGGCGACACTTAGGGGAGGTGATGATGATGATGATGAAGGTATCTTTGAAAACTTAGAGCAATATGAAAATAACTGGTTAAGCTGCTTTAGGTAATCATAATTTTTCATCCAAACCTTTACGAAACGGTTGTAGAAAATGGAAAACAACTTCAATAATTCATTTTTACGAGGAAGTAAAATAACTGGCACGTCATGCTCTTTTACAACTCACATAAAACTATAATATTTCTAGCTTAATGCATAAAGTAAGCATACAATAGGAATTCACGCAATGCAATTAAATCCGCCTACCACAGTGGGGTTGAAGCCCCAGTTTTCGTACTAAGATACTTTAACAGTTTTTATAGGCAATTATTTTGCTGAAAATTTAATGGAAGGTGTAATAAAAAATATGCTTACCGTTATGTAGCTTAAATTATCTCTTAGTTTCTTCATATTTGTTACTGTAAGTACTTTGTGTGCCAAATAAACATGTTTTCTTTCTTTTATTTTTTTTCTTTCTTGTCTTTTTCTTACTTTACTTAATAGTTATAAGAAAGTAAAGTGAGGGCATTGGTGGCCCAGTGGTAACAGTCACGACTTACAAGTTGTAGGTCGTGAGTTCAAACCCAGGCAGGCGCTTTAGTTTGTGTAAAAATACCGGTTTCATCACCACTACTCTCAAAACGGTGAAGGAAAACATCGTGATGAAACCGGTATGCCTTAGAACCAAAAATTCGAAGACATGTGATATCCACCAGTCCGCACTGGGCCTGCGTGGTGGATTACGGCCCACACCCTCTCACAGAGAGGAGGCCCAGCAGTGGGGACATTAAAAAGGCTGATGATGATGAAAGTTATGAAACTTATGCTTTTTAGATGTTTTTAGAAAAATATTTTCTTGGTATCACCCCAGGACAGCAAGTAACTATTTGCCAATCTTTGCTTGTTCATTCACTACTTACTCATTTCTAGAAATTGACTTACCTCCTCAGTAAAAGGTGATTGAAATGGCGCAAACGAAAGAATAACATAAATTGAAGAATTCAGAGAAATCGTGTTAAAAGTTGTTCCACTGGGAAACGCACTTATTATTGTTTCTTCTACTACAATTTATTTTCCAGAAAAATAAAACACTTATAAACGCATTACCCACACTAGCCTATAATTAGTTGTTTCACCCTCCAAGGCTTATAAACGCTACGGAAAAAAGATTACGAGCTGCCGGCATTCTGAATATGTGCTATTAACATACTGGCTGAATATCTGATAAAGGGCGTTTGTGAAAATTTAGTGGATGCTCGGTAATTACTGGATCTCCGATACGATCGCGTCGACACGCCCCACCGCGCGCCTTTACATGTATGCCAGTGTATGCGTATGCAGATGCACCAAGCAAGAGTCACAAAGCTTTGAGAAAAATTGGGTCTTGAACTTACGAAGAGAATAACGTCATTTTTCTCTTATTACTCGTAGATTTTTTTTATTGTTGAAAGGCACGCGTTTGACCTCTATCTCACCTGATGGTAAGCGATGATGTGGTCGAAGATGGAGCACGCTTGCCTGGAAGATCTCATGTACTTTCTTTTTAACACGCTTTTATTGGCCTCAACTGTAACTAACTTCGTAAAAAAATCTATGAAGTTAAATTTGACCCACTTTCCGGTTTGAACTGAAATTTTGAATTCTTGTTTAGTTTGGATGACAATCCATGATTAGCTAAGTGATGTTATTCTAAATCGAATAGTGCGGACTCCTAAAAGGTGACGGACTAATTATTATTTATGCATTCCCACGATATGGGTGTCAAATGAAATGGTTTGCTGAGAAAATACGGAAAATACAAGAAAAAGCGTGTTTTTTTTTTGTTTTTTTTTTTAACTATGTTTTTAATAGTGACTTAATGCAAATCTGTTACTAACAATTTATGGATCTCTTAGTTGTTCGAAATAAAATTATTTTATTTATTTTATTGTTTTCCGCACACTACGAAAAAAAAGTAAAAAAAAGGTGTGCAATCGACGTGTGAAAGTAAAATAACTATTGGAATAAGTAAACGTCTAGTTTGGGGATCACCGTTCAATCTGCATAATGTAATGTACTTGATTATTAATAAAGTATTAAAATATTTAAAAAAATGTAAGCCAAAAAAGAAGAGAAAGTGTTCATAGTGCATCAAAAAGTTAACCACATCGCAACCATGGAAAAGTGGTAAAAAGGCTAGCAACATTGCCACAGTGATTGGCAATGATGATTCTTTGGCCGAAAAATCAGCCAGCTCAAAGTCCACGTGAAGAGTTGATCGACCTGCGAGTAATAGGAAGAAATTGTAGAAAATCTTTCATCAGGATCTCTTTAGAGGGATTTAGAAGTAATCGCACATCACAATTAAACGAAAAATAAACATTAATTCGAAATTTGAAATAAATAAAATTGATTTAAGACGGCTGTAGGCACGACTGAATTTTATTAGAATGTAAAAGTAATTTTGATAGGAATAAATCGTAGTCATGTACCTTACCCCTGGATACGTCACTGGAAAATATAACTAGATAAACTGAACATAAACAATGAACAAGGCACTGCCTCAATCGATATTCCACATCTTTCTTGGATTACGCTCGTCACCGTCAGGCGAAAGGACATAACACCAAACAAGATCACTGAGCGAAGCAAGATTCCTGTATTTTCCAACAGTATGTTAAACAAGAATGAGTCACCTAGTCCGCGCCACCACCTTGCGTCGCATGATCTTGCGTGTCGCGTCTGTTCCACTGCATTTAACTCCTTTGATAAATTATTTTTCTTTCTTTTTTCTTTTTTCTTTGCCTGTCCGCGATGGAAATCTAGCTTATGCGCAGAAAGGACATTTTATTATCGACCTCATTTTATTGCAAGAATGCAGAAAGCTTGTAATGAGGTATTTTTAGTACAAAAACTTTTATGGACAAACAGTTTGATTCAAATATTTTTAGGTATCTTTTTTCGGAATGATGTTTTTCTGATAAATATCAAAAATTCACCTTGATACGATATATTATGTATATTTAATCTGCATAACATTTAAGATTAAATATGTTTAATGTACAAAATATTCATCGCAATCCCCTAGAGACACAGAAATTTTAAAATACAATTCTGATCGTAATCTACATAAAGTTAAAACAGCAAAGATCGTAAATAACACTAAGTATTATAAATGCTCAGTAAAAATACATATATCTTGGTAAAAATAAAAGATTCTTGCTACAGATAATAATATGTCATGACTCCGCAAATATGAAATAATAGATTGTGTTATCTCCCTTTATTCTTTAGATTCTTCGATATAATTACTGGTGAGGTGTTACAGCTATGGAACAGTCAACATTAATACAACCTCTAAAGTTTTTAACGTTTTTTGCGATGCAGATGGTCGGATGTTGTCATGATTCCGCGAATTCTTGTACCGCCGCTTAATGTTTTAATTAACCCGTGGTTAATCTCGACTGCCAAAAAGACCCAAAAGCCTATTTTTTTTTTGTTTCGGCACCAACGTCTCGGCCACTTGTTGCCACTTCCCACGCAAGCGATCTGCATACATTTGCAGGCTCTTTCATCCTCGTACTTAGCATAAAACAAGCCCGACACCAAGTCATTATGCAGTCTCGGATTTCGAAGTACGGCTGCATAAATTTACGCCATTATCAAAATATCGTGAATGAAACAAACCGAGCATGAAACGGATTTAACCAGTTTAGGGGTCATTAACGCACGCAATGCGTATTGTTCTGTGCTTATTTGCACGTACGCGTTCGTAGGGTTAATACGAGTGGAAATTGACGCATTATGATGAATGTTCCAAATTAATAAATATGTAATTAAAGGCAAATTAGAGCTTTTATTAATTTGTAGAATTAGTATTTGAATTTGGGAAATAATAATAGGAACGTTGTTAAGCGTGTAATTTTCGTGGCTGTTAACTTCATGACGTCACAAAATTATACTTGCGTGGGCGGTAAATGTAAAATTGTTTAAGTCCCTTCATCAGGCCT
Source organism: Polia nebulosa (assembly GCA_951329385.1). Classification (NCBI taxonomy): domain Eukaryota; kingdom Metazoa; phylum Arthropoda; class Insecta; order Lepidoptera; family Noctuidae; genus Polia; species Polia nebulosa. Next base: position 15,102,627 of record OX589598.1, read on the forward strand.
GTGTAGGGCGCTTGAGATGTAAAGATGTCGACGGGGCGCCCACAAATCCTTTGCTCGCTTGACCTAAGGGATCCGTGATTCCACCTCAAATATTTGGCACATTTCTCCACGAGCGTTTAGATCAAAGAGCATCGAGCAATGACCGTCAAAAACACTCATTGATAGCTTCCTTTGATGATCAGTACTCGAGGTACCTACTCCATTATTATGAACGCCGCTCGAGGCGCCGGGCCTCCCTAACAATTCACTCAAATACTTAGCTTGAGATAAACAGACGAAAATTCGTCTTAGATATACCCGACCGGCTTTCTTCACTAAGTCCAATGTTTACGAAAGAGGTTGATTTTATACCGTTACTATTATTCGCTTAAATATTATTTCAAGTAGATGTATTTTGTATTTTATTTTTGCTATACCTTTTTATCATTGAACCTGTATGTAATACAACATTTTGTATTATCCAAATTGCCTGAATAGATATTACTCTTTTCTGTAACAATAAGGAGGTTTTTTATAGGTTAATTGGTTTATTTCATCACAACGCTGAGAAAACATTCAAGATGTATTTTGATATAAATAGCGCTATGAAACCATCAATTACATTCCCAAGTGGGACCGAAACTGTCACCAGCATTACAAACACATTACAAAAGCAATCAAACGACTAATTACATCGCCAGCTGTATTGTTACAGACCCAAACACTATTATCCTTTGATATCGTTTTAAGGAGTGATCAAATTTCACTAAATCCCTATAAGACAATGAATATTCATATGTGTTTAGTGGAGCTATTACTTAGCTCAACGCGTCGAGCCAATCAAATCTGCCGATCGCGCAATTTGGACGCCATCTCAGGAATTATGCTCAGCCAAACTGGTTCCGCAATAAAATTAATGTTCCTGATAAAGTGACCAAACCATAATTATGTCTTAAATCCCTCAACTATAGTTTGCTTAAGATCATATTATCAAGTTGTTAGTTTCACCACGGCTCTATTGAAACCCTGTTATCTGTACCAATTTACTGGTAGCGAAATTTGACCAGAGTAATTTTCTAAGCTTTGTAATGACTCAAATAAAATTAGCTAAATTAATTACGTTGAGATACTAGAGAACTATGTCAAGGAGTTTATTTTGAAGATAAGTTTATTAATCTGAAATACAACGCAAAATTATTAACTCTCGCCTGAATCAACGTGTCTACTAAATATTTAATACAGAATTACAAACGAATATTAAAATGGGCTTCATTAATAATATACTCAATGTTCTGAGAGCGCGAATTAATATTCGATGTGCTTATGATAAACAAAATAAAATAATTTCTGAGTGAAGACGATTTCGGCTCTTTTGTGTTTGCTTTGTTTCGTATCACGATTGCCAGGTGGCGACAATTTCAAACTTTTCAATGGGAGCCGTCCTCTAATTAATTCTTGGTTGTAATTCTCGGAGACTCTATTCATTTTAAGTCTCGAGCTCGGAGTGTACTGCCATAACTCATTAAAAATTTCAACCAGAGAAGTATTCGCGAATGTTATTATAAATTCCGCTCCGTACGGTTCGCTCAACGCCGCTTAACTTCACCACAGTTTACGTGTAACGAAATTCGTGTCATTTTACAAAATTTCGGATGATTAAAAACTCTGGTGGTTTGATAACGAACGCCGCTGAAAGCAAACTGTAACCAGAACAAACATTCCGATGAATATTTGAGAATGTTTCGTTAACTTCAACATAACGTTACCACAGAGCCCAGTATTCAAATAACCAAGGCATATAATACAAACAGTTATTTACTCAAAACAAAACCTGAATTAATTGAATCTAAAACCTTTATAGGTTTAGGTCCAGTTTGTTTAGGCTACAGACTCAAGTTTCACACATAACTCAACCACGAATAGCTGTAGATCTGGACCACAAATTGATTGTAATGGCCGATACAAAACTAAATCAACATTAAAATTGTATTCAAAGCAAAATATAGCGAAGGTTAACAATTTGCGGTCAATTAAAATCTAAAAATAAATCCCTATCAATCAAAAAGCTAATCATAAAAGTTACAAGAGGTAGGTAGATATATTTATTTTCTTCTACGGGTAAAACAGAAACGGCTTACATTGAGCTAATAGCTCGTAGCACTGTAGCTAAAAGCACAAACAACATCGAAAACGAAACAAAAATAAACCTTCACTGCGTCCGCAACATGTTTCAAATCGAAGCCGCACGCAGCAAAGTTCTTAGGAAACCTAATCAACTCCCCACGTTCAGCAAAACAGGTTCTTTGTGCTCGTATAACCTAGATTCTTTAGAAATTAAGCCAAGAGCCGTTGAGTGAACTAATAAAGAGAATAAAGACATAAGACAGGTCGGATTGAAGTGTGTTCACGACGTCATAAAATGTTTTTAAAGCCAATCTGCGGCACTTTATCGTGCGGTCCGCGCCTGTGTGCGTACAGCCTAAAATATGACGTGAAATCTCAGCAGAATTACGCAGTTAATGTTAGACGTCTAATATATCACCCAAGCTGTTTGTAACGCCGTAAATTGGGTAATGGAAAATGTCAACTGTTAGAAGGTAGGGAATAAAGATGTATGGAGGCTTTATGTAATATTTCAAGTTATTATCAGCGTGAAATGCATGCATGATTTTGTTTCAAAGATTAAGGTACATACGTGTCTATTGTCCTCTCTTCAAATAAAGACATCATGATAATAACAGACATGCAATGTTGCCAGTATTTCACAATCAACATTTTAAATGCTTTATGCTATGATTTTTACATGTTAGCATAACTTCATTAGATCAACCAACAAAAAAATATAAATTTCAGCAATATTCAGCGTGCAGATATTGCTGAAATTTATGTTTTATAACTTGAAACAGAAATAAAAAACTGCGGTTTTAATCGTCGTTTCAACATACATATTATTTTAGAAAAAAAAGCCTAGCAAATGATTGTTCCCTGGATAAAATATCCTAGTAGGTACCCATAAAATCGTTATATTCTCACTTGCTTGAATCAATATCGATACTGAAAACAATAACAATAACTCTCAGAATATACCACTACCTAAGTAAGGCTCATTCTTATTCAAGCGGCCTATCGTTTAATCAATCTAATTCTAAGGTTAGCATAACTAGCGGATTGGTTGCGAATACTAGATATCCACTCAAATTACGTGCCTCAGTGCTTTCATTGTAAACAGAACCTACTGTTGGTATAAAGGGGTGCCTATATCGAGGGTGTTTGTAAGCGAAGCTAAAGCGAGAAGTGTTAATTTACTTTATTTTACGATCGGTGTCTTCTTCAAAGATATAATTCTGTATAACAGCTTACTGATTAAAAACCTTCTGCAGCATATGGTCGGTGCCCATCTCAGCCCGTCTGTCACACTAAGGGTGGCTGGATGCGTGATGTCGAACGCATGTGTAAAGCTATACCAGAAATGGATAAAGTCATCATTACTCTATTAGATGAAGCTAAAGCAATTCGTCCGTTAATGAACTAGAAATCTCTAGATCCGGACGAGCTGCACAAGTTCTGGCAAAAATGGTATAGCAGCTCTCACAAACTCCTGGCATCTCAATTCCAATCAATGCGTCAGGCGGAAGGTGAGGACGCCGTGACGCCTCTCCAGCCACTCCTCAAAGAGAGCCACTACCGCCGCAATGGTGGCGTGCCCAGCGGTATTTTATTGCTTAAGGTGAAAAAAAAAATACATGTATGTCTCTACTGCATGCAGCTGAGATGAGAATAATAAAAGCGATGTGTGGTTTTACGCGCATGGATAGAATTAGGAATGAGTATATAAGAGGAAGTCTGGAAGTGATACTGCTAACTGAAAAGTTGTGTGGAAATCGGTTGTCGTGGTCTGGGCATGTGATGCGGAGGAACGAAGAACGTGAAGAAAGTCTTGTGTATGAATGTGGATTTTTTTTTTTTTTTGCTGTAGGAGTAGGGGAAGGCCAAAGAAACGATGGTTGGACTGTGTGAAAGAGGATATGGGTAAAAAGGGGGTGACTACAGAGATGACGGCTAATAGAGAAGTATGGAAGAAAACCACATGTTGCGCCGACCCAAATAAATTGGGATAGGGGCAGGAGAATGAATGATAGAGAGTAACTCGATTATGTCTGCCTCTTAAAATGGATGTAGAAAGGGGTCCCGAGGTACTAAGGAGCTACTTACTCCTTATCGACATGGCCCAAAGCCAACAGGTTCGTCGATCCCGCAAGGATCTGTCGACATGTTGAATAGATTACAAGAAGGCCTATGACTCTGTACCACATACATAAAAAATAAATGCAACTTTGCGCATCTTTCAAGTCATGTATGAGGCAATTGAGGCAATTTAAGACAGACCTTCCGCTATCTTGGATATTCACGTTGAGCATGAGCCTATGATGAAACAGGGCATATTTCAGACCGACAGTTTGAGTACACTATCGTTCAGCTTAGCCCTGAATTACTGGAGGACTCAGGCCTGAGCTATCGGTTAAGAAGATGGTCAGGCAATATCTCACATTCTTTACATGGATCACCTTAAACTCTTTGCCCCTATCAATTTGCGACTGATGGAGCTACAGAAGGTAACTGAAACTTTTAGTAACGTCATCAGGATGGAATTTGGTGTGGACAAATGTGCAGTCATGCATGTATAGCAAATTATGCAGATTATGGAATCCGAGGGAACTCAACTCTTGGATTTCATAAACCTTCGATCCCTCTCCTCAACCGTAACTTACAAGTATTTGGGTATGTCGGTAGAGTTAGGCATTAACGAGGCTGACATGAAGCAATCGCTAAACAAGCCCTTTTTTGACCGCCTGAAAAGGTATTAAATATTCTTTAGTCGGGCGGTAATAAAATGCGCGCTTTCAACGGGTCATGCTGGTTATAATGCACTCTTTCGGCATACTTCAATCGACTCAGACCGAGCTCGACGCCCTGTATAGAATGGTCCGTACACTGTTCTCGGAAATGACCTTGCTTGACACGTTGTACTGGGGTCAGTCTATCATCACTGACTTCAGTCAGTGATAAACGCGCAGCACAATTATAGTTAATGTCACCATCCCACATGATGGGAACCTCGTGAAAGCTGAGAAAGTGAAGCAAATCAAATATCTCGACTTGGCACACGAGGATGTCGACATGTGGAATGTGGCCTCGGTTGTCATTGTGCCGATTGTCGTTACCGCCAACGGCATGATGGCAAAGAGCCTCGACGACCACCTGTCGAAGCTGTCGTTACGCGGTTGGATCAAGGCCCTGATACAGAAGGCAGTAATCCTAGATACGGCTCGCATTGCGAGGAGGTTCCTGTCTTTGAAGCCCTAACCTCCAATAGCTTGGACACTGCTTCTGATCTACTTTTTTTTATTTTAAAATTTATTTTTTATAAGATTTGTTTAAAAGAAATATTTAAAAAAATAACCAATATTTATAGACGAGTACACAATACTCCCAACCGAATTTCGGTCACAGTGGCCAATCTCATCGGAGATACTCGTATTATGTACAATGCAAGTGTGCGCAAACACAGGCACAGTCTCATAGTCCAATTTTATTAACATACAATTACAATAAAATAGATAGGGAAATTATAATTAACAGCACCTAGACCGTCGTACCTTTTAAAATCCAACTGTTGCCTAGTTGTACCTTCATATTCGCTTGCTAAACGCGTGTGTTGCGCACAGTCCTTAAGGCGTATATAGCCGTCAAATGGCGCCCTCATTGAATAAAAAATCGTAGCAAAGCGTAGAAAATTGACGAAGTTTTTTTCATTTATATGTTTCTGTTATCTAAATGGTGTACATAGTAAAGAGTATTCTGTTCTATTCTATTAAAAAATCGTATGTTGCTTTTGTTACAGAGCTTAAGGTATTTTTACGTTGTTGAAACAGGACTCAAAGTGTTTCGTATCCAAAATAGTCAGCCAGAGTGTCAAAAACGGCTGTTTTTGGTACTTTTGCTCACTGCTTTGGATACGAAACCTGTTTTAACAACATAAAAATACCTTATCCTATTTGTAACAAACGCAACATAGGATTCTTTAATCTTTACTTTCTATGCTAAGATACGATTTTTTATTCAATGAGAGCGCCACTTATGGGGAGGTAGGCCCTTAACTTTTTTAGTTTTATGATTTAATACACTAGCTAACCAACACTGTATGATTAAATTAGTGTTCTGTAACACTCGGTTAATTAAATCATCTACAAAAGTAATCTGTGATATTTTGAAGAGTTTCATATAGAAAATAATACACGCCTAGCTTATAGTTTTAACATATTCATTGGCACAACTAAATCTTTACGATACTAAACTACACAAACCACCTGTATTAAACCTTCCAGTTGATTATCCTGAATAATAAAAGGCACAAAACTGTATTTGCGCCGTCCATTAGCACATAATAACGTTCAATTTAGCATAACCGCTCGTTAGGTGGCTACACTTTCAATTTAGGAACAATTAAAAAGTACTAAAACCGTAAATCACTAAGACATGCAATATGCGAATTATGACATTGGCGGGTTCGCTGGCAAGGCTCAACAATCACATTGGTAGCTGGGTAATGGATGGCTCGATTTGACGTGATTTAATTTCATTCATTTATTTTTAGGTGTCTTAATATATACGTACTGTATGATTGTTGTGGCTTAGAGCCTATTATACATTAATATCACTCCATTTTTTTTTCGGTAATGGATGAGCCATTACCGAAAAAAAAATGGAGTGATATATAAAAATGAAAATATAATACGACTCTGTGAAAAAAATTTCATCTGTTACCACAAAATAATCACATTAAGTTGAAGCTAAACCATCTTATTTTAATGAGTTCTCTGAGTCATGTCACCGAGTTTCTGCAGTAAAAGATGCGGCACTTAACCTTGTGGTGATTTTCAGGAAGCGCTCTCTCGTCTTGATAAACTGTTTGGAAATATCCCTTGCTACTGATCAACAACCACCAACGTTTTACATAGAAGTTCCAGTCCAATATTACGTATTGACATTGTTTTGCAATTGCAATTTAGAAAATATTTTTGATAATTTTATACCATTTCATCACTGCAGATAATCGCCACATTTTTTTGAGAATACCTACTAGGTACTTATTGTTTTGTTATTTACGATGAATGTAAACATGATGCAAATTTGCTGTAACATTGGACTCTGGTATTATTATTTTCCCAATAACCGTGATGTAATTGACCGTGTTATTTTTTTTCTATCTCAGCTCAGCTCACCTGCCTCTGACAGCCCTAAGCCGCACGAGAACCCTCCGGTACTCGTAATGACGGCGATTACAGCCCACCCGACTGTGGGACCGACTCCACTATTTGTCTAAAATCACTTAAAAACGGTTGCATGTTGCACGTGTGTTTGTATTAGCTCTGATCATACGTGGATGGGTTGTATGAAGATGTTTTGAAGTAATTGCTGTCGCATGTGAAGGGTCAGGCGCAGTTTGAGTATTGGATGTATCTTTGGGCAATTTCTCACGCTTCAAAACTTATATTGTGAATAAGTTAACTTGTTTGCTTGTCTGGAAGTCCTAATTAGATTACGGTGCAATTACATATCTGTATCCCATTCTAGTCTTCCACAGGCCACGGAGGCGAAGCCCCGGAAAAACAGGTGTTATAAAGATTTATTTGTACTAGTGGTCGCACGGTGATCTAAATTCGACCATTAAGGTTTAATTGTCAAAGATATATGACATAACTGCCATAAACATGACATGACATCACTGCGAACCATAAACAAAAAAGTATATACGTGTCAAAGGCATGGTAGTGTGTAATGCTTTTTTGTTAATTTATTTTATTTCTAATGCATATTTTATAAAAATATTAGCTTTCTGCACTTCTTCACAACAACTCCTTCATAACAGCTTTCTGCTAGGGCCCTATTGCTGTCACTCACGTGTCCGTCTGTCCGTCTGTCACAAAATTTTGTTCCGATGAATTTTTTAACTTCCCATTGACTTAAAAACTTGAAATTTGGTGATAATGTTTATTACGTATATTTTAACAACAAATACCAAAATATTGTAATAATATCGGTCGGTTCTAGGAATGCCAGGAGCTTACCATTCAGTAAAAAAAAAAAAAAAAAAAAAAAAAAAAAAAAAAAAAAAAACACGTCAATCGAGATGGGTCTGTATTAATATTGTATATTCGCACTTGGCCGGTTTTTTTATCGTTTATAGACACGCGTTTGACCGCTAGCTGATGGTAAGCGATGATGAGGTTGAAGATGGAGCACGCTTGCCTAGAATTAACTTATTCACTCTTGACTTAAAGACTCCCAGGTTGTAGCTATCAGGAAACACAGACTCTGGCAGGGAATTCCACTCCTTAGCTGTACGCACAATGAATGTGTTCGCAAAACGTTTTGTGCGTGTTGGTGGAATATCCCCCACGTACCGATGGCGCATTGCCGTACGTCTAGTGGTCCGATGATATAACGGGCTTGGTGAAATAAAACTATGCAATTCCGTCGCACACTCTGTAAAATGCAACCGATAGAAAACCGACAGGCTAGCAACTCGGCGTCGATGCTCAAGACTCTGGAGCCACGACTTGACGAGCCTATCATTGCCGATGATCCTCTTGGCCCGTTTCTCAATTGACTCAAGCGCATCAAGCTGGTATCTCGCAGATCCGTCCGAAACATGAGATCATTACTCCATACATGATAGAACTTGACCTTGATAAAGTTTTAGCAGCTGCGGTGTGTAGGCGTCTCACCTTTGCTAGGATTCCCAACTTTTTGGCAGCCACTTGAGCATTTGCCTCGATATATGGCCCAAAATTGAGAGTGGATGTTAACGAGACACCAAGAAGATCAAGATGATCGGTTAGCGGCACGGTTACACCTCGGAAAGATGGAGACGGGTGGAATTGGCTCCTTTTAGTAGAAAAGACACGCCTGGGTTTTAGCAGCATTGAACTTGGCCAGATTTTGTAAGCACAACTTCAAGCGCTCAACCATATCCTCTCGGAGAGACCGGATCTGCGACCCACCAGCTCGTGCGTTGGACACGTAACTCTCAGCAACAGTGCTGTCGTCTACATACCCAAAGGTATCGGGTTTAAGCAGATCATTAATATGCAGCAAGAACAATGTGGCCGAGAGCGCTGACCCCTGAGGGTTAATATCGAGCAGTCATCTGTGACCACTCGGATAGAACAATCCCTCAGGAAATCTGCAATCCAATCACACGAATTTTGGAAAAATAAAACCTTCTTTTTAGTTTAATTTAAACGTTATTGGTGTTGATTCTGTTGTGCACAAACTAAACTTAATTTGACTATTGCTATCTTTTTCTCTCTAATAAAACCAGAAAGAGACGGACGTAAATTAGAGCTGTCAAATTTACTTTGAACTAATATTTCCATACAAATTAAGGTGTATATATTCCTCAATGGCCTTGAGCCGTAGGGCGGAGCTAAGCTCACTCGCCGCATGATTCACGCACACATGGAAATGCTTATCGCGCGCGGACAGTGTTCAAAGAATATGCGTGGACGCAAAGATGCGACTAGCAGGTGGCATTCTTGCCTACGATTCCGTAAATAAATATTTACGTATATTTTAAGTTTTTGATCAACATTTTTTATCATATTAGGAATATAGGTAGGTCAAGTACAACAAAATAGGGTAGATTATAATCTACTTACGTACCTACAGGTTTTTTTTTAAATTGTAAACAGTACAGAAAAATCACAAAATTGTTACAATCTACCTTAAGACACACACAACAACAACAACAACAACACAACACACCAACACATCAACAACACCAACACAACAACAACAACAACTGTTTAGCATTTTCAGACATTGGAGAAGTGAGTATTGATTGTGTTATGTTTTAAGTTATTATATTCGTTTATAAATACTAAGTAGGTAATTAATAAATAAATAATTACTTAAAAAAAAACTCAAACTGGAATGATAGCAATATAGCATAAATTCAAATCCAGTTATCTAGTCTCTTTCGAATTTAACCAAGATTGATTCAGCTTTTTAGAGTTACATTCATATCCCACCCTCAAAACTTTATAAATGATTTGTAACATTTTCTTTAGAATAGAAAAGTACGTCATTTGCATAGACTATAAGTAGGTACCTACATAAAAATCGACAAAGTGCGAGTTGGACACGCGCGCCTTGGGTTCCGTATAAACATATTTTATTCAAGACAATTGGTTGTTAGTATGATTTTCGGTTACAACCCCAAGGATAACTTTGATTTTCACAATTTTATCTTGAGATTCAATGAAATAAAAACTAAATATGTAAGTTTGTATTTCATTAAATTTCTCGATTGTGATTGATAAAAACAATAATGTGCATGCATAAATACCTATGCATCCTAATTACGGAACTCTTCACTTCGTGATCGGTTTTACGAATTTTGTCGATACTACATAATAATATAAGTTGTATCGTACTTTAGACGGTTTTTGCAACGGTACTGGTAACAGTTTACTACTCAATACTCTCTTTATAATGTTACAAATAAAACACAGCTTATTCTAAAAATTAGTAAATTTTAATACTCTTTCACAGTTTTGCTCTGCTAAAACTTGTATTTCTTTTTTATCAGTTTTCTGGTTTTTGGTGCGAGTACTTGTATTGAAGTTTGAGCAAGCAAAGGATTCTAGGATTGAACCGATAACCGAAGCGAGTGGTTCAAATGTAGAATCACCGGACAGATGGACAGACGGACAGACGGATAGACGAACAGACGGACAGTCGCACAGACGGACTGACGGACAGACGGACAGACAGACAGTCGCACAGACGGACTGACGGACAGACGGACAGAAAAAAAGGACGAACAGACGAGCAGAAGGACAGACGGAATGACGGACAGAACAGTCACAACTTTTTGTCCCGAAGAATTTTTTAACTTCTCATTGACCTATGAACTTGAAATTTGGTGATAATGTTTATTGTTACGTATATTTTACTAAAAATACCAATATATTGATAAATCAGATGTTTTCTTTGATAATTCCCTCATTTGGTAAGTCGCATGGAAAGTTTATACAGTTGAGAAAAATCCATTGCGTGGTTTAGAAGAAGTTAGCGGAGAAACAGACATGTCAACAGACGCGGACAGCGACTTTATTTTATACTTACTACTAGCTTCTGCCAGCGGCTACGCCCGCATGGTAAAAGGTTGCCTATGTTATCCAGGTTATAATCTATCTGTGTGCAAAATTTCATTCAAATCCCTTCAGCCGTTTTTGCGTGATTGAAACACAAACATCCAGACTTTCGCATTTATAATATTGTTAGTAGTATTTAGAAATATGAATGAAACAAGTGACTACGAGTATTTACCGGCTGCTATCGTGTTGTATCTACCTACTATTAGTATACTACAATGATTTACCAGAATAGAACTATCAACATTTTCTGCAGATGTAGTCGGATCATGGTCTTCGTGTTTCGATTCTGATGATTCTATGATCTAGATTTCCTGGAACCGTTTCGTAATAACTTATTAAAATCAATTGTGAACAAAAAAAGGAAAAACATTAAAATAAATTAATATTTACTCGTAAATGTAAGTCGTCGAGATGTGTAACTATTTTGATGTAAAATAAAGTAGGTATATTCTTTTCAACATCAGATAATAACAAAAACTAAAGACGTACATACACCCTATTCGCTGAGGAAAAAATCTTTTTGTAAACAAACAAACGTCAGACGGTTATAATCAGACTAATTTTAACACCTTACAATGCAAAATGGTTACTTTTGTAGCTCTCTTTAATTTGTTATCATAATACCTAGTTATGAACTTTCGAGATGCTTTTGAATGTCGACTATTGGTTTTGGTTTTAATAATACCTTTTTTGTTTAAACATTAAATATATTGATATTATTGTAAAATACAGGAAAATAATAGTTCAAATGTTTGAAATATGTGTATTTGGTTGTTCAATGAAATAAACATCTTCTCATGATATTTTACTTTTTATGGTTTGTTTATCTTTCATTTTTTCTCTCAGCGAATAGAGTGGGTATAGATATTATTTAGGTATAATAAGTAGGTAGGTACTAACAAAACCAGATGCATTTTATTAGCCTTTAGAACTGCATTTTTTCTTGATTTAGTTGGTCTTGGCATTATTATTTATTTACACAATGCATAATATAAGTAAACAAAAGTATTTACAAATTAAAAAAGAAAGTAGTCTACAAATCTAAAGCGTCCACGCGCACGATCACGCTGGGTCCTCTGCGGCGAGCTAGTCTCTAAGCGCACACTAAAACAAAAACTTAGTAAATATTTGCACTAACACATACGTATTCGCTTAGTCGGACGATAGCACGGCGGAGCAGCGAGCGACACAGCCATCCCGTCTCAATGTTAGCGCGCGACTGACTCCGCCCCCATAATGAGCCAGAATATATACTTTAAACGGATTAGACCTTACTTTGTAAGACTTTCTTTGAAAAATATTGATTGATTTAGATAAGCTATGCACCATCAAAAGAACATCTAACGATCAATTAGTCTGTGTAAAAATAGTTTTAAATATCATAACCGTTTATGAGGAGTAGGCAAAATAGCAAATAGAGTAGCATGTTGTTAAATATTTTTTTAAGCCAAAACTATTAGTTACATTGAAAAACCGTAATGTTACAAATAAAGTACATGAATCAATGCTAAATATATATTTTATTCAAAACCATTACCCTAGCCGTTACCAAGGAGTAGGCTTTAGAAAGTACCCGTTTTATGGCACTTTACTGGAGGTAGGCCCTTAAGGGTACACGTAAAAACATGTCGTCTAAAAACACGGCGAAGCGCAAGGCGTAAACTAGTTTGACATCTCTAACTTAGTGCATAGCTATAGCCGTCCTTTTCTCGCACTGCCTTTTAGTAAAAGATAGCAATTCTCTAATTTTAGTTTAGGTGTTGAACAAAAGAATCCGCACCAATGTCTGTAAAACCGTGAACTCAATATAGTCATAGTAATAAACTTAACTTACTTGTAAGTCCGCATTATTATTTTGCCGACATAGAGAAGGATTGCTAAACTTAAGTTGCAGTGGCCAGGCACATTATTCGCAGAACAGATGGTCGATGGAGCCGAAAGGTTCTGGTGTGGCAACCGCGTACTGGAAGACGCAGTGTTGGAAGGCCTCCGCCAAGGACCGATGACCAGGTGAGGGTCGGTGGAATTCGATGTATACGAGACGCTCAGGACCGGACCTTGTGGCCGACACTTGGAGAAGGCCTACCTATGTCCTGCATTATACGTCTCTCGGCTCAAAAGATTATAATGACGATTTTGTCGTGAGTTTTAAAAACAGTATGTTTTGTACAGACTGTGATCAGTTACCCGATATACCAATTCATGTAGTTTGGATGGGACCAATGTTAATAATGCCAGACGGATTGTATGACATGAAAGTTTTATAATTGTGACAAAATGTCTTTTCAGTGTTTCAATATCACATAATATCAGATCAAAGATATATTGGTACATATATTTTAGGTGAATAGACCTCTTGAGTTTGACGTGTCTTTCGGTAAATATCGCAATTCAATGATAAAGCGATTTTACATCATGTTATTGAAATAACAACACATCACGTAGGTATTCCCAAAAAAATGTGACGAGTATCTGTAGTGATGAAATGTTATAAAATTATCAAAACTATTTACTTTAAACGGTTAAATATAAATTTTAACTTTCACAATTTCTAAAATATGAATCTCCAAACTGTAAATAAAAAAGAGTTGAATATTCTATTTGAGTTTCCCTGTACAAAAATATTTAACGTTTTCGTGAAAGTGTGACCATGAAAATAAGATTATCAGTCTATTACTTTGAACCTCAACGGTGTCTGTTGATTCTTGTCAATAATTAACAATCTGTTAGAATGCCGTGGAGGTCACAAATAATTTATTACACAATAAACTATCTATTAGTATACCGTGGAGGTAGCTAACAATGTTTACAACAAACTATACATTAGTAACTCATAGAGGTAACTAATGAACAATACTCGCGTATTATCCTGCTGGGTCCAGGGTGTAAAAGTAAACCCAGAGCCTGGTTCCTTGTTCCATGAAACTGCTGTCGTGGGTGTCTTGTATAATCATCTCAGCCTTTTAACGTCCCCACTGCTGGGGCACAGGCCTCCTCTTCGTGAGAGGGTGTGGGCCGTAATCCACCACGCGGGCCCAATGCGGATTGGTGAATGTCACATGTCTTCGAATTTTTGGTTCTGGGACATGCCGGTTTCCTCACGATGTTTTCCTTCACCGTTTTGAGAGCAGTGGTGATGAAATAATTTACACAAAGTAAAGCACCTGCCTGGGTTTGAACTCACGACCTACAACATATAAGTCGCGGCCAATACCACTGGGCCACCACTGCTCTTGTATAATACAATTGTCTAATTATAATTAGCGCTGACCTACCACAATATAATAAAAAGAAGGTAGGTAGAATAAACTAATGCCTCACGGCAGTAAGGTTATATTATTACCTACCTACTTGAATATTCAAGATCATTGCTGTTTCTAATACAAAACATAAGTACCAGATTATATCTTATCTGCTTCGGAAAAAAGATGACATTCACGCATGATTTTACGTATAAACATAGTAACAGCTATCGATAAAGCTATCTTTCAAACCTGGTGAGTTTCACGCACTCTCACATATTTAAAATATGATGATACATCCTTAATTATTTATTAATTCGTAAGAGCAGTGGTGGCTTAGCGGCCAGTGCTAACGCCCGCGAGTCCCGCGACTTACAAGTTTTAAGGTCATGGGTCCGAACCCAAGCAGGCGCTTTACTTTGTGTAAATTATTTCATCACCACGACTCTCAAAACGGTAAGAAAAAAAATCGTAAGGCAACCAGCATGTCTTAAAAATAAAACATCGAAGACATGTGACATCCACCAACCCGCACTGGGCCCGCGTGGTTGATTACGGCCCAAACCCTCTCAAAGAGAGAAGGCCTGTATACCAGCAGTGGGAATATTATAGGCTGATTATACTATTGTCGTGATTTGTTTTAAATTATGCTATATTATCTGTGGCAATTATTATGATTCAATAGTTGTGTTGATTTTATATTATAATTGGATGCGAAACAGCTAAATCCTTAACTGCATTCTAAATATTTAAAGTTATTAGTATGCATTGTTATGTTATTTGTTGTTTTGATTTGAGTTAGGTTGGTGGGAGACATTCCCGCCACATTGCAACGACAAAAGGCGGCAATGTCAAACCGTGGTAGGTCGGTTGTAGGGAACACAAGTCAGTTGTTCGCAATAATGGCGGAAATATCAACCAACCAGCACTGATTGTAAGCTACCATAGGCACTAACTGTATAAGCAATTAAGAATAGTAAGATCAAATATAATAAGTGAGTCGTCTATTATTAAAAAGTACAAGCAGTATCTCCGAGTTTCATTTCACTATGCTATGCTTATAAAGTTGAGCTAAGAAAATTAAGTTGACATAACACCCAATTTTATTAGGTGCACAGCTAAAGAGTGTCGACTTTTGCCAGCCTGTATTCTCTACTACCTATGACCCGACACTTTCAAAGCAAGAGGCCACAGACATCTTTTGGGCTAGCCCGTTTTATCGTAGTCCCACACTCCCACCCATCGCTTTCTATCAGGCGAAATGAACTGCCTGCTTTTCTTCTTCTTCTTCTTCTTTGTCTTCACACTCTTGGCAGAATAGTCGTGGTCGTCACATCAGCGGTAGTGGCAAGCTTTACAACCCGTCGCCATTTCTCCCTTACTCTTACTCTTCTCGTACATTAGTGGAGTGGACCGTTGAGTGCAGTTTTGACTTGGTCGGTCCATCGCATTGTTGACCTACCGCGTGCTTGTTAGATTTAATGAATTATGAGATATCATTTCATTATATATTTTGATTTTCCAAGAATATTGTTCATTGCATTTTAAACATTGGTCACATTTCTAAACCTAGGAACAAATGTAGACATACCTACCTAAGTAAATCTTATTGTGTGCACAAATATAAAACGCTTAACTTCTAAAAAGCTGAATTGATGATACTCCTATAAATTATTACGCATTTTTTAATGATCGTTGTGGTGTATCTTGGATTTTATATTGCTACTTTAATGTAATAAGTTGTTTGAAACAATTGGAACAATACTATCAGATAAGTGTTGATATTCTTCGAATATCAACTAAGAATTAAAGATCCAGTGTTATTAAATTGCTTAATACAATCTTATTATCTTTTAAAACAATTGGACTACACAATAATTGATTATTATCTCATCTATTATTAGTTTATTCATGACAATCTGTGATTGGTAGAAAATGGCGGGATATTATATGTGACGTTTAAGAAAAGTGTCTACTCACAACTTACTATAAAAGATGTGTTAGTTACTCTTATTCATTATTAAGTTGCTGAAAGTGTAGTATACACAACCTCATGGAGAAGAAGCTCTGTTCTAATAACTATTAATATACTTGATGTGAAAGATTGATTACAAAGGTTCACGTAAGTTATTTGATGTTATATTTTGATTGTTGCTAATGATTGTTGATTCTGTGTATGTGCTATGTTAAGGCCCTTGTTTCTAATTATATTAAATGGTATTAAGGAATACCTATTCATGTTCTTTGCCTTGTCACTGTTATTGTTTCTAAATGGCAAGATATTTCACGTTGTAAATTGGCACAAGCGATAGATTATAGAATTTGATTTATTATGATAAACGATTATTAATGACGTGTGGGTATAATACCATAAGAGCGCTACCGTGGAGTTTCTTGGTTCGTTCTTCACCACGAAGACCTAGTTTTGCGAACGGGCCATTAGATTTTTGATTCATGACAAGCCTGTTGGAAATAAATACCTTGTCTTGTCTTTCTGTGCTTTACTTAATAAACCCTTTCCCTACACACCATATTAATAGGAACTTACATACCTATAGGTACAGTAAATAACTAGTACATCGAAGCTTGTTATGTAGGTAGATATAAATATCTACTCTTAGTTACCTCCATCCTGCTGACACGCTCTTGTGCCTTCAACTTTGCCCTGCACTACAAATCGCTTCACAGCTGTGGAGTCTGTCTTTATTTTCTGATTAATAGGTTTTGCATACATTTTAGGCAACGTCCATCAATCTAGCTGGCCAGTCTATGTCGGGTCCACACCTTCATCGACGCCGCAATATTTTAACAGCTCTGCATATATATACATCCGCGTCGATTAATTAATGAATGGCACAGAGCGAAGCCTGAACTAAATAAGTCCACATTCATGCACAGTGCTAAATGTGACTGCAATCCATACACGTCGACAGTTGCTGGACAATACGACACGAGCACCCAACTTTGCCCTTTCAGCTCAACAAACTGCATACTCCATTGAAACGTTCCTTAAAGCTGCAGAAATAAAACACACGCGCCTGAATCGAAAAAAAATAGGTTTCTCATATTCTCGATAAAATATTTAATGAAAAACACGTTACAGAACTAATGAGGGAGTTAATTAACTTTCGAGCGTTTATTTTGCAGGTGGGAAATCGATTTTTCTTCAATTTCCTAGAGATGTGTTTAAATGGAGGTTGTTATTTCGTTATTTCCGTATCGGGGACGTTAAAAGCAGCGTTTATGAGGCCCACCCGAGTGTGGGAATATTACTGAAATTGTGACCGTTAACGGGGCAATACACGGCTATGTATACCGTACCCGAGTTTGGCGCACTAGCGATTAACTTTAGCAAATTGAAAACTAAATTGCTCGCAAGTGATACTTTTGGTCTTGTGTTGCGTTGCTTTTATTTGGTTAAGCTTATGTATGCAAATCTCGGTCATTAACTCGCTTGGCAAGTGTGGTAACTTTGAGTGTTTTAACTGAAGCGAAAACACTTGAACCATTTTCTAGTTTACGCGTTTTCTAGTAGACGCTGTAAGATTTAATTTAAGATTCAATAAGTATATTGAAAGTGCTTTTTTTTTAATTCAAAACACTAGCAAACATTTCAGTCAATTCGACTTACAATTTTATTCAGTCAAAGGGTAACTCGTTAACCATGTACATAAAAATGCGAGTCCAAACTTTGACCCCGCGATGTTTAATTCAACCCTTTTTTACAGATAGCAAACCACAATCAAAGTGGGGCAAAGGACAGAATTATAAAGTAAATAAATCATAACAACCTTTATAAAGTTTATTCTGTCCCTCAGAGAGCTTGTTATCATTTGTTTATTGTTTGCTTAAGCCCAATTTAAATGTTTGCTAAGCCCTCCCCGAAATAGCTGTGGACACACTAGCGTCCTCTGTGTGTTTGCAATTTAAATTCTTTAAGCGTTTCTTAGTATCACACAAAGGAATACAAAAGATGTAAGAAAAATTCTTTATTTTTGGATGCTGTTTGAACTTTGTTTGGATTTCGTCTGTGTACAGGACTGCACAATTTTCGCCTCGAAAAATGTAAGTTTTTTTATAGATACTCTATTGCTCATAACAGTGCAAGACTCTGCCTGCACTCATCAATTTCTCATCAATTTGAATTTTTTATAAAGTTTCCAATTCATTCTAAATATAATCAAATTATTAAAAACCACACAAAAGTTAACAACTTTCATAACAAGGCCTCACAAATGCTTATTTAACTTCCTAAATACCTCACTTGTTGCTTCGCAGGTTCTATAAGCCAAAAAAAAAATCTTTTGAAGTTCTAAAGCCATTCATTAAGGTAGGAGTATGGCCACCGCGGGTTCGTCGGCTGGCTATTAGGCTATCATCAATCTTGGGCTACAATGATCCCCTAACTAAGAACCGATGACACCGAATCATTCAGGAAACACACAACATCTATCTATGGTCAGTGTTCGGTTGCCTTTCACTATGGCTGAGTACGTAGGTCGGTACGTAGTGTGAGAGTGTGTGTGAATTTCCTTTATTCACCTACATTGATTAAGGTGCTCATCAGATCAATAAAGAAGTGGTTCTTGAAAAATGTGTTATTTGCGTGAATGATTTTCTTATTGGCCAATAGCTACGAACAACAATTGTTTATAGAAGGTGGAGGTGACAATAAATAATAATAATAATAATAATATTTATTAATCAGACAACATGATCCATTACACACACATACTCGTACACAATTCTAGATGTTAGTAAACAATTAAACTTATAAACTATGTTAGTACTTATATTCTACTACAGACAGGATGATTTTTATAAGATGCCTCACTATGGGGCTTTCATCATACCTATCAGCAATAATTCTCAAGAGGCTGTTGCTACTGCCTCGCAGTCTGGACAGCAGCGACGCACTCTTTTTGCGCACTACAGCTGAGAATCTGTCTATTCCTGCTTGTGCAAACATTGCAGATGCACTGCAGTAACGTGGCAGCCGCAACAGCGCCCTGAAAGCGTTGTTGTATTGAAAACATTGACATCACTCATCATTATGAACAATTTTTTCTATGGAACCAATCCTTTTTTTTTTGGGGGGGGGGGGGGGTGGACTGGGAAATCATCCAATGACTTCTCCCGCTCTTGGTGGAGCGGGAGGGCGTGTCAGACTTTTACTGACCACCCACCCCGGTTCCTTCCCTGCCTGAGTGCCCAGAGGTGCGGTAACTCATGTTGAGAATTTATCCACTACCCCTAGGCATGCAGGCACCAGCCACGATGGGCCCCGTCAGTGGTGGCTGACAACATCTCTTTTGAGGCGAGCGTGGAAAACTAAGCGCCGTCGACTCACGGGCCTGGTGCTGATCGGACGGCGAGCTACTCACTGCTCGCCGTCCGTAGGCCCGTGTCTACGGTGGCCAGAGATCGTCTCGCGACGTCCTACGCCCAGTGCCTCTTCTGCGGTGGTAGCGGCCGGGGCCGTGATTGCCATTCCGTTGGGCTTCCCTCACGCGTCCCGCCTCCGCCTTCGCGAGCATTACTGCTTCGCAGGAGGCGGAGACTGCTCCCTATCCCCTCTCGCTCCGTACCATGGTCTGAACCAGGGCCTGGCGTGAGAGGTCGCCGCCAATGGGACCAATTCTGAAAGCATTAAAACAGAAACAGCTGTTCAGTACATTTTGTCGAGTTATGCAAACATAAACGTATGGGTTCCCCATAGTAAAAGTTGTTTATAATGATGAGTAATGCCATTGATCTCATTTATTGTCGTCTCCACCTTGGATAAACTATTATTGTCCGTTAACTTTGGCCAGTAACAAAATCAGGCACGCAAATAACACATTAAAATTATAAAAAAAAAGAAATAATAGGTACCCTACATTTTCTGATATTTAGTTTATTAACTGACTTCTTCACCATGTAATGCCTCAATAAAATGATGTAATTAATGTGGTAAGTATAGGGTGTTATGCCTAAAATACAGAGACAATGGTGCGGATTCTCTTGTTCAATAACTAACCTAAAATTAGAGAATTTCTATCTTTTACTAAAAGGCAGTGCGAGAAAAGGACGGCTATAGCTATTCACTAAGTTAGAGATGTCAAACTAGTTTACGCCTTGCGCTTCGCCATGTTTTTACGTGTACCCTTAATTTGTATGGAAATATTAGTTCAAACTAAATTTGACAGCTCTAATTTACGTCCGTCTCTTTCTTGTTTTATTAGAGAGAAAAAGATAGCAATAGCCTAAATTAAGTTTAGTTTGTGCACAATAGAATCAACACCAATATTAACGTAATGATACCAATTCAAGACGTATATGAGTTTGAATAACAAAAAACTTATGAAAAAAATCGTTCTTGCATAAACAGTTAATTCACAAACCTGTCTTTAACTGATTTAGAAAAGCATGCAGCTCTTTATTCATTCATCTATTCACAATCACATCTCAGTGCGATACGCAACGAAAAGCAAACAGTTTTATTCGGCGCTTGATCTAAGTGACTGGTTATAGGTACAATAGATGATCATTAAGGGTGCGTATTCACTGGCTGATAACTGTTGCGCAATACTTATAGATGCGATATCTAACTGAAAATTAAAAGAAGCATCATCAGTGCGTTGTGATAAATGATAAATGAGTGATAAATGATGTTTATTCAGTAAATAGGTTACAAGGAACACTTTTACACGTCAATGTTTTTTGTCAGTTTAAGCTAGATGAGGCCGGTGTTTCCTAGCTGACTACCCTGAGAAGAAACACCGAAACAAACTCAGAGGTCAAAATCTCTTTTAAAGTGTTTAAATCCATACAATGTGTACTGGTTAAATCATATGAGAACCATGTACGTTTATGTCTGGGATGAGCTTTTTGAAGAAAGCAACACACAAATTCGAGTGGACCGGTCCAGACATTGCAAGCATTTATTTGTCAGTCATCGCGAAGCTCAACTCAGAACTTTGAGGAACTCAACGAACTGACGAACAATACCAAAGTAAGGACATTTGAGTAGGCCGCTAAAATACTCAAACTGCCAGACAAACATAAAATCTACATGAATATAACGACATACATAGTTCTCGCATTCACATTATTCTATATGAGGACCATGCAGCTTAGTGTCTGTAGTGGTCTTTTGAAGAAAGAACCAAACATATTTGAGTGGACCTGTCCAGTCAGTGCAAGTATTTGTCAATAGTCGAATAGCTCAACTTATAAACCACTAAGGAGCTCAATGACTTGACGAACAATACCAAAGAAATGTGTAATGCTTCACAGATTTTATTGGTTTCAGTGTGATGACATCACATCGTCGTTTACAAAATCACAAATATTAAGATCATTAAAACTTTGAAACAACTTTGGCAAGAACCAGTAAAACCTAAAATAATAGTAAATTTCTCGATTAAACTTATCCACGTCTAAAAATAAGTCTCAACTCTGACGTCTACCTTCTGAATTAATAATTTGAGTATTGCCAGACTCTACTTGAGCATCAACACCTGTCAAACTTTGGCAGTAGAGTTTGACACGTTCTTAAGACGCTGTCAATCGCAAAAACTCAAAGATTTTCATATTTTTTTTGTAGCCAAATCTGTTTAGATTGAAGCTGTAGAAAAAATATACGTTAATTGTGACTATATTTCCGTGAATTTGATTGTTTACAAAACACATACACACATAAAATTAAATGATCGTCAAATTTACCTTTAAATTTGACCTTCGTCTTACGTCGGTAAACTTAGTAACAAACAATGAATCGAATGCAAAACTAGGTTGTTTTAGATTTTTAATAACTCAATTCAGTTTTGAGTAAATCGATAAAATGTTTCATATTTTACAATAAATCGCAAGCATGGTGTCGTCGCACGTATTTTTCTTTTTTAAACAGTCTGAGAGTGACCACGCTTTAGGATGCGTTTCCACTGAAGCGGAGCGGACATGTGCAGGAATAGTCCAATCACAGACGAGACGAGTGAGGATTTCAACCATTGTAATTCTCCGCTCCGCTCCGCTCAGCTTCGCTTCAGTAGAAACTCATCCTAATGCGTGATAAGCGTGGAGCGGAGCGGAGACGCACCCTTAGGTCATGTCACGGCCCTACCCACGTTGTCCGATGATATCAGAGGACAAGTTACTCATCTCTCATTGAACATTTTAATAGCCAGTGAGCACACATCTTAACAAACAGTTAAAGCAAACGGTAAAGCTCTCAACACCATTAATCATTAGTGTTTCTCATCAGTCATACATTCAGTGTTTATTGACTTAAAGTTCACAAAGACGAGTGTGTGATACTTTCACTTAAGGCCGATTTCACCAATTCTAAACGCCCAGTTTTCGACGTTTAAGCTCGCTTAAACGCGTTTAGCCGCTGTCATAAAGCTGAAGAGTGTGTTTGTTTGTTAACTAATCTCAGGAACTACTAGATCGAATTGAAAATTATTTTTGTGTTGAATAGTCCATTTATCGAGAAAGGCTATATAAAATCACGCTGCGACCAACAGGAGCGAAGCATCAATGAAAAATGTGGCAAAAACGGGACAAAAAATTGCTTTTGAGAGCTTCACTTGCGTGCGCTGCGTAAACGGTTAAAGTTACGCAAAAATTATGTATGACGGAATTGTTCTCCTTTTAATGTTTTAAAAAAGTCTACGACAGCATTTATGTCTATCTTTTAAGGTCAACTCACTATAATCATTTTTATGGTTTTTATTTTTTACGCTAAGCTTAGTTCAATAAAACTTAGTTTATAGAGCGAATGGTGAAATCGGCCCGGACGTTGTGTTCATAAGCAGAGTTTAGTAACATTCTCATGAGAGGAACTTTGAGCTTACTTGAATTGTATTCAATACTAGCTTTTTCTCGTGGCGTCTCCCATAGGAACTGTGAAAATTCCAGGATTACAATAACCTATGACAATATGGCCGATGGACGCGAGACGCTCAGGACCGATCATTATGGCGACACTTGGGAGGCCTATGTCCAGCAGTGGACGTCTTTCGGCTGAAATGATGATGATGATGATGATGTCACTAAGCTATAGTGTAGAGACTATAGTTTTAGGGTTCCGAACGTCCGAATGAAAACACGGAACCCTTATAGAACCTCGTATGTCTGGACAGACATACGAGGTTCTATAAGGGTTCCGTTGTTTCATGTGTGTTGTAAGGGGGCTGTCACGGCCAATTTGTTCCGAATCTACTGGACCGATTGAGTTGTTTGGTGCACACACGTCTGTGACCTAAACACGGATGTGTAGCACTGTAGCGTCAACTTTTGGGGTGCAAATCGGAAAATTAAAGTGTTTCAAACTGTTTCGTGCGACATATCAAATTAAAAGACATATTGTAAGGGCCGCAAATGTTTTGATTTTCATACATTTAAAATTAACAGTTTTAAAGTTATATATGATAATTTATGCAAATCGATCATACGGGTATGGTCAATTATATCCGAAAGTAGTAGTCTAAAATTTTGAAAAAAAATTCATCAAATAGTTCATTACTCAGGAAATCCTGTACCTACGAAGTCTATATTTTTTTAAAACATGTTGAAAAAAAAATATGATTCGTTTTGAACCCTTTGTGCGCGAGTCGGACTCACATTTGGTAGGTTTTTTTTGCAAGTTATTTACCGAGAGCGTTGACATACTAAAAAAGATAAGATTATTTTTTATTCGGTATCTAAGTAGCATTTAATACCATACAGTAGTAGAGCTTAATGCTCATCAGTTCAAGTTATCCAGTAAAATGCCAATCTGCCGCGATGGCCATTAACAATTCAACCTCGAAGAAGTCCCACAAAAGAATGACGAGCGATAATCCTTCGCCGTTTTCCTTTCATTTGCAGATTGGTTCAGAAAAATCTCGGGCTATCAAGTTTTATATGTAGATCCTATTATAAGTTAAAAGCTTGAATCTAAACGAAGCCGACGTTTTTTGAGAGTAACAATAGCATGTACAGAATAAGTATTGAAGATCATTACTCAAAAATGACGTATACATTTAAAAAAATCGATTGTGGTACACAGTGGCTACACGGATACAACGACGTATCAACATCGATATACCGTCCCGATTGAGTGTGTGTAATCGTTGGCCGCATGAATATTTATTGTTAATTTGTAAGCCCGATGCCCAGATAGTCCCAAGGCGCACTGAAAGCAATATTTTATAATTTCGACATTATTATATCTGTGTTTAATGGTCCCCGGTTAACCGTTCGAGTTATGTTCGACTTTCAAATTCACATTAATGGTCATGAATTGACTTTGCATCGATATTCACTACACGTGGTTTATTTATGAGTTTCGTGATTCAGTCGCGGTCTGTGGAGTCAGTAGGATATTTTGTGTTAATTGAGGTCGCTTTGCAGATGACACAATGTATACATATTTCATTTTTGCGATACCGCATCGCGGCGGCTGCACTCGTACAAATATGCAGTTTACTCAATACAAAATGAATAATCATGCCGTAAATAATTATTAACACCTTTAAACAAACTTGCAAGTTATGTGCGAAGTAAATCCAGCCCAGCGAGATGTTGCTTTATCCGTGTAGTTGTCAAACGGACATTCATAGGACCGCATTCACTTTGTAAACAAACAATAAAAATGACATGGCGTGGGTGCTTCATAAAGTACTTTAATCACAATCCTTCGTTAATAGAATAAGACAGGCTGCGCGTGGGCTGCATCGCTTTCGATTTGACTCGATTGTCGAACATCGAGATATCGGTACCAATTGATTAGTGCCGAGATCAAAGATGTGCTTCCGCATGACGGCAGCTGATCGTATTCCTACGATTAACGAGTAAGCACTGGGATGTGAAACACCATATACATAGCTACCTAGAAACACTACGTCTCATGTATAGCAATGTAGCTATGTAGTTTATAATCTCCTATGCAACCAAGTCGTGAAACTGCCGCCTTACTTGCGACTTTGTATAATGTGTTTAACAGTTTGTTTGCTGTTCTTATTCCGAATGTGAGGTTAGCATGTAAGGGAAATGTGTATGAGGACAAAACAGATTTAAAGAGTTTGTTTTATAAGTTACAGCGTCACTGAAAGCTATCGTATATTAAGTTCTAGTAAATTCCACGACGAAGTTAGAAACTGGGACCAGTTTCGTTGTAAATTCCCAACTATTAATTTATAAGGCTTTCGCTAAACGCAAATGTTCATGTTTAAAATTCAATCCAATACACATCGATGCTTACATTGGGTTGCGTGTCACAATCTCCTCTGTTGGTACCTCTAAATATCGAAAAGAATTCTTTGGAGCCATTCCGACTCTTGCAAAGATATCATGGTGCGAGCATCTCTAAAGGCACAGTAAACCGGTTGTAAACTCGTATCTATATGTCACAGTCGTACTAGCCGATCTGACTTACTACAATACGCTCGTAAATGTCCTGAACAGATTCGGAATATTTGTAGATTTTTGGTTTATTTATTAATTGAGTTCCATGTGGCGATTTGGACTCTATTAACTCTATGCCAACAGGAACGCTTGCCTATAATTTTAGATTCGACTTCCTACTATGTAAATCATACCACAATAAAGGCAAACCAAAATACATTGTTGACACGAGATTTCCATCACACACGTGTATCCGCAAACGTCGGCTTTGTGGCAATTTAGCAAACGCTCGTATTTACAATTTGATAGCAACAATACAAGCTTTGAGCGGACGGTACTACCAATTAAATATCTTAGTTTTATTTATGTGCCCCGTGTTAAGTAACCGTGTTTGCTTTTATACGCTTTTCGCTCGCGATAACTTCAGCTAGTTTATTCTATTTAGACATCGGATAATAATCTAGTATTATTAAAGCTACAGGTAGGACGAAACTTTGCCGGGATGAGCAATTAATTAATTTGCATTACCTGTTCTATTAAATATGCTTCCGGCACTTCATCCGATAAAAAAGTATTTTTATTGCGATCGTGATCTTCTAAGCTTCCGTTAATATTTTATTCAAAGTTTAAAAGCAGCTAAGAGATCACGACTGAATTAAACATATCCTTTGTTAATTCATTATCGTAATCTCGATCTTATGTTTTACACCGTGTGAAAATCAAACACCAACCGCCGCTAACAAGCTTACTTACAACTTGTAATTGAACTGCATCTTACAATACGGAGAGATTGTATCTCTTCGGGTTAATTGATAGAGTATTAGTTAGCTTCTATTTGTTTTGGCTCCCTGGCATAACAGTAATGGGTTAACTGGCGCAAAACACTTATCATCATCATCACATCGTGAGTCGAGACCCAATAGTTTTAATGAAAGCCAACCGGAGACCAGTAAATCGATTAGTTCCATCTAATCCGATAGCATCGGTGGGTAGTTAGCTATCATTGTCCGCGGACGGCCCGTTACCGGTAGTCCGGAGATAAATGATACGAGCCTCATTGTTTGAAATGTTAGAAAAATCATCTATTAAATCTACACCGTCCATCAATGACAGGCTCGAGACGAGCTGAGTGGGTATTGTTTGATTATAATTTCGATGACGTGTATCTAGAGGTATTTTCGACAGGCAACTTATGAACTTTGCGGATATGACAGCGGTAATTTTTAATGTCTCGGATTTGGGAAAGATTTGGAGGTGATAAGAAGTCCATTATTCATTGTCACTCCGACCTCAAAATGATTTGGAATCATTTATTATTTGAGCTATGTCGATGACGACATCTCTCTGTCACTCCTTTTTTTCTAAAAAGGAATGTGGAACTCGTTTAACACAATTTAAAACAAAAACTCATCAGTGGAAGTTTTAACATCACCTCACTCGATCTCGTTTCCCGGTAGCATAGGTCCACAGCGACTGACTCACTTTGACGACAGAGCAAAACATTTTTCGATCAAACTTCGAAATTAATTTTGAAGTTTCCGTCTGACCAACGTTCAGCTAGATCCAAGAGCCAGTCCCAACTGTCGACCCGTCTGCAAGTTATAATTTTATAGCCAAGTTGAATGTTACGAAAATACAAAGACTAACTTTTAGTGCGACTAAGCTTATACAGTTTTATAGGCTAGTTACAGAGTAGGTACAGGGTGGTGACAGACAAATTGATCTTGTTTCAGATATGAACTTGTGTCTACGTTTAACATGCCTTATTTGTATAATTGCATATTTAATGTTTAGTAATTCAATAACATTCTGTCAGTTAGTACTTCGAATTAGACATTTGCGGTTATATTTTCATTTTTACTAATGTGAGACTGGGAACCTAAGTCAGATTGAATTACAGTGAGAAACAACCTGGCTTTACCTACTTCTCTAAAGTTTAGACAGTGAAATACTATCACAGCACAGAGTGGGTGCTTAGTGAACATATCATAATAACATGTTGCGACATATTTGTAAAAAAAAAACATAATTAACACATTTTTGCGACAGGACTAAAGCAGAAAATGTATAAAAGAAGAAACTTACAAAATTGTCAGATTGTCACCTCTCACCTATCGCCAGTCAATCTTTTGAATAGACCCCTTTTTTTTTTGTTTTTCGTCGGGTGGGAAATCATCCAATGACTCTGGGTGGAGCGGGAGGGCGTGTCAGACTGTTACTGACTAAAACCCACCCTTGTTCCTCCCTGCTCTGAATGCCCAGGGGCGAGGTAACTCTTTCGAATTTATCCTCAACCCCTAGGCAGGCATCGGCCATGACGGACCCGTCATATATGCTGACAACTCTTTGAGGCGCGCGTGGAACACTACGCGCCGTCGACTCTCGGGCCTGGTGCTGATCGGACGGCGAGCTACCCATTACTCGCCGTCCGCAGGCCCGGGTCTACGGTGGCCGGAGATCGTCTCGCGGCGCCGGAAGCCCCTGGCGTCTCCTGCGGCGGCTGCTGCTGAGGGCGTCAGGCCGAGGCTGTCGTTGCAGCCTCTCCCTCACCCGTTACGCCTCCTCCTTTGTGAGCATTACTGCTTCGCAGAAGGAGGAGACTGCTTCCCATTCCCTCACGTTCCATACCATGGCCTGGACCAGGGCCGGGCGCGAGAGGTCGCTGCCGCCGATCGCCTGCACGAGGACACGGCGGGGCTCCGCCCAAGCGGGGCAGATCTCCACCGTGTGCTCCACCGTGTCCTCTGGGCGATCCTCACAGTGGGGACATCCGGGCGTTTCCCTCCGCCTTATCCTACACAGGAACCTCCCGAAACTTCCGTGTCCGGTGAGGACCTGCGTCAGGCGGAAGGTGAGGACGCCGTGGCGCCTCTCCAGCCACTCCTCAAAGAGGGTTGAATAGACCCCTGGTATTCTTCTTTGAAATGCCAATCATTATGAAGATTCAGACTCTATTTCATTACAACTGTGCCTTATTGTCATCACGAAAATACGTCAATATTCCCAATAAATCCAACGTAATGATATTTGACTGTCACACAGTACGTGAATCAACGCCACCATATATTTTTATAATATTCCCAATTCAATGTTTCAGCGGGACCATTTGCAATTTAAATTCGCTCGCTGGAAGACGCGTGTCTCCAATATTGACTCTACGGATAGAAGGACGCTCTCGAAGCCATGAATACATTTCACTTACTTTTCGAATGTGCTAAATAAACTATTAAAAACTAACTGTAGATATTGGATCGTACGGGGTGAATAAAAGAAAGTAGCGGAGAGAATAAATGAATACTAAATTGGTATTTTGGTATTCAATTGACGCTTATGTTTATGGCTTCATCTTATTTCATCAGAATGAGAATCTAGAATGTTGACGTAGTAATGACTGGTGTTAAGATCTAACCAAAAGAAGAGTTCTACAACCACCAAGCTTGTAAGTCTATAGTCAGAAAGCTTCTGCAACACATTCCACACAGAGAAACTTGTGGAAGTGTAAATACTCCTCACTCCTCACACACCCCAACAAAATTACAAAACCATACACAACACACATGCCACAAACACCTCAAACACCCCTCGCACTCCTCATTAACATTCACCCACACTCCCATTCACCCTACACTCACTACATTAACTCAACGTCAAAATACATCCCAAATCATTTATCCTGTACTGTTTATTCTTATTATAGTTTTTTTTTTCTTTCTTTTTTTATTGTTTAAATTAGTTTTTGCATGGAGCATCGTTCCATTCCGTATCTGGAGAAGGGCGTTGTTAGCTGCGCTACAGTTTACAACTTTTGCAGCTATCATCGTTTTACTTGTTGTACTTAGTCTTGTGTTATTGTTCCGAATAAACTTTTTATTATTATTATTATTATTATTATTCCATCCCTTGTTGGTTGGCCTTATTTCTCTATTACCACAGCTCTTCCACTGCCACTTGGGTCTCGTGATCGCAAGCGCGAATATTAACCGTGACTTCCTGGGTTCGATCCCGGGACTGGCAAAAAGTACTATTGGGTTCTCCATTAGGAATCTCTCTCTAAATGGTGTACATAATAAAGAGTATTCTATTCTATTCTACTTTGTAGCAGCAGCTTTCGGTGTGACACCAGTGCCTCGGAAAGCACGTACAGCCGTTGGTCCTGCGCCTGATCTCTCCCATAGTCCTGATCTCTCCCACGACACGGTTGGCGCAGTGGTTGAGCGTTCGGCTGCTGCGCTGCGTGTCGCGGGTTCGATTCCCGCACGGAACAAATATTTGTATGACCTGCAGATAGTTGTTCCGGGTCTGGGTGTCTTGTGTATGTGAGTATACATGTTTGTGAACGCACCCACGTTACAGGAGTAATTCCTAGTGTGGGGCAACGTTTTAAAAAAAAAAAAATAGTTTCGGATTGCCGTCCGACTGGAATATGTGAGAAAAGGAACAAAAAGTGAACCTGTGTTTGCTCACACGCTTGTGCACTATATTATCTCCTGCGTACTTGACTAATCTCTGGTAAGGTGCAATTAGCTGCCAACAACCTTGAGTGGTTAACATGCGTGTTCTGCGCTGAGCTCACGTAACGCGTAGTGTGTCCACCCAGTAATAGGACTCGCCCATCAAAGAGCGCTGTCCGAAATTAAACGAATTATTAATTTATTACATATAAAACAACAAGTATTAAACTAAAACACTTTGAGTGAATTATAAATAATTAAATGATCTTTAAAATGGTGAAGGTTTTATAAAAATACGCTTAATAGTTTTTGCATGATTCTCATTTTTATATCCGCGTTAGACATAACTTTACAAATTAATTACACAATATCATCAAAATATAATTTGAATCAAATCAAATCAAATCAAATCTCTTATAAAAAAATCTCAAATATCTCTTATCAAATATTCTGAGATCAAATTACGACAGAAATAGTCTTTAGTAACATTTTTTTTTTTTCAAAGAAATAAGACTAGTCGTTTAGAAGTGATGTTCAATTAAAAACCATTAAAAGTCGTATAAGATATATCGCCTTAAGATTTCGGACTCCGTGATCGTAATGCAGTTGGAAGGATTATTATTTGTAAGAAGAATGGATCATCCTTTTAGAAGGTCTATACTTTACAAGCGTTTATTGCTGAAACAGGCGAAATATTTTTTAACTGTTACTACAAAATTTCCTTTTTCTGGCTAATCCATTTTGCCAACGGCTGCAGACTAACCTGTTTACCTAAATATGGCCAATATTTGCTTTTAAGCGACGAAAATGCTATCTGTTCTCCGCAACCCTTAGTAAATTGAGTTTTCGTATAGTTCAGTAGTCAAGAGTAGACCCTTATTGCTTTCTATCTAAATTATATAGGAACCCCGTATTCCCAATATATATGTTGGCTTTTGTGTACCTATAGGTATAACATAAATGGAAACTTATGTAAGAAACATGGAAGCTCAATTTCTTCATGGCAATAGGTTGAAAAACTGTGGCTTTTTTGTCCTATGTGGAGACATAGAAATCTCCCAAAAAGAACAATTAGCAAAACCATGCAGGACCTGCTTTAAAACTGGTATCTGCGCTCTTACTGTGAAAATCGCAAATACCTGTGTTCATTAACCGATTACCGAACCTATTCTTATGAAAATATTTTTCCCTGATAGAATGTCACGGTCTGGGCCCAATTAGTCCTTGGTTCCATTTAGCACACACTTCTGTTTTCTGCATTGATGCGGGTCACTCTATTCTTTGGTAGAAGTTGGAATTTTATCTCATCATCATTTCAACCGAAAGACATCCAAGCTGAACATAGGCCTTGTTCCAAATGTCGCCACAACCACCGGTTCAGTGCGTCTCGCATCCTTTCACTGAGTTCAAATATAATTATTTTATCTGACAACACGAAATCTTTGTCAAATTATTTTCTGTAGCTTAAGAAAACTAAAAAAAAACACTTCTTTTTTTTTCGTGTTATTCTCACCAAATCCTTTAATTTGATATCATGGGAATGCATACAAAATAACTAGACAGCCGTCCTTGGGAGTCCGCCATATTGGATTTAGAATGACGTCACTTAACTAACTATGCATTGTCATCGAAACACAACATGTGCGCAAAATTTCAGCTTAATCGGAAACCGGGAAGTGGGTCAAATTTAACTTATTTTTGTTAACATAAAAGTGAAGCAAATGTGTGTTAAAAAAAAAAAAGTTATATTCCTACCTATCCCCACGAACTTCAACGAACATCACACATCTTCACCCCACCCACAGATGATGACATAGCGCTAGTCGACTGCATTATCCACGAACGTTCATCGCAAAAAATTGATTCCGCCACTTCGGAGTACATAATTACTCACACTCTTTATGCATAAATCTTCAAAGATATACATCGAGCTGATCCATAAATACTCTCCAAGCAAATGAACTAAATAAATATAAAATTCTAGACTGATAGCAGATTTCTTTTGAAAGTTAAGGCACAAGAAAAATATTTTTTTATAAATCTTATAAAAAAACACAAAGAAAAAACAACCGACTTCCAAAAAATAACTTTAATTTCGGTAGTCGGTGTTTGTATTTTACTTCTTCGTTATTTGACACCGACTTCCGAAATTAAATTAAATTAAATTTCGTTTATTTCGGACAGCGGACAGCAGTCCATATAGTGTTAGTAATACATAAAACAAACTTATTATCTAGTGTTAGTACCAATCATTCTCTGTATAAAATTTTTCATCATCGGGGAGCAGACATTTTCCGCTACCGTTTTTAGGATACTGTATCGACTATCCCTCACTCTCCTCAGCAGTGACGCTGTTTTTTTACGCAAAATCGCGTGAAAACCATCCGTACAAGTTTGCGCAAACATTATTGAGGCACTGGAGTATCGAGGCAGTCTCAACAGAATCCTAAGCGCATTATTATACTGGACTCGTAGGACATCCAGCGATCTTTTAGTGTACTTGACCCATAGACTGCCAGTGTACAT
This sequence comes from Polia nebulosa, assembly GCA_951329385.1. Taxonomy (NCBI): domain Eukaryota; kingdom Metazoa; phylum Arthropoda; class Insecta; order Lepidoptera; family Noctuidae; genus Polia; species Polia nebulosa. The sequence continues at coordinate 15,135,420 of OX589598.1, forward strand.
GCTCTGACAGTAAGCCTTAAAAAGTGTGATCTTAACCAGGTTCGCACATCGAGCAAATCTACGGGCCAACATATTACTTCTAGTCGCCAGAGCCCTACGTTCCCTCTCGATGTCTATATCGTCTCTAAGATCTTCAGCAAGAAAATGCCCTAGGTACGAGTATTTAAAAGTGGACACCCTTTTAATTAATGACCCATTCATTAGTAGCTCGAGTCCCACTTCACAAATTAAAGTTATTTTTAAATTTATAGTGTTTTTTTTTTGGAAGTCGGTTGATTTTTTTGTAAAAAAGTTTTTTTATTTTTCACTTTTTAGTTGTTATTATTTTTTTTGAGAATCGGTCCATAACTGACGGAGAAACAGGCGAACATACATAAAAAAAAATAAAAAAAAAACACATTCAGTCGAACATATGATATACGTTTCAAGATGCAAACTAATAATAGTTTTTAAAAAAAGTCGGTTAATAACAACAATTTTCTATTTGCATTTGCAACGTACCTCCACGCTCATAATATTTTTCAACAAAAAATCATAAATATTCAGCACATCCAATACTTCCATATTATCTATATATATATAAAAGCCGGCCAAGTGCGAGGCGGACTCGCGCGCAAAGGGTTCCGAACGAATCACATATTTTTAAATGGCTTATAAAAAAAACTGAAAATCTTTATGACAAACTTTTACATGAACTTACCACCATGAAATACCTACTAATTAAAACTTAGATACTTATATGTATCTATGTTTTATTTAGTAATTTAATTAAAGTTGTACGCTTATGGAAGACGCAGCGTTGGAAAGCGCAGCGATGGATGTGAGACGCACAGGACCTATCATTGTGGCGACACTTGGAGGAGGCCTATGTCAGCAGTGGACGTCTTTCGGCTGAAATGATGATGATGGGTACGCTTATGCGTACCTACTACTATAATATTTTAGGCGTATCCTTAACACATTGACTGCCAGACCAACAGACACAATTAAAAATCTATTGTTTGGGGGTCACCATGTGTCCCCCATGGCAGTGAATGTGTTAAGGGTCTACTAACGGCCAAGTGGCGCCCTCATTAAAGTAGTAGTAGGCAAAAAAACGGCCGTTTCTGACACTTTTTCCTACTACTTTGGATACGAAACATTCTGAGACCTGTTTTAACAACGTAAACATACTTTATCCTCTTAGTAACAAACGTGACGTTGGATTCTTTAATATTTATTTTCTGTGCTATGCTACGATTTTTTATACAATGAGGGCGCCACTTGGCTCTTAGTAGGACCTTAAAACAGTGTAAGAGACGTTCACGCCTCAAGCTTCAAGGAAATGTTAGAGTTACAAAATAAAACATTTTCAGTTAACGTTTTTATTTGATTGAAGTATGCCTTAAAAAGATTTTAATTTTTGTATACTTTATTTTATACCTGACACCAGGAGCGTATCTACTGCAAGGCCGAAAGTGTCAGTACCTGGGGCACCAGCAATCTGACATTATTCTTCTAGCCAGCTGCCCTGTAACTTCTTGTCAGTCAAAAGAAAACAGAATCTATACGCTCTTTTTTTTGTGGGGTGGGAAATCATCCAATGACTTCTCTTGCTCTGGGTGGAGCGGGAGGGCGTGTCAGACTCTTACTGACTAAAACCCACCCCTGTTCCTTCCTGCCCTTAGTGCCCGGGGGCGAGGTAACTCTGTTTCGAATTTATCCTCAACCCCCGGGCAGGCATCGGTCATGACGGGCCCTATCCCTATTGCTGACAAATCTTTGAGGCGCGCGTGGAACACTACGCGCCGTCGACTCTCGGGCTTGGTGCTGATCGGACGGCGAGCTACCAATTACTCCCCATCCGCAGGCCCGGGTCTACGGTGGCCGGAGATCGTCTCGCCGCGCCGGAAGTCCCAGGCGTCTCCTGAGACGGCTGCTGCTGAGAGCGTGAGGGCGTCTCCGTTGTTGAGTCTCCCTCACGCGCTCCGTACCATGGACTGAACCAGGGCAGGGCGCGAGAGGCCGCTGCCGCCTATCGCATCCACGAGGACACGGCGGGGCTCCGCCCAAGCGGGGCAGACCTCCACCGTATGCTCCACCGTGTCCTCGGGACGATCCGCGCAATGGAAACACCCGGGCGTCTCCTCCCGCCCTATCCGACACAGGAACCTCTCGAAACAACCATGTCCGGTGAGGACCTGCGTTATGCGGAAGGTGAGGGCACCGTGGAGCCTCTCCAGCCACTCCTCAAAGAGGGGCACTACCGCCGCAATGGTGGCGTGCCCAGCGCTGGGTTGCGACAATCGCTGTCTCCATATCGCCATGAGATCTTGCCGGAGCTCTGTCCGCCGAGCCGCGAGTTGTCGCGGCAGCAGAGTTTCACCCCGGCGTTTCGCCTCCTCGCGCTCCTCATAGAGGTTCGCGAGGATTTTTGCCTCCAGATCCCATGGCGATAATCCGGCAAGGAGGCTCGCTGCCTCGCAGGAGATCGTACGGTATCCTCGGATCATTCGGATCGCCATGACCCTTTGGGACGCGTTCAGACGGCGAGTCGATCGCTGCCTTGAAGAACGCGCCCACACTGGTGCCCCGTAAAGGGCCATGGACCGCACGATCCCCGCGTAGAGCCTCCGGCAGGAGGCGTTTGGCCCCCTCAGATTGGGCAGTAGCCGCCTCAAAGCAGCCCCAGCATCGGAAATGCTCGACAAAGTTGCACCGGCTGTCGAGGACGAGTCCCAGGTACTTCATCGTCCCCTCGACGCCGATGTGAACCCCACCTACCGTTATCTGGGAACCCGCCGGTGGCGCATTCCGAGGACCATGAAAACACATGGCCTCGGACTTGTGCAATGCCACCTCGAGTCCCAGTTGCTGGATCCTGTCCACGATTGTCGCAACCCCGCGTGTCATGATGTTGGCCGCCGCCTCGTGCGACCACGCCTGTGCCAGGACCAGGGTGTCGTCAGTGTAGCATACTACGCTGACGACGCTAGGGATGTAACAAGGCAGTGTTAAAGCCTTGTTTATTTTTTGACCTCTATTCCAAAACTACGTTCTTCCCTACCTTTTTTTGATTTAAAATTCAAAAATTACTTGTTTTTCTCTGTCAAGTCTCTGTTTTTATATTAAAAAACAGTTCTAATTCTGCAGCCGACCTAGTAGAAGCTCTTCATTATCATTTTTCGACTCTTCAACTGTCAGTTACCAGTTTCCAAGAGTTGTGCAATAATACAATTTAATTACGTACCAAGTCACAGTGTACGTGTTTGTACTATTAATGAGTTCTTCTTACTCGTATATTCAAGCCTACTTTTGTAAATAACAAAATATACGTGTTAACTCTTCGTGTGTTATTCCTTCCTCCAACACCTCATCTACGGTCCTCCTACTCTACGTCCTCTCCTCATCTGCGTGTCACTCCCACGTCCTCCTCTGCGTGTCACTCCTACGACCTCCCGTACGAGTCACCAATACTCCGGTCTTGCAACGTGACACTGCCTCCGCACCGTGACAGGGAGGTCGGTGCGCAGCACCCAGTCGTACCCAATGTTCCACAGAGGCGGCCCCAGAACCGATCCCTGTGGAACACCGCACGACATCTCTCGCCGGTGCCATTCTCCCTGGTGACCGGGGTAAATGACGTCCCTGTCCGTCAAATACGCCTCGGCTACGCGACGGAGGTAGGGCGGCACCCGGTGATACCGGAGTGCCTCCACTATGCAACTCCAGGGCAGGGTGTTGAAGGCATTGGCGATGTCCAGAGACACCGCCAAGACGACCCTACCCCGGGCTACTGTATCCCCCGTCGTGAGGGCTCGTACACACATGATGGCGTCCACCGTAGAGCGCCCCCTGCGGAAGCTGTACTGGCTCTCCGCCAGATCCGGCCGCACCCGCGTCAGCTGCCCGACGAGGCGGTCTCCAATTACTCTTTCAAAGAGCTTGCCCACCTCGTCGAGCAGAACGATGGGCCGGTAAGCGGACGGATAGTCCGCGGGTCTTGATGAGGACCAGCTTCCCCGTCTTCCAACCGAGTGGGAAATGGCCCCTCTCCAAGCATGCGCTTAGAAGCCCTCTAAGTCAAGGCCCGAGAGCCTCCTGCAAGGCCAGGAGGCCAGGTCCTGGGGCGGTGCTTTTGGCATTCAGCCTACGCACCGCCGCTCTCAGCTCTACCTCGGTCACCTCGGGAGCATCGTCGTCGTCGGGTTGGTCCGCGTCAGGCACCACAGGAGAAGGCGGAGCCATAGGCGGAGGAGTATGTTCCCCTCGCGAGGGGAACAGAGCGCTCACCACGCCCTCCACGAGCTGCGGCCGGAGACTGCGTCAGCGGGGGCGCCCATGGGCGGAGTTTATCCCGCACCACTTTGTATGGGCGCCCCCACGGATCTCTGTTCAGAGTCCCCAGCGACTCCTCGCGGGCCAATTCTTTGGCCCGCTTGATCTCCGCTCGGAGGGCGAATCTCGCAGCTCTGTACCCCTCGTACAGCTCCGCCTCGATGGCTTCCGTATCCGGCGTGCGGTTACGGAGCCGCCTGCGGTACCTGGTGTACCGGCGTCGCACGGCAAAACACGCTTGACGTAAAGCCGTAAGCGCCGGCGACCACCAGTACATCTGGCGCCGAGCACATCCTGGCTGGACCCGGGGCATTGCCACGTCACAGATCTCGGACATGGCCTCCTGGAACCACACCACCTAGTCATTGATGTCGTGTACTAGTGATTCAGTACATGATTCTGGACTAGGGGGTCCGTTGGAATTTTTCGTCGGCTTTTTTCTAATTTTTGAAAAAAAAAAATTTTTTTTTTCACTTTAAACTGTATAAAATCGTTATACCTATCTACCCCAAAGACATTTTAAATGAAAAAAATTAATTAATTATTTTTTTATTTAATTTTTTTTGTGTCTTTAAACTGTATAAAATCGTTATACCTATCTACCCCAAAGACATTTTAAATGAAAAAAATTAATTAATTAAAGTTGTGGCCACATTCCGACTCCATCATCAGAACCTGGGTCCTACCAAGTGTAAAATCACTTTTCAGTACACATCAAATGAGTCCAAATAGGATGGTGCTATCTTTTTGGTTGCGGAGATCCTATGGACAGCTTTCGGCTCCATCATCAGACCTTAGGCATCGCTTAGTCGAACGTAACTTGTCAAAACATATGCAATGACACCAAACACGATGGCGCCATCTTGTTTGGTTGAGGAGATCCTTTGGCCACCTTCTAGCTCCATCATCATAACAGCTTCATACCATAGTATTGCATTGAGGACTTATTTTTATGAGTAACGCAAGTTTTAGCTTAATCAAAGACCAGAAAGTATTTGAAAAAAGGGTTACTAATTTGTAACCGAATACAAACCAAACCAAAGCAAGTTAATATAAAGTTTGTAAAAATATAGACTTCTCATAGGTTCTCCTGTAATCTTTAAGTAAATAATAATAACAATAATAATATCCTGTATTTTTTTTCATAATTTTAGACTCAGTAGTTTCAGAGATAAGGTGGTCAATAAAATGGTCAATTTTCGTTTATTTTCTTAAATAACTTTTAAAAGATTCCTTTTAAAATTATGAAAAAAATATATTTGAGACCCTCACAATCAGTTCTTTAATTTGATATTCGCACGGTACAGTTTGTAAAACTTTATTTTTAAATTTTCCCCTCAAAAGTTACTCCCATATTCCAAATTATTTTATTTACGTTACTCGTCCGTGTTGGGGTCACAGAAATACATCTGTGTAGCAAATTTCAACTTAATCGGGCTAGTAGATTCGGAGGAAATTGGTTGTGGCAGACAGACAGACGGTCAAACAGACAGACAGACGCACGAATGATCCTAAAAGGGTTCCGGTTTTACATTTGGATGTTCGGAACCCTAAAAATGAATCCATATTTCCCTTGGTCACGGCATCACGCGTTGCGAACGGTTGGACCGATTTCACTAATAATTTTTTTGTTGTTTGTTATTGTCAGAAGGTTCTTATAAAAGAGAAAAATAAGAAAGTTTCGCAGAAAAATAGAAAATTTCAGAAAACTTAACGACTATTTGAACTTCGTGCATTTGACAGTTCATAGCTAAGACAGGACAACGTCTGTCAGGTCGGCTAGTAATATATATAATACCTATTATAAATGTGAAAGTAACTCTGTCTGTCTCTTACCTCTTCACGTCTTCGCGACTGAACGGATTTGGATGAAACTTGGCACACGGGTAGACCACGTCCTGGAATAGGACATAGAATACTTTTTATCCCGGGATAATTTCGACTTGCATGCGGGCGAAACCGCTGTCAGAAGCTAGTTCTTACTAAAAACTCAGCAATCTTTATAATGTGAATCATAATTTCATAAACTATTAAACTAGAAAAAAAATGCGCATAACTAAATAACTATCTATCTATATGGAACGAAAGACGAGAACATGCACCTTAAATAGACAAAGTCCCGTTACTTTATCCAGTTTGTTTTAATTAAGTATGTGATATAGATTTATTTATATCCTAAGTACAAATACGGTAGGAAATCAACGGTAACTCCATTAATCCAAGCGCAGTATTAAGTGTTTCCTAGAGAGACCGACAAGTGCCATCTATCGAATCTCAACTGAACCAGGAAGAAGTAAAGCTAGCTGTTACTATCCGTCACAACTCGCAATCGATGGATTATGCTCGATTCCTAATGACTTTCTGACCGTTAATGGTTTGAAGTAACACTCGTGTCTTCACCTGTAATGAAGCGTAATTTATTATCATGTTATTCTTTAGAAGCGAGGTGCCACATAGTTAATGTTAGAACCTAGAAATTATTTAGATTCGGAACACAGCTACACTATCCAAAGATAATGGGCCTTCATTTATAAATAAACAAACCATTTGATTAATTTAAACACTGCTGCACTAGGAGATTCTTAATTCAAAATTTTCTATGGAGAATTTGAATTTGGAATTACTATAGAGTTTTCATCATCATCCTGATTATTGAAGTTATATTGAAGTTATTGAAGTTATACTTCTAATGTGACTTCCAACAAGGTTGCGTTAAACGTTTAACGCTACCATGGAGGGGGTATGAAAGCACTGTTGCGTTAAACGTTCAACGGGGAGGGGAATAGAAAGAGACAGAGCGAGAGTGAATGCGTGGCACTCGAACGCATGCGCGTAGTATACCCATACGTATAGTATACCTGTTACAGGCCAGCGCGAGCGTTAGCAACGAGTAGCGTCCAATATTTTTAAGTTGAACCGACGCGATACCCTGAAGTTAGCTATGATCATGAAGAATTACTGTTTACCTTTTGTAAACTTTGTGACAGTTTGGTTTTTTATCTTGTTACGGCAAAGAAGTATAACTTCTTACGTGCACGCGTACATAAGTACTTACACACACACTTTTTTACGTCTATAGTACCTATCCAAATCCAGTTTAGAATATCGGGATTGACGCTTGAGCGAGCATAGTTTTAAAAAGTTTTATTCTAAATTCAAATGACCTAATTAAGAAAAATGACGATTTATAAAAAACAATAGGCAAAAAACTTTTTATAATCATTCCGACTTTCGAACGTGGCCCGTTCATTAACATTCATGGCCCCATGTACAGACGGCCCGGAAATACTTTTCGGATGTCCGCCGGCAATGCATCTCGCTTCTGGTGATAGATCGTATTTTACTGATAGAAACGTTATACATTGCTGGTTTGATAAGCGGCCTTAGTTATTGCTTGGCTTTGAGCGGGATGTGAAGATACGATCTTCGTAAACGATATCGCTGATTTTGTTTGGATTGTTGCAGTTTTGCTTATAGAGCAAGATCCCAGAACCACACCTACATTACTTATTTTCTGACTAACAAAATTTGGGGATTGAGTTGTGTTAGTTTGTACTTTAAACGTATGCATACATGCTAGCTATGAAGCTAGCTGTGGAACTAAGCTAAGCTAGCTGCTAGCTGTGGAGAGTAGTGGTGGCCCAGTGGTAACGACCGGGACTTACAAGAGTTTCAAACCCAGGCAGGCGCTTTACTTTGTGTAAATTATTTCTTCACCACTGTTCTCAAAAACAGGAAGAAAAATATTGTGAGGAAACCGGAATGTCGTAGAACCAAAAATTCGAAGACATGTGACATCCACCAATCCGCATTGGGCCCGTGTGGTGGATTGCGGCCCACACCCTCTCACAGAGAAGAGTCCTGGGCCCCAGTAGTGGGTTACATTAAAAAGCTGATGATGATGAAACCTGCTATAGCTGCTATTTTAAATCTAATCTAATAAACTACTCAACCCCACACATTTTGTAAAGCAGAAAATAACTAATGTCTGGTGGCTCTGGGGTCTTGGACTATCAGTTAATTTTGATATGGGTAAAGATTCCAAATTAATTATACAAAGGCTTAAATCACTTCAAATTACAACCTCTTTACTTTATTACTACGTTAAAGACAGGCCAGCATCTCTAAGTCAAAGCAATTACAATCTAACGAATTAATGCTAAATTCCAAACTAAATTAAATGACGATGGGAAATTGTTGGGGCACGATAAAACATCATTTATTTTCCACTGGCAATAAATTTCATAATATCCGCCTCTGGTTAGCGCAGTCCCGGTAGCTCGAGTTTATAAATTAAAACCCTTTATAGAACGAAGTCGATTGAGTGGTACCATTCGAAAACCATACTCTCGAATAATATTCGAAATTTCGTAAGAAGTACTGTTGTTCCGAGTTCCCATCCCTCTTTTGTTTTAACAAATTAAATTAGATCAAATTGATTTTCAGTTTTCCCGATCCATGTATAGATTAACTTGTCTTGTGAAAAGCACTTACCTACTAACTGAAGTATTCATTTATTTATTTAACAACACTGAAAAAAATAAGCAGTAAATAATAATGAAAAAGCATTACTCTGAACTGCTTTTAACAGTTCCATATGAGCCTATCGTTCAAAACAGTATTTTTTACTGATCCGAAAACAGTTAAAGCTTCTGGTAAAATGCTACCGTCATGACGGTAAATTTTAATGTTTTATGTGGATTAATTTATTACTGTTTTATGGGTCACAAAATAAAATTGTTAAAAACAGTAAAAAATGCAACTGTTCAGAACAGTAAAATATAGTACCGATTAAATCAGTAAAAGATTGTAATGATTAAAACAATAAAAAATTGTACTGATTAAAACAGTAAAAAATGTACTGTTTAAAACAGTAAAAAAATGTACTGTTTAAAACAGTAAAAAAATGTACTGTTTAAAACAGTAAAAAAATGTACTGTTTAAAACAGTAAAAAAATTTACTGTTTAAAACAGTAAAAAAAATAACCGTTTATAACAGTAAAAAAAATAACCGTTTATAACAGTAAAATTTAGTACTGTGTAAAACAATAAAAAAAATACTGTTTAAAACAGTAAAAATTTACTGTGTAAAACAGTTAATAAATGAAATGTTTAAAACAGTTAAAAATATTGTGAATACACAGTAGCGGGTACTGTAAGTGCCCAGTTAAAGGTAACGTGAAAGACAGTACTTTTGAATGTGCATGCACAGTAGCCGGTAATGAATTTCACAGTTAAACGTAACGTAAAGGACAGTACTTTTTAATGAGCATGCGCAGTAGCGAATAATGAATTTCACAGTAAAAGGTAACGTGAAGGACAGTACTTTTTAATGTGCATGCACAGTTAAAGGTAACGTGAAGGACAGTACTTTTTAATGTGCATGCACAGTACTTTTAAATGTACATGCGCAGTAGCGGATAATAAATTTCACAGTAAAAGGTAACGTCAAGGACAGTACTTTTTAATGTGCATGCACAGTTAAAGCTAACGTGAAGGACAGTACTTTTAAATGTGCATGCGCAGTAGCGAATAATGAATTTCACAGTAAAAGGTAACGTGAAGGACAGTACTTTTTAATGTGCATGCACAGTTAGAGGTAACGTGAAGGACAGTACTTTTTAATGTGCATGCACAGTTAGAGGTAACGTGAAGGACAGTACTTTTTAATGTGCATGCGCAGTAGCGGATAATGAATTTCACAGTAAAAGGTAATGTGAAGGACAGTACTTTTTAATGTACATGCACAGTTAAAGGTAACGTGAAGGACAGTACTTTTTAACGAGCATGCACAGTTAAAGGTAACGTGAAGGACAGTACTTTTCAATGTGCATGCACAGTACTTTTAAATGTGCATGCGCAGTAGCGGATAATGCATTTCACAGTAAAAGGTAACGTCAAGGACAGTACTTTTTAATGTGCATGCACGGTTAAAGGTAACGTGAAGGACAGTACTTTTTAATGTGCATGCACAGTACTTCTAAATGTGCATGCGCAGTAGCGGATAATGAATTTTACAGTAAAAGGTAACGTGAAATACAGTACTTTTTAATGTGCATGCACATTAAAAAGTACTGTCCTTCACGTTCTTGTAACTGGCCACTAACCGTACTCACTACTGAGCATGCACATTAAAAAGTATTTTCCTTCACATTACCTGTAACTGTGCACTTACAGTAGCGAGTACTGTATGTGTAGAGTAGCAGGTGACGTTAAATAAATTTAAAAAAATATGTTATTTAAGATATTTATTATAAAACAATCACACATATATTAAACTTGTAAAATTCTTATGTTAACCACAAACCTTTTTAAATCTAAAATTTAATTTAAAACCTTTGTTGTAATCACACTTTATATCCAATTACTACATATTTATTACATTAACGGAATCACTTGCCTCATACACACACACCTATAAAGGATGACTGGTAATTAGTGACCGATACTTAAACACGTGATTGTACTCATGATTACAAACAACTTTTACTATGGGACCAAACCTGAAATTGCGCCTTTAAATTTTGTATTTTTCTGTACAGATTACTAATCAGTGACACTGTTTACACTTGTTTTAGGTTGTGAATATTAACAGAATCCATTTGGCTGAACCCTATCTTTTAAGATACAGGCTAGTCCTAGTTTAAAAGATAGCCTACTATTTTATCATAATGTAAATATTATTTTCAAGGAATGTATACAGTGCAAAGTGCTAGGTTATTGTGAAATAAACTTATTAATATTACGACAGTCAAAAATTTAAGTACAACATTTAGAATTAAAACGATAGTTAAACAATATAATATTGAAAATGTTTCTAATTAAATTCAAAACAATTTTGTTCTGAAACACCTTTTGAAGAAAAATCGAACTATGGTTTGAGTCTGGGGTAGTTGCTACTGAAATTAGTCTGCTATAAATTAAATATCCACCTACACTAAATTCAAATACAATGCCAACACAATATAATATGATAACACTGTGCTCAACAACTGCAAATTATTAATATTTTGTGCATTAACGGGGCAAAATGTTGTGCTTTAGAGAGGTGAGACTATAACAAATAATTAGTGTACCATAAGGAACAATTTGTTTACTAATATCAAAATTTGTGTGAATACTGTAGTTTTAAAGTTATTTGAGAAAAACAGATTTGCTGGAGTAACGTTGAAAAATTACCCTGGTAAAATCGTTTTTCAAAAATTCGTTTCAGCCCGGAACCAAATACATGAATATAGCTTTTGTTGCGTGTTAAATGTTTGTAAATAGATAAATTTGTGTGTGTTGTGGTTCTTAAGTTATTTAAGATTTTGTTGCGGTAACGTTTTAGGATTACCCAGATCTCGAAAACGGCTCAAGGCAGAAGTTTGAAAAGAATATCAATAAGAAACCTTAATTTGTTTAAACATTACTTTTTGATTTGGTTGACGTACACCAATGTAATTAAATGGTTTCAAAAATCAGAAAAAACGGATTTGCAAGTAAACCAAAACACTTATAACCAAATAATATACCCGTGGTAGATGCTTATAACGTCAGGAATTTTAGATTTTGTAACTTTACACGATAAGAAGATAGAAACAAATTTGATTGATTTGAGACTGATCGTACTCTTGCGATTAAATACGCAGTTCCCAAAACATAAAGAAACATGGCATACTTTAAGCAAATAAAATGATTCATGAAGATTAGTTTCTGTAAATTTCAGCATTCAATTACGGCTATAATGAAAGTTATATCAAAAACAAGAATATGTCATAAATTCTCTAATAAGCCGATCAAATTGAAAACATCACTTAAAAGCGATCGCACCATACGTAAGCGCAATCATTTTAAATGAACGTCATAATATTGATGTTCTGTTAGTACAGTTGCATACAGGAGTTTACTGGTCGGGGTAGTAAAAATAATAAAAAGATAAAATTCATTATTTTGATTTAAAAATCAATCCTATATAAAATATGTATTGCTTTGCCTAAGCATTGACGTTTTTAAAGAAAAATCACGGATAAGTTGAGTATTTACTTAATTTTAATATTTGGATACATAATACTTTTCTGTTTGTACCAATGTTCAAAACTTAAAATACAATGTAATAGTTTGTCCAATTTTCCTTAAGAGGTAGATAGGTACGAATAACCTAGGAAAGTTGGTGGGCTACATTCCACCTGGACTCACAGTATGGCATTTAAATATGAGCTTTGTAACGTATTACTAATTTAACGTGGCGTAACTAAGTTAACGTGGTGAGCAGTGGTGGCCCAGTGGTGGCCGCGACTTACAAATTGTTGGTCGCGATTTCAAACTCAGGCAGGCGCTTTACTTTGTGTAAATTATTTTTTCACCACTGCTCCCAAAACAGTGAAGGAAAACATCGTGAGGAAACTGGCATGTCCTAGAACAAAATAATTGAAGACATGTGACATCCACCAATCCACATTGGGCCCGCGTGGTGGATTACGGCCCATACCCTGTCACAGAAAGGAGGCCTGTGCCCCAGCAGTGGGGACATTAAAAAAGCTGATGATGCACGTGTTACTTAGAGTGGATATTTCAACATTACATGTGACTGTCACAGGTGATCAACGCATGAATCACGCATCGTAAACGCGTCGTCACTTCTTTAAACTTAATGTTGAAATATCCACTTTAGTGACACTACATAAAGCCCACATTTCAAAGCAACAGTGTGAGTTGAGATAGAATGGAGTCGGCGTTGCGTCGGCGTAATGTGCGAAGACCTCAAAGCATATTCAATGATAAATTTAACGAAATAGGTATTATCGTTTTGTCTATCTTTCTTGTCGTTATGAGGGCCGGTATTGTGTCTATCTTGTAACAATTGTATAAAATCATAGCGTACTTAACTACTCACAGATAAAGAGTAAGTATGAAAACGCATATAAGTTTAGGGTGGCGTTGCTATATAACTGATTATAATGCTAAATAACTAAAAGTATTTATATACATATATATATTTGTATTGATTTCAAATCACACTATTAATTTATTTATTCAGATTATTACTAACCTTTTTAAAGTTACTTTGACTTTAAGTAATTATTTTAAACTACTATTAATTAACATTATTTCAATTAATAAAATAGAAAACTAAGAGAAATTGTGTAATGGTAACTGCACTTTTTAAATTAAAAAATTCGGCTTCACGAATAAAGTTTTTCTGCTTAACTGTACAAAACATCGGACACTAAGCTGCTAACTTTTCAATTTGGTCGGCTTATTAGAGAATTTCTGACAGATTCTTGTTTTTGATATAACTTTCATTATAGCCGTAATTGAATGCTGAAATTTACAGGAAAAAATGTTCATGAATCATTTCAATTTGTTTAAAGTATGCCATTTTTCTTTTAATGTTTTGGCAATTGCGTATTTCATCGCTACCAGCGAATCCCAAAACGTTACCCCAGTAAAATCTTAAATAACTTAAGAACCATAACACACAATTAAAAACATCGTTTCAGCCCGAAACCAAATACATGAATAAATATTCATGTATTTTGGTTTCGGGCTGAAACGATTTTTCGAAAAACGATTTTGCCAGGGTAATGTTTCAAACGTTACACCAGCAAAATCTGGTTTTCTCATATAACCTTAAAACAACAATTCACACAAATTTTGCTATTAGTAATCAAATTGCTTCTCATGATACACTAATTATTTGTTATAGTCTCACCTCTCTAAAGCACAACATTTTGCCCGGGTAATGCACATTACTCTTTTAACTTTAACCAGATGGACTGCTAGCAGACCTAATGAGATAAACCTCCTAGTGTCTTAAGAGCCATTTCACAAAATTCTGCGAAAAGTATTGTTCCAAATCCTCGATATTTAAAGAACAAATCTGGTTAAATAAACAAAATATGTTAAATTAAAGTACTATAGCTATAAAGTTAATCGTTAGTTAGCTTTTTTGATTAAACAAAAGTTTAATTCTAATAAATAATTTTAATAAGATTTACTCTAGATGTAGTACTTTCATTAAACATATTTTTAATTTATTCTATAAATATCGATTTTTGAAAGAATTTTGGTGACCTGAACCCTAAAAAGTTAATTATGTTTTTATTTATTTTATTTGGAAACTTACAGCCAAAAAAAAATTTATATTTTGTTTTTGTTGAAATCTGGGCCACATACAAGCTTTCACTTTTAGAAAAGAATGAAACTAGAATGCTAACAAACCGTGATGTCTACGAAAGGATGTCTACGGAAACAATTGTCTTCTGCATAGTAATATTGTTATTGTTCGAACCTGTGGCGCTTCCTTTTCTCTTCAAAGTGTAAAATAAAACTTTGACACAGTCATTCAGCAGATATTCTCTTCCTTTTTAAGTGAACTGGTCCAATGATGTGCGGCATAAGGAGTAATACAACGAGAATAATCATTTCAGGATCTTTATCTGTCAAGCAACAAGAACGAAAATTAGTGACCATCATTTTTTATCATCGAGGTGGACAAATGAATGAATTTTACTGATATCTTTAAGTGTCTGGAAATGTATGTTGTATCTATGTCGCAGCCATCTGGTTGAATTCGTCATTCAATAGGATGCTTAGGCCGTTTATTAAACGCAACGCGCAACGCGTAAAATTAATTCAATTAAATGGCTAAGCAGATAGTTAATTCAACTAGGATCACTCAACGTTTAACAACATGACATGTTGAAAGTCAGCCCGTTGAAGATGACTGACCAAGACTCAGCCAAGTGATTCAAAACTTCAAGTTAAATGAAAAATGATGATAGATGGGGCTTAGAGGGGGTTATTCAGGTGCGGGCTGACTACGATTTGAGATAGCTTCAAATAAGGTTGAGAATTAAACATAATAGTTGTGTTGTTTATTTTACGGGTTTTCTTTAGATTATGCAGAATATACACAATAAATTAAATAATTGTTCGGTCAAAATTTTAATAAAATGCTAATTCTATTCAATTCTTAAAAAAAATATATTGTTATCGCTGAAAATACAGAGATGTTCGACGCCAAAGTTTATTTTTGTGGAGCAATTTCCAAATTATTTATTGGGAATATCAAACTATTTTTTAATATTCTATTCCGTTACAATTTTTCTTTAAACCCTTCTCTATCCACTGTATTTTTTGCAAAGGATATTTTCATTGCATTACATCATACTCGACTATCCAAGAAACCAATTTTTTTGACTATTGAGGTAATACCGCACCTTAAGATATAAAATCACAAATATCTCGAAAACGGTAAGTCCAATCGCAAAAATAATCAAAATTTGGGCTCCCTTTAAAAATCCCCATAGAAAGATCCGTACGATCTAAATTTGTAAAAAAAAATAGCTACGAGTCTACGACGGTTGATGACGGTGACGCGCGAGTTTAATAGTTTCCGTAGATATCCATATATATCCATATCCGTATATATCCATACGATCTAAATTCATAAAAAAAAACAATTTATTTGCTACATCGCTCTTGCATCCTAACATTGCCTTTTTAACCGACTTCAAAAAAGTAGGAGGTTATCAATTCGGATGTTTGTATTTTCTCTGTCATTTATTGACGAATTTGCAAAATTCTTTTTTGTTCGAAAGGGGTTTGTTCCGAAATGGTCCCATTTAAATTTCGTATAAATCTGATCATGGGTTTAGGAGACAGACAACGGAACTCTTCTAAAATTGACAGCAAATCAACCGCGTTTGCTGCTAT
This sequence comes from Polia nebulosa, assembly GCA_951329385.1. Classification (NCBI taxonomy): domain Eukaryota; kingdom Metazoa; phylum Arthropoda; class Insecta; order Lepidoptera; family Noctuidae; genus Polia; species Polia nebulosa. The sequence continues at coordinate 15,151,437 of OX589598.1, forward strand.
TGTATGTCTATGAATTGTTAACACAGTTTAATGGCGAACAACAACTAAAAAATAAAAAACTTAAAAATAAAAATTAGAACCTTTTTTTTATGTTTGATAGGCTCGCGTTTGACCACTATCTCACCTGATGGTAAGCGATGATGTGGTCGAAGATGGAGCACGCTTGCCTTAAATAATTTAATCTCGGCAGTCGGTGTCAAAAAACGAAGACACAAAACCAGGAACACCTACTTGCGAAATTAAAGTTATTTTGCACTTATTTTGGAAGTCGGTTCTATTTTTTTGAAAAAAAGTTTTTTATGTACATACATAATCATGATCAGTGGTATCACAAACTCATCAACATCCAATTTAACTATGTGACTAGATGACATCCAGCCATCTGGTTAAACGTTGCGTTCAACGACTTGGCTGGTTGTCCTTCAGTCATTAAATGGAATGCTGGCATTTAATGAATGGCCTAGGTGTCCAATTGAATGGCGAATTCAACCAGATGGCTGCGATATCTTCATTACACCGTACTGTAAACCCATGACAAATATTGACTTTGAAATTGGCAGGGCCCCGACCAATTAACTGACTAGACATCCAAATAACTGGCTGATTCAACTAGTTGACTGTGACATACCTGCAGAAAAATACAGTGTAACATAATGGCAATACCTATGAAAGTATGAATATAGCAAACTCACCTTGTGCAAGTTTATGTAGTTCTTCTTTAAATGGTGATCATCTTGATAAGGTTTTAGATGCTTGAGTAATTTGCTCTTTAGTAGCAGTAGTTTATCCAATTAATGTTAATTTTAAGGATAGCAGTGATTGAAGTCAGCAGTCACCTGAATTAAGACATGCAGTTGCAGAAACCTTATAAGTTTACGACTAAGGTAATAGACACTCTTAAAGGCTACCACACAGGCGCGTTATTATAAATGATAAATTATGTTTATTTAGTAAATAGGTTTTTTGTCATGCGGTATTGCGATAACGTTCTACTTCCATTGCAGCGTTATTATCGCAGCAGTGTGTAACTACATGACCATCCTAATACAAAATGTACTGAAAACAGATATCGCAGTAACGCTTGCGATATTATCGACCTATAATAACGCGCCTGTGTGGGGGAGCCTTAACAGTGAAAGAAAAGTTTACCAATTCATGTCCACACGAGCGCTATAAACGGGATTTTTTGTATATAATTCTCTCTCTTTGCCACTTTTCTGCACACAAGGCAGATGGAGTCTTCGCTTGAGAGCGTCTATACTTGGCTTTTAAATTTGCCACTGTATATCAGTTTTTGGTTTGATGTTACAACAGTGTAGATTTTTAAAGGTAATAACCATTCTGAAAAGAAAAACACCAACAAAGCATTAAAAGACGTGAAGTGCATTAAAAGTTCCAAAGCTTATTTACTTATTTCGTTAAACTTAAATAAGTTTTTGCAGTTACATTTGCCTTGGGATCATGTCTAAGGATTTCCATGGAAATTGCTTGTACTAATATATTTATATATTGTTCTCCTGTCCAAAGACATAGGTCTTTTCTTGATCATGTTGCAATTGACCATCTGTGGTAGTTCCCAAGAGCGAACAAGACCCTAAAAATAAAAACATGTCATTCATCGTCTTATAGGTATGTATAAAATAACAAAAATGTTTTGTGTGGTTTGTTAAAAATAGGGGACAGTGGCTTGATTTTATCATGTGTACCATTCAGGAGACTGGTATTGGTGATTTTGTAGTACAAATAAAAAAAAACTCTCAATCTTTGCAGATTTAAGGTTACGTACCATGTGGGAAATCAATATTTTGGTATTTGTTAGTAAAATATACGTAATAATAAACATTATCACCAAACAAGTTCATAGGTCAATGGGATGTTAAAATATTCTTCGGAACAAAATTTTGTGACAGTCGACGGACAGACAGACAGACGGACACGTGAGTGACAGCAATAGGGCTCCGTTTGGACCCTTCGGGTACGGAACCCTATAAATCTACTTACAAATTGGCCCAGTGAAAAAGACACAGATACTGATGATCGTGAAAACAAAACAAACTCAGAAAATATTATCTTTTGAGACTTACTGAGACTGTCTGTTAACTTTTCCTCTTCCTTTTTGGAATAACTTTTTTGAATTTTGTGTGCGGTCACAACGCGGGAGTTAATGCCGTTACTTGCACATTATCTAATAATAACAACGCACATGCAGTCATTTCATTTTCTGAAAACAGTAAGAAAAAAAACTTAAACACTATAGGTAACAGTATCGTGACACTCTCTTACGGAATTTACGGTGTAAAAGGCCGTAAAATATAACTACTTGTATAACATCTGGTAGCTTGTAGCGTGGTAGTGACAAAGACTTTTTGGCCTCGCAGTCGTTTTTTTTTTGTATTTATAGTTATAGTTACTAAGTTCTTGTTGTGAGGTACAAATAAATATTCACTCACTATATAAAGGCATCGACACTATCATTATCACTTTGTTCGTGCGCGAATATTTCTCGAAGGATCCGGTGGGCGGGGCGCGGGGCGCCAAACATGAATCGAAGTCGTCGTATCGCTTCGTCCCAGGTTTCCACGGTAGATTTCACTGCGGCGTCTCCGTAACATAGGTAGACCTCGAAGGGCGTAGTCATCGGATACCTACACTTGCGCACTCTTTTGTAGATGAGCACGCTTTTTAGCTACCGCGTGGCTTTTGTCATCGCTACTGGAAACATTGTTTTCCTAATCGTTTGCGCGCGCGTGACGTTTTTTCGACGGCGTTTTCTCGAAGATAACACTCTGCGATGAACGCAAACGGTGAATAACGGCAGAATAGTCCAGTAGGTACACAAATTACTCGATCCGTGACTAGGTAGAAGTAGAACGTAGAACACAGTTCGCGTGGATTTCGTACACACGCGTCGGTTGTTTTTCCGATTCGTAGGTAGGTATCTGCCGTACGGATACGCAGCGCGTGACACGAGTTGGGCGCAATTTATTAGGGGGTATTTCTTCAGTAGGAACTACACGGATTCGGTAAAACAATATATATTGGTAACAGCACAATAAACACTCAATAAGTCTGGATAGGTAGTTAACGTTACGACAAATTATGGCGTCAGTTGCACGATCGCAGCGTACGCTAGGTGGTGTTTCTAGATGCGTACTTGCATAGCGGGAGGCCGGCCGACTGACTGACTGAATACGCGACTCGCGAGCGAGCGCTGGCGGCGGAAACGATCTTTGTAGCGGCGTGCGTGTACGGCGCGACCTAACTTTGACGCGGCGACGCAAATGCAACACATCGCTACTTATAATTATATAATTATGTTCTTTATAATAAGTAGATAATGTTTAAATCGAAACACTAGGTACACTTAAACACATTCATAATACTTCAAAAACTCTTCTTTTTCTTAAAAATGTCATGATTTCATGAAATACTTACATTTGACATCAATTCTAACTGAAAGAGTTGTATTGATGATTTTAATGATTAAAATTCTATAAATACATACTTGCTACGGCCGCGAGCAAATTTTGACCAAAATACAAACTGACACTGACCTGCAAATTGCAAAAAACTTAAGAAAATTTGAATTTTGAGGGCTACCCTGGAACATACACCATAATTTCACTTTGCACTGCACGCTTTCATATTCAATTATTCATAATTAGACATGTTGTTGTTATAGCTGTTGAGGACGCACCTATTATATTAGTGCTTTGTGGAGTCTGTGGGACGCACTTCACTCAACTAAAATAATAATATTAGATTTTGTCAACGCCTTATTTTACTACGCCGATTTTTAGAATCAATACACAAATGAAAATCCATTTATTTGATAAAAATCTTTGTTTTTAACAGACGAAAAAAAAAGAGGAGGTTTTTAACATAATGTTCAGCCCTCACTTCGTTATTTAAGAACATATTTTGATGATTATTTTTTTGTTAAATAGGGTATACCTCAAGGGTGGTCCCATGTCAAGAAAGTCAGGATCTGATAATGGGATCCTGATAAAATTGAGAGAAACCCTCGAAAATTGTGGGCACAAATAGTGTTTCTGTTTACTTTTCAAGTATTTACGTTTAGGATTAATCACAAATCATAAAGCTGAGCTGATTATGGAAACCATACCTTTCCTAAACAATTAGTAGTTAGATATAAAAAGATGATAGGAGCCACAAAAAAAACAATATTTTAAAAAACTAAAAAAAAAAAATTAAACCGACGAAAAAGAAATAAACGACCGGCCCGGTGGCCACACGGTGTAACATGAACGTGCGCACTGGGCTCGGACGTGCCCCGGCCGGGAAACAATTGCCGGTCAAACAATTGCACGGTCAAATATCTATAGTATACTTTTTGTATGAACTGATCCATGCCTGGCCGTGCCCCGGACGTGCCCCGGCCGGGGCCCGGTGGCGGCACGGTGACAGCCCAGTGTAGCATGAACGACTAGCCCGGTGGACGTGCCCCGGCCGTACCCCGGCCGGGGCACGGCCGAGGCTCGGTGGCGACACGATGTACTTGAATCATCCTTTATGCAGTAATATTTTTATTTAAATTAGTAATATCTTTTTGTAAATATTGGTGGAGTCACTGGTTATCAAACAGTTTTCTAGTTAAATAATAATATATTTTTTTAGAAGAAATCGAGTTATGACTTGTTCGATGAAACAAACCATTATTTTAACCGTTTAAACAATAACTTTTAACGTCTGTTCGCGATAAATTAAAAAAATAGGTACTGAACGGATATTCATGCAATTTTCAACAAAATACAGAGTGATTCGTGGTTGAAAGGTTTAGGTGTACATAATTTGTACCCGTGCGAAGCTGGAATGGTTAGCTAGTATTATTATTAAGAATTTTGTCAAGGACAGTGGGTCGACAGCTTTTAACTTGCAATGTAGGTATGTTTGTTCGGGTGGAATCTTGCAACTCAAATTAGACCCACTTCCCAAAGTCCGAATGAACTGAAATTTTGTGTACTTATGTATCTTTGGTGACAATATAATGATATGGTACCATGACGCTGGTCTAATGATGGAGACGGAAGATGGCCTTAGGAACTTCTGAACTAAACAAGATAAAATCATCGAGTCTGGGTTCGATTAATTCGTCTTGCAGTAGCATTTTACGCCCAAATTATATCCAGGGTCTGATGATGAAGCTGGAAGGTGGCCACAGCATCTCTGTGGTAAAACAACGTGACACCAACGAGTTTGGGCTCGATTTATTCGTCTTGAGGAGCACTTTACACCTAGATGATATCCAAGGTCTGATGATGAAGCTGGAAGGTGGCCAAAGCTTCTCTGTGATAAAACAACATAACTCCACCGAGTTTGGGCTCGATAGATTCGTCTTCAGGAGCACTTTACACCTAGACAATATCCAAGGTCTGATGATGAAGCTAGAAGGTGGCCACAGCATCTCTGTGATAAGATAACATAACCTCACCGAGTTTGCACTCGATCGTTCGTCTTGAGGAGCACTTTACATCACATCATAATATCCGTAGAATATTTTAAAGCATTACGCCTACTCTAAAATACCCTACTTACTATAAAGTAAAAAATAAGTTAAAAGTAAAAAATAATTTAAAAAAACAAGCTTATCTGGGACTCAAATCTGCCTACCCTTTTCCCAACTATCTTGGGGTCGGCTTCCATTCTAACCGGATGCAGCTAAATACCAGTATTTTACATGGAGCGACTGCCTATCTGACCTCCACAACCCAGTTACTGGGTTATACGATACCCCCTTGTAATACTGGATGTCAGACTTTCGGGCTTCTGACGACCCGTAACGATTGTCAAAGATCCACGATTGACAGCCAGGACCAACGGCATAAGGTGCTTTCCGAGGCACGGAGGAGTCTCGATATGTGAAGATGGTCACCCATCCATGGACCAACCCCGACAAGCGTACCTGAGGGATCGACCCGTGCGGCTGTTATTATTTTAGCCACGAGCTCTGGGACTATGAACTAAAAAGTTAAAAATAATAATACCTACTAATCTTTCATTTGTACATTTACACTTGAATATTTAGAACACAGTTACAAAACATAATGTTGTACCTACATGGTGACAATCAAAACTCGAATTGCAGCCTCCTAAACTAGGCAATAAGCCTGTGTTATATGAGCCCACGGAATAGATATTTTTTCTATTCCGTGTATGAGCCAATGTTCCTCCAGGAATATCAATAAGTTCTAGTACCTAAGTATTTGGCTTGTAGCTAGTTAGGTAGGTACTCACCTATATTCTTAAAAGCTTGAGGCACAGAAGTATAGTAAGTAGGTACCTAACCTCTAACCTGTAACGGGTAGTGCCTCAAGCTTTTAAGAATATAGGTAAGTATCTACAAGCCAGATACCTACTTACTAGAATTTATTTTTATATTTTTAGTTTTTTGTCCCAGCTATGAGCTTGTTTTTAAAAATATTTTTTGATCTACAAAGTCCTCCGCCGCGTCCTACGCGATAAACTCAAAAACTACTGAACAGATTTTCATGCGGTTTTCACCAATACACCGAATGATTCATGAAAAAGGTTTAGGTGTAATTTGTAGCCGTGCGAAGCTGGGATGGGTCACTAGTATTACTATAAAGAGTTTTGTCAAGGACAATGGGTCAGCTGCTTAAATTTTTAAATCAAAATAAGATCATTAGTTGCAGCTTAAGATTCGTTGTAGAAAGCATTTTTTTACAAGATTATTCTCAGTTAAAATAGGGTGTAAATTTTGTAAATTTGTAATTTTTTTTCATTATTCGTAAACAATAAACTTGCTTAAGAATAGGTTAGTACCTAGTTTAAAAATAAAAATAATCGTGTGCCTCATTTCATAAAAAGCGTCTAAATGGGCCTCTGCGAGTTGGTTTCGGCCCCTCGTAGCTAGGTATGCTTTCCAAAGATCCGGGACCTCAGGGTCCCGAAAAATCTAAGCGAAAAAGTTGAAACAAAGAACACAATCTAGATTTTATTTGTTTTCTGTACCTAAATTTTTGATTATTATTCAATATGATGTACCTAATGAAGATTCTAAACGGTGTACGTACTATTTAACCATTATGTCTTCTGACAATTGACAGGTATTTACCTACCTCTTTTTAACGCATAATAGTAAAACAAAAAATTAAGTACAAAGCAATACACTTGTGCCAGGAAAAACGTGCTTTTGAATAAGCCGAAGTTGTTGAAATAAAAAAAAATCAAAAAAGAAAGAAAAATAATTTATTCTGCACAGGTAATTAATAGGTAATTTATTCTGTATGGTGGTCGACGATGGATTACGCTTGCCTAAAGGGCATAGTGTGGACATAGCTAATCACTCTTTACTTAAAGGCTCCCAGGTTGTAGCTATGAGAAAACATAGACTCTGGTAGGGAATTCCACTCCCTAGCTGTGCGCACAATGAATGTGTTCTTAAAACGTTTTGTGCGTGTAGGTGGGATGTCCACCATCTACCGGTGGCGCATCGCCGTACGTCTTATGGTCCGATGATGAAACGGGTTTCAATTCCGCCCGCACACTCCCCAGATGCAACCGTTAAATATGAGAAAATGTATGTTTTTGAAATACATAAGACGAAAGTAGTTTATAAATTTGAAATTTTGTACAATGTCGTAGTTTTAATCGAGGTAATTAAAATTTGAATAAAATGTATCAAATATATACATATATTGGTGACTGGTAATTATTGACCGATACTTAATTAAACACGTGATTGTACTCATGATTACAAACAACTTTCCCAAAGAAACTTTTTTTTTACACGTATTCACTTTTTCACAATAACAACAGTTTGAAATTCTTGCGCGCGTGAGGGCAGTGACCGCCGCGATCAGCTGTTGGTCTACATAAAGAAACAAGTAAATCTGCCCTTATTGACAACCACGGCCTCCAGTTCGTTCGACGACAAATTTTTAACTCTGGGAAAGTGTTATTATAAATTTAGAAAGAAAAGAATAGTTTGTGTCTATAACAGGAAAAGAAAAAAGTAGGTATGGGTCATATTATCATCACACTAATATTATAAAGGCGAAAGTTTGTGAGTGTGTATGTTTGTTACTCCTTCACGCTCAAATGGCTAGACTGATTTTGACAAATTTTGGTATGTAGATAGCTTGTACCCTGGATTAACACATAGGCTACTTTTTATCCTGGTCTACGCGGGTGAAACCGCGGGCCGCAGCTAGTCCTACTAATATTATAAATGTGAAAGTTTGTGAGTGTGTATGTTTGTTACTTCTTCACGCTCAAACGGCTGGACCGATTTGGATGAAATTTGGTATGTAGATAGCTTATAGCCTGGATTAACATAAAGGCTACCTTATATTTCTAGGCGGGTAAAACCGCGGGGCGCAGCTAGTTTATTTATAAAAGACAAAGTTTGATGAACAAAAGTTTTATGATTATACCAGGATGACACAAGAAACATATAAGTAACTACATCACACTAATATTATAAATGCGAAAGTTTGTGAGTGTGTATGTTTGTTACTTCGTCACGCTCAAATGGCTGGATGGATTTGGATTAATTTTGGTATGTAGATAGCTTATACCCTGGATTAACACATAGACAACTTTTTATCCTAATCTACGCGGGTGAAATCGTGGGGCGCAGCTAGTTTATTTATAAAAGACAAAGTTTGATGAACAAAAGTTTTATGATTATACCAGGATGACAAAAGAAACATATAAGTAACTACATCACATTAATATTATAAAGGCGAAAGTTTGTGAGTGTGTATGTTTGTTACTTCTTCACGCTCAAATGGCTGGACGGATTTGAATTAATTTTGGTATGTAGATAGCTTATACCTTGGATTAACACATAGGCTACTTTTTATCCAGGTCTACGCAGGTGAAACCGCGGGGCGCAGCTAGTTTATTTATAAAAGACAAAGTTTGATGAACAAAAGTTTTATGATTATACCTGGATGACACAAGAAACATATAAGTAACTACATCACACTAATATTATAAAGGCGAAAGTTTGTGAGTGTGTATGTTTGTTACTTCGTCACGCTCAAATGGCTGGACGGATTTGGATTAATTTTGGTATGTAGATAGCTTATACCCTGGATTAACACATAGGCTACTTTTTATCCTGGTCTACGTGGGTGAAACCGCGGGGCGCAGTTAGTATATAATAAAATAGAAAATCGGTAAGAGATGATGTAACTGGCATGTTCAACCCATTTCACCCGAAGAAAGACTACTAGTCACCATCAGTATGATAGGAAATTATTTCTTTTGTCCCATAAAGGTTGTTTATTATCCATTTTCATGAACACACACCCTAAATTAACCGTTTTATTCATTTGGTGATATCGTTCAAACCATTACAAATTACTGCTACAGCAAGAGTATTTTTTCGAGATTTATGATCAGTTACTTTTACCGTGCTATCTGTTAAATTAACTGTTTTATTCATTTGATGATATCGTTCAAACCATTACAATTTACTGCTACAGCACAGGTACTTTTACCGGAATCATGATCAGTTAGTTTTACTGTGCTATCTATTAAATTAACTGTTTTAGTCATTTGATGATATCGTTCAAACCATTAAAATTTACTGCTACAGCACGGGTATTTTTTCCGGAATCATGATCAGTTAGTTTTACTCTGCTATCTATTAAATTAACTGTTTTAGTCATTCGATGATATCGTTCAAACCATTACAATGTACTGCTACAGCACGGGTACTTTTTTCGGAATCATGATCAGTTAGTTTTACCGTGCTATCTGTCAAATTAACTGTTTTAGTCATTTGGAGATATCGTTCAAACCTATAAAATTTACTGCTACAACACGGTTACTTTTTCGGGCATCATGATCAGTGTCTTTTACTGTGCTATCTATTAAATTAACTGTTTTAGTCATTTGGTGATATCGTTTAAACCATTACAATTTACTGCTACAACACGGGTACTTTTACGGGAATCATGATCAGTTAGTTTTACTGTGCTATCTATTAAATTAACTGTTTTAGTCATTCGATGATATCGTTCAAACCATTAGAATTTACTGCTATAGCACGGGTACTTTTTCAGGAATCACGATCAGTTAGTTTTATCGTGCTGTCTGTTAAATTAACTGTTTTAGTCATTTGGAGATATCGTTCAAACCTATAAAATTTACTGCTACAACACGGTTACTTTCTCGGGCATCATGATCAGTTAGTTTTACTGTGCTATCTATTAAACTAACTGTTTTAGTCATTTGATGATATCGTTCAAACCATTAAAATTTACTGCTACAGCCGGGTATTTTTTCCGGAATCATGATCAGTTATTTTTACTGTGCTATCTATTAAATTAACTGTTTTAGTCATTCGATGATATCGTTCAAACCATTACAATTTACTGCTACAGCACGGGTACTTTTTCCGGAATCATGATCAGTTAGTTTTACCGTGCTATCTGTCAAATTAACTGTTTAAGTCATTTGGAGATATCGTTCAAACCTATAAAATTTACTGCTACAACACAGTTACTTTTTCGGGCATCATGATCAGTGTCTTTTACTGTGCTATCTATTAAATTAACTGTTTTAGTCATTCGATGATATCGTTCAAACCATTACAATGTACTGCTACAGCACGGGTACTTTTCGAGGAATAATTATCAGTTAGTTTTACTGTGCTATCTGTTCAATTAATTGTTTTAGTCATTTGGTGATATCGTTCAAACCATTACAATTTACTGCTACAACACGGGTACTTTTTCGAGAATCATGATCAGTTAGTTTTACTGTGCTATCTATTAAATTAACTGTTTTAGTCATTTGATGATATCGTTCAAACCATTAAAATTTACTGCTACAGCACGGGTATTTTTTTCGGAATCATGATCAGTTAGTTTTACTGTGCTATCTATTAAATTAACTGTTTTAGTCATTCGATGATATCGTTCAAACCATTACAATGTACTGCTACAGCACGGGTACTTTTCGAGGAATAATTATCAGTTAGTTTTACTGTGCTATCTGTTCAATTAATTGTTTTAGTCATTTGGTGATATCGTTCAAACCATTACAATTTACTGCTACAACACGGGTACTTTTTCGAGAATCATGATCAGTTAGTTTTACTGTGCTATCTATTAAATTAACTGTTTTAGTCATTTGATGATATCGTTCAAACCATTAAAATTTACTGCTACAGCACGGGTATTTTTTCCGGAATCATGATCAGTTAGTTTTACCGTGCTATCTGTCAAATTAACTGTTTTAATCATTTAGTGATATCATTTCTATCATTATAACGTACTGCTACAGCATGGGTACTTTTTGGAGAATAATCATCAGTTAGTTTTACTGTGCTATCTGTTAAATTAATTGTTTTAGTCATTTGATGATATCGTTCAAACCATTACAATTTACTGCTACAACACGGGTACTCTTTCGGGAATCATGATCAGTTAGTTTTATCGTGCTGTCTGTTAAATTAACTGTTTTAGTCATTTGGAGATATCGTTCAAACCTTTAAAATTTACTGCTACAACACGGTTACTTTTTCGGGCATCAAGATCAGTGTGTTTTACAGTGCTATCCGTTAAATTAACTGTTCAATCATTAAACGTTACTGTTTTGCCTTTTAATGTGTTACAAACATTTCGCTTTACTGTATAAAGTCAGTGAATGTTAATGAAATCGCTTTAATGTGCTGTAGTAAGAAATTATTTTTTTCAGTGAATTCATGAACACGCGTATAATAAACAGACAAGAAGGAAACCGAAAAATATGTAGATACTGTAGGACCCCAAGTACGGCCTGCAGGGATCCTGGGACGTATCGGGACGTGGACGTTCTTCGAAGCTCGGGGACTCGCTTGCTTACTGCGAGAGTACTGTACGAAGGGATACTCGCTACGGACGGATAAGGAAAAGAGCCGAGGGCGTTTTAAATAATATATTAACTAGGCAAAAGAATAACATCTGCGCCCACTTGCAAGGGCTAAACTTCTATTTATTTACTTATTAAAACTTCATGCAACACAAATGTACAAAGGCGGACTTAATGCCTTAGGCATTCTCTACCACTCAACCAAGGGTGGTGGAGAGATAACATGGCAGGTGCATAAACTGAAAAAAAAAAAATACTAAGACGAAAATAATTACAAAAGTATATATATAGTTAAAATAAACATACATATATATTTAATATAATATACCTACATATATAATAATAATATATAAAGTTAGAGATAAGGATTTTGAGACGACTCCTTTACTTGTTAAGAAGGTAATTCCGTAACTTTCGCTTAAATGCATACTGACTGGTGGCCGTCCTGATATTGAGGGGAAGTGCATTCCACAGAAGGATGGACTGTATATGAAAGGAAGAATGAATAAAATTAGAAGTATGAGAAGGACAAAGCAGTAAGAGATTGTTAGCAGAACGCAAATTCCTAGCGTGAGTAGAGCAAAGATACTGAAAGTGTGATATAAGATAAGAGGGAGGGGTGGGAGAGTTGAGGAGAGAGAGAAGTGTAGTCAGAGCGCGCAAACTTCTTCTCTGGCGAATGGGCATCCATTTGAGCTCAGCTCTAAAGCTTGACACATGATCATATTTCCTCAAGTTGAAAATGAACCGGATGCAGTTATTGAGGAGCCTATCAAGCTTATCCAGCAAAGCCGCGTACAGGTCAAAGTAGCACACGTCACCATAGTCGAGTATAGGGAAAATTAAAGTTTGCACAAGCATAGTCTTCGTCTTTGCAGGCAAAAAGTTCCTCAGACGATACAGACATCGCAAAGTTCCGTTAGTCCGTTGTCCGGTATATGACATAAAACAAAATTCACACCCACTCTTCTAAAATAATCCATCGACTCTCCAACATTCTTACCTGCCAGTTAAAAGCCGCTGCAGACCCGCTGAAATTAGGCTGTGTCTACAATCGTCACAGTACCTAGGTATTACTAATTTACTGGCATAATTTAATTATAATTTTTGGAATATTTTATTTTTTGTATTTACATTGTACTTACATAACAGAAGCAACAATAAGTATGTGCCAGGATTTTTGTAATACATAAAATGGTTTAAAAGAGTGTCCATGGAGTTCTTCTCCATAGAAATCTACTAATAAATGCTTTGAGTTTGATATAATGTTAAATCTTTAAAGTTAATAAAACACATTCAGGCCAATATCGTTCTTTATCGAATCGGATTCAGTTTCATATTAAGAGCAGGTAACGTACTGCGATGGTGTACGCATTTTATCAAAAAAATTCATAACACGTCTAGCCACGATTTAGATCTCTTTACAAACGTAATAAGTGTCATCTTGCCGGTAATGTATGCCCATTGAATATGAGAACTGGTATTATATTATTATGTAGATTTTTCTAATTCTCCTCCTCGCAAGGCCGAAACGAGAGATGAAATTGTATTTTATTTTAACGCCATCATAAATCTTCTCATACACGCTAAGAAATGAAAGAACCTTCATACAAAACATACCCATGTTTTGAGAGAATATAAATTCCGCGTTTTCAGTATACACGCATCATTACAATGTAATTTCAGAGCCGTTTTCCATTACAGGAACGTACCATACTAATTAAAATATAGAAACAATGTTCACGAGCCTTGTTACTTGGGTGATGTACGTATTTCATTTGTAATTACTTCATTTGAATAATTCTTGGTTTCATAATTCTTCTTATGCAGTGTTATTTGTAAAACACTAATATCCTTAGAGGAGGTGAATGTATTCACGATAATAAATTTTAGGGTTTTTAGGGTTCCCGAAGGGTCCAAACGGAGCCCTATTGCTATCCCTCACGTGTCCGTCTGTCCGTCGTCTGTCACAAAATTTTGTTCTGAAGATTTTTTTAACTTCCCATTGCTATACCTACTTATGAACTTGTGGTGATAACGTTTATTATTACGTGTATTTTACTAACAAATATCGAAATAGGTGTCACTACAATAATTTGATTCGAGTTTATGGCGGATTTTTTTCGAGTGAAGTTCAGTGGCTGTTTAATTATTCGCAAATTATTCCTAGTGGATATTGTGATAAATTGGTGTAGTTTAAGCTTACTTAGATATATGGCAAAGCAAACTCTAGCTGTATAAAATGTAATTGCATTTTTCTCGTATTTCTGCCAAATTGTGATTGAAACAACAACCTGAGTCCAATGGAGACCATGGTAGAATCAGTTTTAGCGACTTTTGACATTGAGTCTAGAAACTCGAATTTATAAGAGTTGGCAAGAATGCGTACAAACCAAAAATTAGTAGATACTTAGACGTTCCTTTGATGTCCCTTACAGCCTTTAAAGTCGCATATATTTTGTAATTCGAGTCACTTTTGGAGTTCACGACCTATATACACGACGTCTCGAAAATATAAAGGGAGCTGAGGAGCCCTTTAAATTGAAGACACATCTAAAGCTCACATACGAAGGTGGATTGAAAATAATCCAAGTAGAAAATTAATCCTTGATTACGTCCCACTCCTCCTGCTCAGATTTGAGGGGCAGGTAAAAGATGTCAGACAGAATGGATGAGATAGAATAATAAAATGAATTTATTTTTATTATTTTTGTTTTTAATCAAGATAAGATTACCTATTATAGTTAATGTTGTAATTTATTTTTTCAATCTAAAGAAAGATTTTTTCTTCTTTTCAATAACCAAATTCTGAATAACACAAAGTCCGCTGCAACAGTCAAATGAAAAATCTGTGCCAATAGCTGGAAAAACAAATAAGAAAAATCTCATAAAATGTTAGCGAAATCCTCTATCCAAAGTTCGCTCACACCTTGCAACACCCTAATAATTCACGCATACATAAGTTACCTACCTACGTTCCACACTTTGGCGCTTCCTGTAATTCAGCATCAGGGGCGCCTAAAGCTTCTACCTGCATATATTTAAGGAAATCGAAATATTTCACCTCTCACCTCTTACCCACTGGAGATTTACTTTAAAATTTTCAAGCGTAATCCTGCCATGGATACTTATATACCTGCTATTTATATCGATGTACATTGTTAATTAAAAAGCTCATTATTCTGCGGCTTACCTACATACGTGTGTGCTTACGTTTGTTATTAATTAAGTAGGTATCATATACGCTTCTTAGTTACAGGTTGGGAGTTAAAGTACATTGCCCATTGTATAGTAATGAGTTATGGACGTGGGTAGCTTATGAACTTTGAATTACTAAGCTATTTTTTTTTTTAATTAATTCATGACTTTAGTTGCTTTTGCAGTGTGAAACGGAAAAGGGTGGTCAAATTTAAGATACCCGTGCTGCCCGTGGAAATGAATAACTTTCTTCAAGGAAGGACTTACCGTATATAGTTATCGTCAGGATAAATTCGAAAGAGTTACCTCACCCCTGGGCATTCAGGGCAGGGAGGAACAGGGGTGGATTTTAGTCAGTAAGAGTCTGACTCGCCCTCCCGCTCCACCTAGAGCGGGAGAAGTCATTGGATGATTTCCCAAACCCAAAAAAAAAACTGATCAAAATTAGTGTGATTTTTTTTTTTTAATTGGCTGAAGCAGTATTTAAAACATGACCACCCTTTTCCGTTACATTTTGTATATTACTTGGCAAAAAGCAAACTAGCCACGATACCTCAATCCACGCAGATATTATTAGATTTGAAAAGAAACAAAGCTCAATCCTTATTTAAGGTTAACGACACAATAAATAATATTTACTTCTGCAGGATTATCAGTCCAATGACCACGAAAAACCAATTTCCCTCAGTTCCCTAATAACTCTCGCTTGACAAAATATTTTCCTTTACCAGTGACCATTGTCGTCCCCACACTTACGACAATCGTTAAGCGAAACACAAATACTTTCGCGTCCAAATTTCGACATAGGAGCGTAATATCAATAGGATCGCGTGGCAATTTATATTTTCGTTGAGGGATCCCCTCACTAAAAGATCAATTTCGCGCTTGGACAAGTTTAATGTAAACTTAAGTGCCTAGGGGAGACACCAAATGAAAGCCGGCCCGGTTGCGCTAACAAACGTCTCTATGTTATTGAATTTTTCGCCTTGGATCAGGGGAATGCTGATCGTAAATTACTTACTGCGTTTATAACTGTTTGCTCGGGTAATGGCCGGAAGTGAGCAAACAGTTTTGTAGCTGCATCTGTAGGCAATATTGCATTGCATTCGCAGATGTAAAATGTTAATGGTACAGTGTTTAACACTGTGTCGTTCTAAATCTCACAAAAATAAATACGCATGAAGCGATGTAGATTAAATTAAAATATTTTAAAAGTGCTTATACAAGTTCAAAGAATTCGCGAGTTGCTGAAAATGAAGAAATTCTTTTTACTCAAATCCTTTAATTTCACAGATCAGAAAACTTGATTCCAAAAGCTTTATTTAAAAAAAAATGTTTTCGTACGTATCGCACATTTAAAATGTAAAGGGATATAAGTCACAAACTGAAAACAACAAAAACAGAATTCAAAATTATACCTACAGAACGGTCTACTGTTTTATTTTAACCTAAAAATCTATGCAAAATTTAACATAAAAATGTCCATAAATCACAAATTGTCGTATTCCCAGACATGGCATTTTGCGGTGAGATGCCTACGCTCGTAAACTCCCACTTGTCTGTAGACGATGAAACGGAAAACTTTGATCGAAAACCGCACGTAGCAAGAAACCTTGTAGCAAGAGAAAATGTTCTCGCTGGGGGAACTTTCATGGATTTTATCGAATATGCTGCAACCAGCACGCTCTAAGCCAAACAAGTTCCGAACACTTGGCGTGTTTGATCTCAGATACTCGTGAGATGGATTCTGATTGATTTTATCCAGTCATGTTTGTGTTGAGAAAAAGTTGCGAGCGTCATAGCGATATGTTGGCGATGTTCGCAACTACGTAACGATGTGTCTACAGTCGTCAGCGCCACGCCAACTCATTAAATAAAGGAAAAGTTAGAATGTGTAACACGTATGTTCTACTGTTCTACATTTGTATATCTAACTACTTCGTTCGGACCTCTGTCTTAATCTAACAAGGGAATAGTGGGGAACTTGGAAAACTAGATTGTAACTTTAGTTGGAGTTGGGATTCAGTCTATAAGTCCAAATACGTTTTATTAACTTTTGAAAACTTGCTCTAAAGTCCGCAGTTCATCATTGAACGGGAAACTCTCGCTACAATTTGGAAGTAAATTGTGAATTATGTCTGATACCTAGTCATAACTACTCGTTCTAATTTAGGAAACATATTTCGTACCTACAGAAAGACAAATGAAATATCGAAACAAATTAATACATAAATAAGCAAATATTGAACCCAATAAGCAGCAGACGAGCACCGATTAAGATAAAACTAATTAATGGCAAAAACGTCAAACCGAACAGCAACATTTGTCCTCAGACAAATAGCCCAAACAGCAGGTGTAGACCCTAATAGAAAGCCATTTGTTTACCGTCGGCAAACTTCACCTCGTAACCCTAAAATCTAATTGGATTTAATTCCATTAGCAAAGGTCCAAATGGGACCCCTTAATTGTGCTGACCGATGCCGGTTTATTATATAGCCCTGGCTGGACCTCGCCGGAGAACGTGCGTCATTTCATTATGGAAAACATTCGCAAACACGAATATTGGCCGGTGTTACGCGTGCTTTAAATTGTAATGTGTGCACACCTTTATATTTGCGCGGGGAACGTATTAATAAGATCTTTGCTTTTTGGATTACGTCAAGCTAATGTTGGGCCCTTTATGGGTCAAACATTATTGTTGGAATGGGTTGTAATACTTACGTGTCTGTCCAATGATCAGATTGATAGTTTGTCAACCGCAAAACATGTAATTACTCATGCCTACTATATACATGTAAATTTTGTAAATATTCAGCATGATCTAAAACAGTATCTAATTTTGATCGTGACTTCGCGTGAATGTGGATTTCTCTGTAATAGTCCTTTTTTACTGTATGATCTCTTTATGTCCATTTCTGTACCCCTGATCACGTGTAGTGCGAAATTTCATGGTAGTCGAGCGGGAAAGCGTAAGAAACAAACATTCCAGTACAACATTAGTTAGAATTTATAGCCAAATTCGAAAACTATACTTCATTTATTTGTACCGAATGCGGGTCTACTCCAGTTGAAACAAATAACTTGTTACGTACTTCACAATATAAGGCTAATACAGAAACGGCCAGAACATTCATTTACATTGCCAATAGGACCTACCCTTCTAATGACTCTCAATTTCAGATACCAAGCAGAAATGCCCAAGCTATAAGAGAAAGCGACGGTGGAATCATGATGATAGAAATAATGAAAAATCGGTTCGCCTTGTTGGAGACCTTACAACGCTGCCAGTGCCAGTACGCGGTCGCCACTCCAGAACTTTTCAGCTCCATCGACTGTCTGTTCTGCAAGTAATGTGGGCTAGAGAATCGCTAAACTGAAGTGGCAGTGGCATTACAGTTTAGCGATTTTTCGGTATAACGGTTGGTGGTAACCTTGGTTCTCGTGCGGATATCGTCGTTCCTGATTCGATCACGCAATGAAACTCGTAGCATAGCCCTATCCATTGCCCTATAGGTGACTTCAAGCTCCTCCATAGTCTCAGCCATGACCACTATATCGTCGGCAAATCGTAGATGAGTGATGTACTCGCCATTGACGTTAATACCTAGCCTTCTCCAGTCCAGAACCTTGAAGACATCCTCCTTTGTGACTTTTTTTTTTGGACAAGCCCGCCACACTATTTCCAAAACCACTGTAACTTCTGTAAGCCAAAATCAACAATGGCGACCACCAGAAAAAACACCGAGACAATGAAGCTCGAAGAGTCCCAGAGAAACGATTAAACTGTCTTGGGTCCCGCAACGAAATTAATCAGAAAAGACAGCGGAGGAGTAAGAAAAACATAATTTCCACTTACCTCCTTTGTGACTGTGAAGATTTTCGGAGAAATGACGTCTGCCTGCCTCACACCCCGCTACAGGAGGATAAGGATTCGAGGTATGGTCCTGAAGTCGAACTGACATGGTGGCGTTTTCGTACAATCACTTCAGCACCTCGATGTACCGATAGTCGATCTGGCACCGTTTGGAGAGACTGCAGTACAACCCAAGTCTCGATCGATGGGTATGGCTTTTATAGCTTAAAAATATATGGTATGGATTTTTCTCGGCACCGGGTAGCAGCCTCCTTGGAATGCTCCAAGGAGGCTCTGCCATCCCTGAACAAAAATCTGACCAGAATATTTCTGCGACCGGATAGAGGCAGTCTGTGTCTAATGGCCGTGACCATCAGCGGACACTGCTCACAAAGTAAACACGTTTACACAATAGGCGTAACGGATGGTTTGCTGTGTAGAGCATGCATAGAGACAGGGGAAGGGTCGTGCACGTGCTTCTGGAGTGCACAGGCTTCGCCAATATACGCATAAGACACTTGTGGTCACCGAATTCCCTCATAGACGCTCTAAATAGACTGGGAGGCCTAATCGGCTTCTGAAGAGGGGTGGGCTAGTTGGAATAAAGGCGGCTACAGCCTACGTTCAATATTTCACCATGGACTAAGTACGGAAACTACACTATTTTACACTTTTTTTGTAAGTCTGTTCTATTTTTTTGCAGCAATCGCGGTTAATTTGCTGTCAATTTTTGAAGAGTTCGTTTGTCTGTCTCTGAAACCCATCATCAGATCTATATAAAATTTAAATAGGACCATTTCGGAACAAACCCCTTTCGAACAAAAAAAGAATTTTGCAAATCCGTCAATATATGACGGAGTTATGCCCGAACATACATAAAAATATATGTATATCCAAATTGATAACCTCCTTCTTTTTGAAGTCGGTTAAAAATAGTAATTGTTCATTCATAATTGAGCTATGAATGAACAATTTACGGTTCTTCTTATAAATACTTCTGATATGTATGCTTTAAACATCGACAGGCGCTCGATCTGCAAACAAAACGAAGATTTTAAATAGTACCAGTACCCATTGCTACGTAATCGCTGACTCCCTATCACTAACGCCACCTTCACACTCTGAGAGGCTTAAACTCCATTATCCATTACTTAGAACCAAAACAGTGCGCATTAAATATGCAAACCACACTTGACCTGCATTTCAATGGACCTTTCAAACCTTACTCAACGTGAAATATATTAATTGTGAGTTACGTACTATTTGATCGATCCTCATACATTGAAATAATCATGTGTTTTCAAGGACCTTGGGGATATATTCAACTTGAAAGTACCTGCAGATAGGTAATCTGAGCTGAATAGGAATGATTGCTGTGTACAAAAATAAATAATTCTATTTAGTCCGTAACTTAGATTATCAAAAAATATTTCACAAGTATTTTTTGCTTTACCAAATCAATAAAAAACACAAAGATAAAACGCATCAAAGTTCAGGAGTGGAGGCTTTGTATCATTTGTAAAAGTGGTACATTTTTACGTAGATGTAACGTCACGAGAAAATTTCAACGATAGTGCGTTGAAATTTTCGTAGTTTCGTTGGATCGTCCTCTTTTTTTTTTTGTTTACTTACGTGACAAAAGAAGAAAGAAAGAAAGAAAAACTGCTTATTCTTGTGAAAGCGACGCATATACATTTTGAAAAAAAAACGAAAGAAAAATACGTGTCCAATACATAGGTTTGGCTAAAGTAATAACAGCTGCACGGGTCGTTCCGTCAGTAACCTGATGGATCGACCCGTGCGGATGGATCAACACCGGCAAGCGTAGCTAGTTAATCCATGGGTGGATGACCATCTTTACATACCGAGACTCCTCCGTGCCTCGGAAAGCACGTTAAGCCGTTGGTCCCGGCTGTCAATCGTGGATCCCAAAAGTCTGACAACCAGTCTTACCAACGGGTATCGTATTACCCAGTAACTAGGTTGTGGAGGTCTAGGCAGTCGCTCCATGTAAAATACTGGTATTCAGCTGCATCCGGTTAGACTGGAAGCCGATCCCAAGATAGTTAGGAAAAGGCTTAGGCAGATGATGACATAGGTTTAGGTAATCTACGGACCAAATTATAAGTCATCTATTTATTGCATTTGTTTCGAGTGATTAACAATGTCGGTATTACAATGCTTACTAATTTTGACTTGTTCGTCAACGGCAACAGGAACCGATGACTAAAATACTTGAGTCATTATGTGACCAATACTTTTTCCTTTAATTACTTATTGTAGAACAGTTGCAATTCACTCAAGATGACGATATTCTTTACAGATTATGAACAGTCTGTATGTCTGTCCGTAGCATTTACGTAGACTGAACCTTACCTAATTTTCGTTAGATTATCGCCATTTAATCTTCAATCAATATACATTAGTTACATCAATAAACTTATCTAACTCACTTATCAACAACAATAATATTTAGAAACAAAAATTATACATCTTATATCTTATCAGGTCAGATCCTATGAATAAGAGATTATCTCTTAGCATCAAGATACAAACTAGTTCATCATCATCATCAGCCTTTTTTAATGTCCCCACTACTGGGGCACAGGCCTCCTCTCTGTGAGAGGGTGTGGGCGGTAATCCACCACGCGGGCCCAATGCGGATTGGTGGATGTCACATGTCTTCGAATTTTTTGTTCGCCGGTTTGTTGCCGGTTTCCTCACGATGTTTTCCTTAACCGTTTTGAGAGCAGTGGTGATGAAATAATTTACACAAAGTAAAGCACCTGGGTTTGAACTCACGGCCTACAACTTGTAAGTTGCGGCTAATACCACTGGGCCACCACTGCTCTAAACAACTGACAAACTAGTTATTTAGCAGGATACAAAATTCATAGCTAGAACAACTATTAATAATGAAAAACTTGATACACATTTTCGATATATTTCATAACATGTTAATCAGAATAACTTGATAAGAAACTAATCTTTTATTAATATTTATTCTGGATATCAAATTTTATCTACGATTAACTGTACTGGCATTTTGACGGTTTGGACGATCGAAACGTGCACGCAAACACAAAATGTTTTCAATTAATATATCTCTACTTTCAAACTATCTTTAGACTGTGATACAAAAAAGCTGTGATATTAGCATTTACAAATAAACTGTGATATATTTATATTTATTTACTTTCGTATTCTTGAAAAACTGTGTGGTAGACCAATCAAAATGACAAATTCAATGTTTAGTTACGAAGAGAACAGTTTCGTCAAAACAATTTTATCGTCTGTCGTCTCCTTGGTTCACGTTATACTGGGAGTACTGATTGCGGTACCTCTCCTCTTCGCAGTTGTCAAGGAGTTCCATGTTACTTCTGCTCCGGATAACATCATAATGCTTCATATTCTTCTTTGTGTACCTGGGGTAATTTATTCTTCTTCTGCCTGACGTCATTAAACCTGCGCTCTGCTTTTCCTGATAGCATTTAGTGTTGGCATTTGGTTGGGTCAACAATAAATGCTATCATTTTATTGTTGGCCCAACAATAAATGCTATTAGAGTTAAGAGGTGGCCAAGGTGATCAAAACGGGTTAGTGTTATATGTGTGTGTAGGTTCACGTACATCTTTTTAGGGCTCCGTACCCGAAGGGTCCAAACAGAGCCCTATTGTTGTCACTCACGTGTCCGTCTGTCTGTCGTCTAAATTCTGTTATAATCAAAATTTTGTTACTTGGAATTTTTTAAGTTCCCATTGACATAAGAACTTGAAATTTGGTGATAATGTTTATTAATACGTATATTTTACTAACACATACTAATAGATTTTTTCTTTGATGATTCCCTCATTTGGTACGGAACCCTAAATGTGTGAAGTCCGACACGCACCTGGCCGGTTTTTTTTTTGTTTGCATAAGTTCGGAGCGCTTCAGTGTCGTAGAAAATAGCTTACGTACACAGAAACAATGTGTACATCCACAACCAAGCTCAACCTTCCTTCGAAAAATATAACAATTCCTATACCCATTGATGTGTGACAGATTTTATATACTTACAACAGTTTTCAATCAAAGTTCTGCGTATTGAATATTCAGCTTTTAGAGTCAACCATAAATTAGTCAACAATAATTTAGTTGTATTTTTAAAACACACTTGAATTTAAACGATAACACATTAAAATGTCTAGATCTTATCAACCTTATCTTTAAATTGATGAACACATCTCTAAATTATTTCGTAATCTCTGGTATACGGTATTATCGCCAGCACAGTGCACTACCCATATTCGATAATATTATGACTAGTGTGGGTTATTCTAACAATGTATAGATGAATATCTACAAGAAAGAAACTTATTATAACAAATCCTTCTTTCGCATTCCAGTATCAACTGCTGATGTCACAGGCATTCCTCAGTTTATGTCCCTACAACACATGGTCTGCACATCTCAAGAAGACAAACAAAAGACACGCGCATTGGATCTTGCAGCTGGTGGGCTCAGCGATGGCCATTACGGGCAGTATCGTCATCATGCTATATAAAGACGTTAATTTTGACACAACGCATGGAAGACTTGGTAGGTGGATTTTCATCTTCTTTTTCTTAACGTGTCGATGGTATACTCGTAAATAGAGTATTTGCTTAATTAAATAACTTGATTTCCATTTATCATTCCACAACCATCACCATCTTTCTACCCTTAACTCGTGCTACTTGGGGTCGGTGCATACGATTCCTTCTTCCATTCTCCCCTGTTATCTACCACACTATCATTCAATCCCTTTTTTGGGTTCCGTAGTCAGCAAGGAACCCTTATAGTTTCGACATGTCCGTCTGTCCGTCCATCCGCAGCATAATCAAGCAACTGAAGGAACAGGGGTGGGTTTAAGTCAGTAAAAGTCTGACACGCCCTCCCTCCACCCAGAGCGGGAGAAGTCATAGGATGATATCACACCCCAAAAAAAAGCTATGATTTAGCATGGATAAACAAAGTGGTAAAAATAACATGAAAAAAATTTTTTTTTGGGGTACCTCCCGTGCACGATATTTTTTTTCTCATTTATCCCATGGCGTGGGGTATCGTTGGATAGGCCATTCAAAAATATTTCGGATCTGTCGTCGATTCAGGGATCCGTTTGTGACCCCAACAAGTGTTCCCACGTTGCCGTTGAGTTCTGGAAAAGGTCTAGATGTTAGTGTCTCACACGAGGGCCGCGCCGGTGGGAGACTTGAATAAATTGTTCGAGTCTCCTAACGGCGTGGAACAAAAGAGGGTTTTCGTCGCTGTCCTCTGGTACGCATCTGCTTATCAGTGACCATGTGACCGTGAGGGTGGCGACGAAACTGGGGGGAGCCGTAAAGGGAAAGAGAGCGTAGGAGACAGGGACCATAACCTTAAAAGAAAAATAATGGAAAAGACACAAGGAAAGTACCATCCAGCAGCAGTATACTATCAGTAAGTAATCATCCAGCTGGTACCGCCCTGAGGACTACCTCAGGGCGGTACCAGCTGGATGATGTCCCACCCCGCCAAAAAAACAAAAAAAAAGGGCGGTACCAGCTGCTAAGCAGCTGGGGAATCCACTACGCTCCCTTCGGGAGCGTCACGCCACTCTTAGTCTGGGGGGGGGCGACTTCTGTCTTCGACATTAAGAGCCGAGGAGGCTCCAGATCATCTCCATCATTTGAGGAGATGATCAACTGCTTTTAAAAAGCCGCTAATTAAGTGAAGTGTAAGCTAAATGGTTTTTTTAGATATAAGAAAAAATGCATGACAGTAGTTTATATAACGAAATTAAAAGGAAAACTATCACAGCTGAGTAAGATTTACAAGCTTACGAGTATAACATATAAAATGTACTTGGAAAAGTAAAAATTCAGCATTGAAAAGTAATTACTTAAATAACGTTGTTAGCTGTGTAAAATAGGTAGTAAATATACGTTTATGAACCATGTAAAAATATACAAAAATAAAATTACACGCTTCTTCAGTTACCAACGTCCTATGTGGGCCCGTTTTTAGATGTTGTGAGCCGCCGAAACCCAAATTATTGTGCTACTACGGAACCCTATTACTGCGCGTAGCCCGACACGCATTTGGTCGGTTTTTTCTTTCATGTCAATCCTCACACAAGGCATCCATTGGCAGGACGATTCCGTACTCTTATTAAATTGGATTTTTTTACGTCAACTTGCTTGCCTCGATTATTTGTGAGCTTACAAGTTGTAGTTATGTACTGATAAAATAATTTGGTTAATTACCTGATAATGAACACTTTTTTATAATGACTCAATAGATGATACACGCGTAATCTATTAATTATTAAGCGGATTAAGGAGAGCCACATCCAGGGTATTGATATGACTGGCCAAGCCACAATTGCGGTGGTAAGTCCGTCGTCAAGCCACAATTGAGGAGTGGCTGGAAAGGCGCCACAGCGGCCTCACTTTCCACCTGACGCAGGTCCTCACCGGACACCGCTTTTTGTGGAAGTTCCTGTGTCGAATAAGGCGGGAGGAAACGCCTGGGTGTCACCACTGTGTGGATCGCCCAGAGGACACGGTGGAACATACGGTGGAGTTCTGCCCCGCTTGGGCGGAGCACCGCCGTGTCTTCGTGGAGGCGATCGGCGGCAGCGACCTCTCGCGCCCGGCCCTGGTCCAGGCCATGGTACGGAGCGAGAGGGAATGGGAAGCAGTCACCTTCCTTCTGCAAAGCAGTAATACTCGCGAAGAAGGAGGCGGAACGGTTGAGGGAGACTCAACAGAGTCACCCTCATGCCCCAGCAGCAGCCGCTGCAAGAGGCGCTCTGGGCGTCGGGGGTCAAGAGCCGTTCTCTAGCCACCATAGGCACGGGCTTGCGGACGGCGAGTAATAGTGGGTAGCTCACTGTCCGATAAGGACCAGGACCGAGAGTCGATGGCGCGTAGTTTTCCACGCTCGCCTCAAAGAGCTGTCAGTAGTACCTACCTGCCGGGACCCATCAGGGCTGATTGCGTTGCCTGCCTAGGGGTCGCGGATAAATTCAAAAGAGAGTCAACATACCCCTTGGCACAGGCAACTGAAGGGGGGGGGTGGGTTTTAGTCAGTAAAAATCTGTCACGCCCTCCCGATCCACCCAGAACGGGAGAAGTCATTGGATGATATCCCAACCCACAAAAAAAAGGGTATTGATATGACCCTTGTATCGCCCAACATGACAGATTGAAGCCTTTTAACATTTAATAACCAAAGTTATTTCAGCCATAACCATTTCGTTGATTAGCTTGCACATTTACCACATTTTTGGCCAGCTGTTCCTACTAGTCAAAGAATTTGTAATCGAACCAATCCTTTAGTTAATAAATCTGTATTCTAAATGTGTGAATGTTTCACTAAGACAGGCTTTTATCTATTTCCAGGTTTGGTCGCCGTAATATTCACAACATTGAGCCTATTCACCGGGGTACCAACTCTTTTCGCCAACTCATTGGAGAGGTTCATGCCGAAAGCCATCCCCAAGCTGACCCACATTGTTCTGGGGATCACTACCTTCGTCCTTGCCTCCAGCTGCCTCTGTCACGGCTACAATAAGGACTCCTTCAGAACCTGGACAGGCGACAAAGTCACAAATGGAGTTATTGCCTTCACTGCCATCTTCACCTTTATTATGATCATCAATCCTTTGGTCACGATGGGTAAAAGAATCTATAGTGTTGTTGAAGCGTATAGGACTAGATATTAATTAAAGTAGGTAGTGTTTAACTGTTTGGAACAGCCCTTCAATGGATTAAATGTTGAAATGTTTTGTAAAGTACTCCACTGACCACAGTCGATAGTATGTATTGTAACTTAATAAAAAGGAGTGCACACTTTACGTCACTTAAAAACGTATAATTTATTTTTTTATAAAAAATAGAAAATAAGGTTACATCGTGTATAAAAGACTTCAGTTATTTAGATTAAGGATTTAAATAAAAAAATTATGATAATTTAAATTGGTTGTTTTAAAAATTCAGTTAGTAGGAGGAAAAAAACTGGGCGAGTTTAGGTTAAGAAAAAAAAACGCAACTAAAATCTAGTCC
This sequence comes from Polia nebulosa, assembly GCA_951329385.1. NCBI lineage: Eukaryota > Metazoa > Arthropoda > Insecta > Lepidoptera > Noctuidae > Polia > Polia nebulosa. The sequence continues at coordinate 15,178,407 of OX589598.1, forward strand.
GTTGCAACGTATACATTCTAGCTAGTAAGACTAGGTGTGAGACTAAAACATATCGGGGGACACCATCATCTTGTAGAGTTTTATTAAAAATACCTTTCAAATTCGACACGTTTATGTACACATCTGATCTGACCATAAATTTTTAACCCTGGAACCGATTTTTATTTTTTTTATGTGTATATTGATGCCAAGAATCATTTGAAAGTACTCCCATGTCTGGACAGCATTTGGACCAGCTCCCATAAATAGTTGCTCAATGTCCTTTAAATATTATACTATTCAACTAATGGCACCTGTGAAAAATATCGATCTGTGCCCAATGTGGAATACCTGATTTTTTAGAGCTTTCGAAGTTTAAAAATATGATTTTTTTGTAACCGGTCAACTTGTCCGAAAAGGCGAGATGCAATGAGGTTTTTTATAACGTTACGCTGCAATATGTATATGTCATCGTACAATTGTAAACACCGTTACAATGTAATGAATGACATTTACGAGTATGATAGATATTTAAAGTGATCCATTCATAATATATCGAGAGTTTACACTCCCGCAAAATGTATTACATTAAAGTATTTGCAATGATCTGATGACATATACAAAACAGAAGCGGACTCGAATTAATGGAATATTCCTCTACAGACTGATGATAGTATAACATGTATATTGTTTTGGTATGCAGAGAATATTGTCCCATTACGGATTCAATTACTGCTAGCACACGCGGTGTTAATGCTGTAGGTGTGATATAATAAACACTTAGCCTGTGAGGTCTCAGTTTAATATAGGTCACCCTCCCACCCTGGAGGTGACAATAGAATTATGTAATTATTAGTATTGGGTTGATAGGCAGTATAGCAGCAGCTTTAACAGCTCAAATCAAATCATATCAAATCAAAGCATTTATTTCAAATAAACCATGTCACAGGCACTTTTGAATTGTCAATAAGACGGTGAGTCAGAAAGATGAAGCTAATTGCACATTCCAAGGCATAGATCTCTATGGAGAAGAACGTGCAAGAAACTCCATGGACACTCTTTTAAACCATGTTATTTATGTATTACAAATTCCTGGTTACATAAATGTCTTGTTGCGTCTATTACATGAGAACACTGTTAAATAAATAATTCATAAAAAAAAGTAATGTTAATTCTGTGTTTTTTTTCCAACTATTATACTGATCGTGACTACGTATGATATAAGTAGATGCGATGCTCCACCGGTACATGGTGAAAATTCCACCCATATGCACAAAACATTTTAGAAAAACATTCTTTGTGCGGACAGCTAAGGAGTGGAATTCGCTGCTGGGGTCTGTGTTTCCTAATAGCAACAACCTGGGCGTCTTCATGTCACGAGTGAATAAATAGTTTCTAGGCAACCGTGCTCCAACGTCGACCACATCATCACTTACCACTAGGCGGGAGAGGCGTCCTCACCTTCCGCCTGACGCAGGTCCTCACCGGACACGGCTGTTCCGGGAGGTTCCTTTGTCGGATAAGGCGGGAGGAAACGTCCGGGTGTCACCAATGTGTGCAGGATCGCAAGGAGGACACGGTGGAGCATACGGTGGAGGTCTTCCCCGCTTGGGCGGGACACCGCCGTGTCCTTTTAGACGTCTACGCGGGTGAAACCGCGGGGCGCAGCTAGTATAAACTAATTTTGAGTCGGCGCCAAACAACATACTGATAAATTACCTACCTTTTTAACCGACTTCAAAAAAAGGAGGAGGTTCTAAATTCGACTGTATTTTTTTTTTTTTTTTTTTTTTATGTGTGTTACCTCATAACTCTTTACTCCGTGAACCGATTTTGAAGATTTTTTTTTTATTTGAAAGCTGTTGCTTCACATGTGGTCCCATTTTAGTTTGGTGAAGATCTGATAAAGAACTTCGGAGATACACCATGGAACTCTTCAATAAATGATAGCAAACCTTCCAGAATTGCTGCAATCGCATGTCTGTGTATTGTTTTCACCACTTCACAACATTACATCACGCTGATACGCTCTGAAGGGGTGTACAGATTTCTACAGTTCACCCTGATACACCCTAATTTCACCAACTATGTTCAAATTCCCTATTTTTGGTGTTATACATTCGGGTATAACTTTACTATTAATTTAGTTGTAGAATGGGGTACAACAACTAAAAAGTGAAAAATAAAAAACTTTTTTACAAAAAAAAAACAACCGACTTCCAAAAAAAAAATACACTAAAAATGAAAAAATAACTTTAATTTCGGAAGTCGGTGTCAAATAACGAAGAAGTAAAATACAAACACCGACTTCCGAAATTAAAGTTATTTTTTCATTTTTAGTGTATTTTTTTTTTGGAAGTCGGTTGTTTTTTTTTTGTAAAAAAGTTTTTTATATATGTACGTAGAAATGGAGAAGGCTCTACGTAGGTTACACGTACGTACATTTTATTATTTGGCGCCCGGCTCAAAATTAGTTATAAAATTTGATAGTTTATGTAAACAAGCTCAATACTCGACTTAAATGGTTTGTTTTTTTTTTAACCGACTTGCCATAAGTAGGAGGTTCTAAATTCGTCTGACGATATTTTTTTTGTATATTTGTTACGCGATTACTCCGCCACTTGTCAATAGATTTTGATGTGTTTTTTTTTTTGGTAGGTCATACTTCAGACGTGGTCCCATATAAATTTTATCGAAATTCATTTACCTTACGCTTTTTGAAAAAATCAACAAAAACTAAAAATATGAACCTATACATAGATGACGTTTTGGTTTGTTCAAAGTATGTTCAAATTCCATTTATTTGCAATTGTCAATTTGGGCATGAATTTAATATTTAGTTTTAGTTCTGGGGTACAACAACAAAAAAGTTAAAAATAAAAAACTTTTTTACAAAAAATAGAACCGACTTCCAAAATAAAAATACACAAAAAATTGCAAAATAACTTTAATTTCGGAAGTCGGTGATTGTATTTTGTTTCTTTGTTATTTGACACTGACTTCTGAAATTAAAGTTACGTATTTTTTAACCGACTTCAAAAAAGAGGAGGTTCTCAATTCGTCTGTATGTTCTTTTTTTTTTTGTATGTTTGTTACGCGATATCTCCGCCATTTGTGAATAGATGTTGATGATTCTTTTTTTGTATGGTAGGTCATACTTCAGAGGTGGTCCCATATAAATTTAATCGAAATTGATTGAGCAGATTTTGAAAAAATCAACATAAATAAAAAATATGTATACACAGATGACGTTTTTGTTGTCTCCAAATGTTCAAATTCCATGTTATTGGTGTTATCCATTCGGGCATAACTTTAATATTTAGTTTTACTTCTGGTGTACAAAAACAATTAAAAAAAAACTGAAAAGTTTAATTTAAGTTATTTTGCAATTTTTGTAGGTCGGTTGTATTTTTTGTAAAAAAGTTTTTGCATTTCACTATTTTATCGTCGGTTTTTTTTTGTTAAAACGTTTTTTATTTTATAATTTTTTGTGGCTCATAACATCTTTTTATTATCTTACTTGTAATTGTTTAGGAAAGGTATGGTTTCCACCATCAGCTCAACTTCATGATATGATGATGAGGTTGACCTTTTTTGTTGTACTCTGGGTGAATTCACAAAGAGTGCATTATTTATAATTTGTTATAGGTGTTAGTATACATAAGTTAAGATAAGCGCATTTATCGCATTGGGGTAAAAAAAAACCTGTAAAGATAGATGTAAGGCGAAAATAAATAAATAAATAAATGATTCCTAAACGCAAATACCTGATTAGGTTATGAAAAGTAAACAGAAATACTATTCGTGCCCACAATTTTTGAGGGTTTCTCTCAATTTTATTACCCTTCAGGTATATAATAAAAAAAAATCATCAAAATCGGTTCATAAATAACGGTGAGGGCAAAAAAAAATAAAAAAAACCGACCAAGTGCGATTCAAACTCGCGCACCAAGGGTTCCGTACAAACCTGTAGGTATGTAAGTAAAAAATATTTTAATTATATGATGTAACTAAAAATTTATGCTTTTCGCAATTTTCCTTTATCTGAGCTATAAGACGTTGCGTCGTAGCAAATTTCAAGATTCTGAATTCACGGGAAGTACCCTGTAGGTTTTGATTCCCTTGCAGGTGTCGAAAATTTACAGCATAAACGGCTGTATCTTTTGATTGCGTTGACTTAGAAGTATAATTCTTTCACAGCTTTAAGGGACAGTAGACCTGAGTATTTGATACGATTTTTAGTTTAATACCTCTACGCGTTCCTGAGAAAAAGGGTCTTGACAGACAGACAGACGGACAACAAAGTGATCCTATAAGGGTTCCATTTTTTTCCTTTGAGGTACGGAACCCTAAAAATAAATATACGGTTGAATTGAGAACCTCCTCTTTTTTTGTTGATTAAAAAGGGGTACCTTTCATCCAGAAAAAAAGAGTGGCCTTCGAGGAGTGCCTACAGAAGTGAAAACTTAAACAAAAATGCCCAACGCACCTAAAGAAGTTTTCACTTCGATCTAAATAGCGGTCTCGGTATCGGTGTCGGTGTCGGTGGCGAGTTCATTTGTTTTTTTCCCATCTCAAAAATGTCCAACGCGCCTAAACAATTTTTCACTTCAATCCGCTACGCGATCCGCTAGGAGTGCTACGATGCTAGTGTCGGTGTCGCACGAGTTCAATAGTTTTTTCCCATCTCAAAAATGCCCAACGCGCCTAAAGAAGTTTTCACTTCAAAGACTCCTGTTCGCGAGAGAAAGAACAGTGACTTTCGTCGGTCACAATTACTTTAGGACGCTAGATGGCGCTACTTGTCTTTCGAATCATTTGCTCCCGTGCGAAGCCGGGCCAGATTGCTATACTATGTTTCAGATAAATTTGCAACAAAGTACATTGACCTTTCCCTAATAACTCTTCGTAGGTACATGAACAATTAAATATAAATCGTTTTTCATTATTCGACAATGTTAAGGATCACGAGAGATGTTGATTCGGGACAGCTTTTAGTCATTAATTCCGTTTTTCAAATTAAAAATGTCAATAAATGAAGGTGGGTCAATGACCGTTATTGCACGTTTATTTGGAACAACCTTTAGTATAAGGTTTTTTTAGTGTAAGGTGTGGAGCGGTATCTTCAAGCTACTGAGAATCCCGGAAACCCTGTAACCACTAGAAACCGATGAGTCGATAGTGATTATCTTGATGACAACATGGACGTGACTGCAGCCAGGAGTCAAATAATTGATAGTGCACTCAACTATTTCTCTACTCTATATTAATTACTTTAAAGTGTATGTCGAGTATACCTACCCACTAACTGCCAAGCACCATCAGTTGCTTAATTTACAAATACTTAGTTGCACAAGTACTCTTGTGGTCAATCATCATTGACAGGTTCTATTGAATTTAGTTTACCCAATGCACGTAGTTGTATCCAATACATGTAATCTTCATTTTGTCAACACGGTAGTCCCCACACTAGGCGGCGCCTGTATCTTGGGGACCAGAGTTGTGGCACTTATTGCTCTTCACCATCAAGTTAATGCGTTAAAGGTTTATTGGTTACTATTGACACAGATAATAGAATACTAGCGTACAGATGCCTCATTCCATACAAACAAACGGTACCGCCGTAACTACGGTTTTTCGACTTGCAAAAGCAACTTTTGTTCTTCGTTCGGGCCCGTCCTCTACACCTCGCTAGATGGTGTTAGCAGCGACGGATTGCAAGTTGAATGAATTTACATAAAGTCTTACCAATATTTTCTTACACATTGAGGAATTACTATATAGTATTTTTGGCACTTCATAACAGTTTTACTGTTTCAAAATGTTTTACTACACAAATTTTAAAGAGGAGAATGGATAAACTCTAAAACATCAAACAGCGCCATCTATTGGTACAAGAAATATAAATGCCTGAGGATTTGTTCCAATAAACATCTAAATTTGAATTAGATAGTTAGGTAGTTCATTAAATATGAAAATACAGTTTTTACTATATTTTTTTAAAATTTTAATGTTACATAGACTTCATTATGAAATCGATGCATATTACGCCATCTATTGTTTGTTCGTTTGAACTAAATTTTCTTTGTTCGAGATACCCGCCCCGTACTATAGTTAACAGATATAAAATTAAAACAAACTTAATATTAAACTTATGTTGTATGACAAAATGGAAGAGTAAAACACAAAACCCAGTAATGGTTCGATTAGATACTAGGCGACATCGCAGCAGACCACGGTTAAAATAGAGAGACGAAAAGGCTGTTCCGCAATTGCATAGGAAAGAAGTGCAGGGGAAGGAAGGCCTTTCCCCAGCAGTGGGGCTGGTGCGACTAATAAGACATAAAGCCATCATTTTAAATAGCTAGCCCAAGCATTATTTAAAGTGATATGTAATTTTATCTTACACCTGCTTGTTTTGAGTCCTACGACACTTCACTGCTTCAGGTTTTAGTCACGTAAATAGATTGAAAGCAAAGTAAGCCTCAGACCCTTCTCATCATGTGTAATGGAAACTGCTCATGATAACAAAACATACTATCCTAAAATTAACTGGAAATCAGAGAGTCCCAGTCTCTACATCCGCCGGGATGTAGAGTCATCAGATCAGCTCTTTGGTATCATATTATTACAAATTGTCATCGGACTTACCAATGTATGAAAAATTACAGCTCTATCAGAAATCGTGGTCGAAAAATGGTATGTGAATTTTGAAATGGACAACTTACATACCTACTAAGAACATTGCAAGTTAAATAAAAGCTTGCAGTTAACTGTATGTAATACGTACCTTTTTTTTGGGTGGGAGTCATCAAATAACTTCTCACGCTCTGGGTGGACCGGGAGGGGCGTGTCAGACTTTTACTGACTAAAACCCACCCGTGATCCTTCAGTTACCTCTGCCAGGGCTGCGGTGACTCATTCAGATTTATCCGCAACCCAGACAGGGATCGGCCGTAGCGGACCCCGTCAGTTACTGCTGACATCTCTTTGAGGCGCGTGTGAAACTACGCGCCTTCGACACGGGCCTGGTCCTTATTGGACGGCGAGCTACTCATTACTCGCCGTCCGCAAGCCCGAGCCTAATATAGTGGCCGGGAATCGGCTCGCGACTCCCGACGCCCAGGGCGTCTCCTGTGGAGGGTGAGGGCGTGACGATTGCCTCTCCCTCACGCGTCCCACCTCCTCCTTCGCGAGAATTACTTCTTCGCAGAAGGAGGTGACAGCTTCCCATGCCCTCTCGCTCCGTCCGTACCATAATGGCCTAATCCAGGGCCGGAAGCGAGAGGTCGCTACCACCGATCGCCTCCACGAGGACACGGGGCGGTGCTCCGCCAAGTGAGGCAGACCTACACCGTATGCTCCACCGTGTCCTCTAAGCGATCCACACAAGGGTGACACCCGGGCGTTATATGGAACAGGAACCTCCCGAAATAGCCGTATCCGGTGAGGACCTGCGTCAGGCGGAAGGTGAGGACGCCGTGGCGCCTCTCCAGCCACTCCTCAAGGAGAGGACTTATCCTCGCAATTGTGGCGTGCCCATGTAATACGTACCTAACATCACGAACTCTCTACATCAACACATTCATTGATAGATGATTTTAGTGAGCCCAAACTCACAGCATGCGACTAGAAGTTTCATTGACACGCGGTTTTGGGTGGAGTAGGAAATTAATGGTTCTGATAATAAAAATTACGTAATTTACTGATAAAAGAAAATAAAGTCTCATTGATTTCGTTGTAATCATATCTATAGTGATTAGGCAATAATGCTTTACAAATCTTTTAATCACAGGTATTCTAGAAGTCTGCTTCATGATGAAGAAAATCGCTTCACCCAATTGTGAAGAATGTGGAGTTGTCGAGGACCTACAACATTTATTGATGGAGTGTGTCCAATATGAGTCCAGTAGAAATAATTTAGTGAGGTTGCTAAATTTGAACAGAACTTATGTAGGCATGTTCCATACAATTCTATCCCAACCAATGGCGACGATGCGAAGGGTTTGTTCAAATTCACGGCACACGTCTTGTGAAAGTCATATTGTTTAGGATACGATGGGACTGACATACGCTATGCGTAAAAGCCCCCACAAATAAATAAAAATTTAAAAAAAGTCTTGCTACCAAATAATACAGTCCAAGTTCCCGGGGCCGCCAGACATTACTTACTTTCTAATTTACAAAAAATGTTGAATTGAGTAAGTGTTGGTATGAACTTTCAACGTACACATACCTGCTAGCTTGGGCCGACGGCCAATTTTTTTTTTTTTTGCTTTTATGTAGATCATGTTTGAATAATCAAAGATGGTTTTTTGCACCCTCCCAAAGCAGAAATTTCATATTCGTTATTACCTGTTATATAAACAATTCCCAAATTTCGACCTTGTGGATAGGATTTCACTCGAGGTGGTAACCAACTCTTTAACTATTATAATTACTAATAATAAGGCATTATTGAATAATCAGAGTATTTTTAATACAGACAAACAAATCAGCACTCAGGCTTTAAAACAAGTGAATAATGTTGGACCTGCCATAATATAATAAAGAAGAATGGAGGTGAAATAATGTCTAGCTAACACAAGTAAGGTCATATTATTACCTTAACAAAGGTTCAAGATCATTTTTGTTTGCAATACAAAACACAAGTACCAGATATCTACTGATATCTTATCTGCTTAGGGTAAAAGATGACAGGCACGCATGACGTTACGTGTAAACATAGTAACAGGTATCGACAACGCTATCTTTCATTCCTGGTGGGTTCCACGCACTCTTACATCAGATGTTTATTTCAAATAAAATTATTCATCTTTGATTACTTATTATTTATTTATGAAGTTGTTAGAGCAGCGGTGGTCCAGTGGTAACCATTCCACTTACAAGTTGTAGGTTTAAACCCAGGTAGGGCACAGACCTCTCTGTAAGAGGGTGTGGGTCGTTATCCACTACGCGGGCCCAATGCGGGTTGGTAGATGTCACATCAGGCAAGTAGGCGCTTTACTTTGTGTAAATTATGTCATCACTTTTGTTCTCGAAACGGTTAAGGAAACTAAAACCAAAACTTTGAAGACACGTGACATCCAACAACCCGCATTGGGCCTGCGTGGGGTGTGGGCCGTAATCCAACGATTACGACCCACACCCTCTCACAAAGAGGAAGCCTGTGCCCCAGCAGTGGGGACATTAAAAGGCTGATGATGAATGATATTTATGACGTAACTGCGTTATGACGTAACATAGCACCTGGGACTGGTAAATTGGCCGTCGGCCCATACTAGCAAGAATGCGTAGTTCAAAGTACATACTAACACTACTCAAACGTTTTGTTAACCAGAACATAACTAATGTCTGGCGGCTCTGGGATCTTACACTAATAGATTTAACTTCTAAGGTTTAATCCATGGTAAGTTAGGTGACTAAGGTGTACCGAAGGAAACACGCAGCGTGAGCTCCAAGGTGAGCTGTTGACTTACCCTTATCTTCCAAGCCATGTCCTCTAACTCGACTCCACTTTTAATTATCAAATTGACTCTTAAAGCTTGTTATTTATTGACATTAATCGAGGGTTTTTTCTGTTATCATGACGACTGAGCCGAGTGGTGGTCCTTCAAAGTAACTTGGAATTTAATCCTTAGTCCAGGTCGCACGAAACCGCTGCAAGCGAGACACATTGAGGTTCAGTCGATGAAGCGTCGTCGCTTGAGGGGCCTATACCCAGCAGTGTACGTGGGTGAATAAACATAATGGTAAGCGAATCGCAAGTTAAACGACTGTTACTCAAAACAAGATATTTTTGTAGCAAAGTTTAAAAAGATTCCAATAGTTCAGTGGCTAGTTTTGATACGAACAGATTGTGAGTGAGTGATGACAAAGCAAAGTACACAATACCTATAACTGATAACGGGTGTAAAACGACTAAACTCGCCGGTTTCGATAATTTTTGGAATTTCCATAATTCATGCCTAATAATCTTATCAGTGCTCGTAGATTGATTTTCATGAGTCTTTAAGTAAAATGGTTCAGATATCGTAAAAATACTGAAATCTCAACATCTGTCCGATTGTTCATAAAACTAAAAAACATGTTTTTTTTTTGTAGGTACTGTCTGAAAATCTAAGGACTAGTTTTTTGTACTTTAACCATCATATCGTCGCTGCGCCTGACAAGTTCCATTATTATGTGATTTTTGTTATGTTTCTAATATAATGAATTAATGACATTACAAAAATCACATATAGTTCAGGAGATATTGAAGGTCAAATTCGCAACTTTTTCTTTTACTTTTTTACGAAAATTAATTCAAAGTGTTATTACTAAACTTTTTTCAGAACAAATATTACCTGAATTTTCGATATTTTTTTTCGAATTTTTGAAATTACGCATTTGAAGTTACAAAAACGCAATGAATATCAAACGTATCCGACAAGTACCTACGTGGCTTAGAGCGAAGGGGCGCGGTTTAACTGCATTTGCCTGGGTTCGCGTTACATTGCGCGCAATAAAACCAGTTTTTTTTTATACCTAAAAATAGAAGTCATTTCCCAGAATTAATTTTTACACAAAGCTACTTTGTAAGATGTACAGTATGCGCAGTTGACGGCTATGTGATGTGTCATTTATCTATGCAAACAAAGAAAATTTCCAAAAAAAAAATTGGACTTTCCGTACAAAGTCATCATCAAAAGATGGGCAGAAGCAGTTTTTAAAATATGACCACATCTTTCTGTTACATACTGTATAATTATATATTTTCGTCTTCTTTCTTGACCATTAATTATTTATTTGACCATTGATCAAGCTAATAATTTATTTAACAACGCATTTTGCCAAAATGTAACAATTAGTTACTAATTTAACCCTCGTCGCAAAAAGAGGGGTGTTATATGTTTGACCGATAAGTGTATCTGTCTGTCTATGTGTCTGTCAGTGGCACCGTAGCTCTTAAACGGGTGAACCGATTTGAATGCGGTTGTTGTTTATTTGAAAGCAGGTTTTCTAGCGATGGTTCTTAGATATGTTTTATCAAAATCGGGTTAGCCGTTTCTAGGTCATCAGCTCTTTTGTGTTTTTTAAAACTTCGCTTTTCTTTTAAGCGCTGGTTTTTTTTTTATTTCATTGGTTTCTTGTAACTGTTGGTTGACTTAACTACGAATCAAAAAACTCGCCCTAAGTTAGACTTAAATTGTTTTCTTCTTTACACGCAATTGATGATTGTAGCACAATCAATTTCATTTAATAATATTGACGTAAGCAAATCAGTTGCACTATGTAAAATCATGGTGTAATAAATAAAACACAAATAGGCACGCAGAGTCAAATAATATAGGTAGTTAATCTCTGATTAACTTATCTACAGTTATTTCATGCCGATATTTCACCGGGCACCTTCATTCACAGTCTGAAGCCCAAGCTGGTAGTTGGATACTGTATATCTACTATAGTTTTTAAACTGTGAATCATGGATACTGAAAACGGAGTCCAACCGAAGGCTGGTCCAGCGCCTTTGACTGGTGCGAGCTACCATTTTAGGACCTTTCAGGTTTCACTGAATCTGCTGAGTCACATTTTAGTAGGCATCATAGTTGGTGTCATCCTAGTCTTCGTGTTTAGACTTCCGAAACCGCTTGGAGACACACCTATACATATCATATTATGTGTACTCGGGGTGAGTGTTTTTGCAAACTTTTCAATATCTACCCGTAATTTTGATTGGTGTAAGGGATGAACAGTCAGATTTTAGGAGAATGAAACTGTGTTTTTTAATTTTACTGAATTAATTTTCACCCAAATTGGTTTTAACTTTAGTAATGAGAAAAATAACAATTGTTATTTATTCTTTTCATATTATTTGGGGCCTCCAACAAAGAATACCTACTAGACCCCTAGAATAAATGAGACGTTGCTTTTGACCTAAAATCCCATAAAAATAAGTATTTCACATTTTTGCTAAGTAGGCAATAGTTTTCTCGTATTTGTTTTTATTCATAAAACTTATTACATTACTGTTACATTCTTTTTTTAATTTTCTTACAATTTGGGATTTTTTATTTATTTAATTAAACAAAAAAATTATAGCTTTTCTTATTTTATTTTAATTATAATATTTATAAATTCTCCCTAACTGTAAAACAGTTTGTCGTTTGTCTAATATTTAAGTTGTTCTAATTTTTTATACTAAAACTAAAAATAGTATTTCTGAAAAGAGTAGTTATCTTTAACCATTAAAGACAGCAACAACCATTGTTTCTATTAAATCGATAGCTCCTAAATATACTGTGTCAACTTTACTTCTAATAACTTTACAGGAGGCGATAAGAAGAGCGAATGTTTATATTTCAAATGTTAATACAATAAAAAAAACGAATCATAGTGAATTAAAAATAATAAGGCCTATTAAAAGTGCAAAATAAATTTCATATTATTTTATTAATTTATGAGATAATGTAGATACACTAGTATCCTTATAAGTATAACTTAACGGGGCTGCCTCAACTTTTGTGCTGTAGAACAATTGTATGAGAAAAAACAAAAAATGTTTGTTTTTATTTTATTTATTCTACTAGACATCAATTTTTTGTATGTTTAATAATTGATCAAGAACTCACAAGTCTAAACTTAACCCAGGGCGAAATAATATCTTTCGCAGATGATACTGCTCTCTTATTTTCTGCCGATACATGGGACGAAGTTCTAGATGCTGCTCAAAGTGGCCACGTATACGTGGACCATACTGAAAGTTTCTGATGGTGATGGTAGATTAAATAAATTGTTAATCTACGTTTTGGGGAAATATTATTCAGTAGTGTGATAAAAAATATTTTTATATACCTACTTATTACATTTCTAATGTAGGTATTATAATTTCTGTCATGAATTAGAAGCGTCAGTGGATATTTGTTAAAATATAAAAAGTTAACTCACTACAAAGTTACATGGACATAATTTTAAAAGTGAACCATCCTTATTGAGTCGTGTGTTACAAAATAGGTAAAATAATCAAAACCTGCTTTAATTGTTTAAAATTTTAATTCTTATTAAAGATATCTCAAAAAGGTATTATTTCTAAAAAATTGATCTAGAAAAATAAAATTATATTTTACTTATTCTGAATCGCTTTCAACTTTATTGCTGTCAATTTTAATCAAATTGGAAAAAAAATACAATTGATATTCTATATATTATGTGATTACCAGTTTGTGGCACATGTCCATTAAATGTTTTGTGTTTATTTTTATTTATGTACTGGGATTGGCCTTTCGTAAGCTGGGCGAAGATCACTAAAATCTATATTAGGGACAATTTTGTTACGTGCTGCTTTAAGTTTATTAGTACAGTCAATCCAGTTATAAGAATCTTCCATGTAACTAGTTTTATAAAATAATTAGAAAGAATTTTCTGCCTTATTTCTATCTTTTTAGATTCATCACAGGCCAAGCCAAGCCCTGTTGATCTACTGTATACTTGACTCAGTGTACTATGTGCAAAATAAATAAATTGTATCCTTGATCTTTATTGTATTTTTTTAGTTATTTATAGGGATAGGATTTTTTTTACACATAACTAACAAATTATTTAATTTTTATTAATATACTAAAAAGTGCACTTGGTTTGTGTGTTAACTCAGTATACGAGTACTTAGGAGCCATCGAAATACTAGGTACCTACTCGTACTTTTTCTATGCATCACAGACCTAATATTACATTATACTCGTATTTTAAAAACATTGTCTAGGTCACGGAATTGTTTAAAAATTAAATAAAATGACTGTAATCTATTGTATTCCAGTACCAACTTCTGATGGCACAAGCCATCCTCAGTCTGTCTCCCTACAACACTTGGTCTACACATCTGAAGCTGGTGGACAAAAAACGAGCGCACACAGTTCTTCAGATTGTCGGATCAGCGTTAGCGATCGCGGGCAGTTTCGTTAAGATTATGGACAAATATCACAATCCAAACGCAGTCAATTGGGATAGTCTCCACGGAATATTTGGTAAGCAACGTTTCTTCGAAAAATTAATTTACACTCGTACATGCAAACATCTTCAAGATCAATATTGTAAATGCTCCCCTAGAGCATTAGAAACGCACTCATGTGCGACGAATTGGAAATTTTACATAGATTGCCTTATTGCTTACTTTTCTGAAGTATTCACTTACATTCAGCAACGAGAAATCTTAATTTAATTTGACTTTTATTTGTTTTACAGCGCTGATAGCTCTAGTGTTCACTGTCGCCAGTCTAATCAATGGATTAGCATCGCTCTACGCTTACGAATTGAGAAAGTGCCTTCCTTCCAAGTTATCCAAGATCACCCATATTTGCTTCGGGATTGTCGCCTTTGTGGCTGCTAATATCTCCCTCTGCTATGGCTTTGAGAAGAACATGTTTAGAAGCTGGCTTGTCATTGCAAACAGCGGTCCAATTGTCAACACCCTGATTACTTTCACCGCTCTTCTAACTGGAATCATCATTGTCGCTCCGTTGATCTCGTTTTTCCAGAAATTCAAAACCAACTAATTCTGATCAAAGGTTTACTGTGAACTTGTAAAAAAGTTAATGGTTTCATGAAAAAGCTATGGACATAATAAGAAGACTGCCTAATTGTAGGTACATATTAAAACTTGAGCGGCATATAATCTATGCTTGCTTTTTGCCAGATCTTTTGCAATATCGAAAAACATTGACGATGACTTTATTAGTGTAATGTTCGCACTAATGCAATATTTTACCTAAGTTATTGAATTAAGTATTCATAATAGAATCACTTATTCTCATGGTTTATACGAATAAAAGATATTCTTAGTCTTAAGGGATAATTTAAATAATTATACGTAAACAAAAAGAACACCTGTTTTTATTGTACCATTCCTCAAAGTACCTACCTAAATGTTGTCCTGATTCAGGAAATACATGCAAATAAACCGTTGCTAAATAAGACAAAGCCATACATAAATTAGAAGACACACAATAAAAACTAAACGCGATATCGTTAAATTCGATTGAGAACAGGTAGGTAAGCGATCACAGCCGATACCCAGTCGCTGCGCTACCACCTATCTTTATGGCATCTAAACATATAAAGGAAACTCGGCGAAGAGTAATGGCCCTCGATACGCACATTCTGGAATAGAGTATTGTTGCCATTGCTAATGTTTGAGATGTACGACCATATCTTTTGATAAATGCGACAATACTAGCAGGAGTGTGTAGACCTTTGACCGGGAACCCACTGCGACATTATTCGTATTCTATCGGCGGATTCAAGATCCACAAACGGTAGGACATGACGTATGCCGATATAACATTATCAATTGCCTCAGATGACACTTGCTCGATAAACGGCTGAAGCAGAAAATTTATCTTCAGCCTTTGATAACGGGGCTTACTATGTAATGTATTACTTTGGTCATATTCTTAAATAAGTTGAATGAGTTCATAGATAAGCGTCCTCGTACTAGCTCGAGTTCACATTCTTTGTTATTAAATTACTAAGTTTTATAATATTGACCAACATTTCAAAACAATTTAGTCAGGATGAAATTAATTTGACAAAGTGATATTCAATTTATTGTACCTATATATGTGTGAAGTCCGAAGCTGAATCTATTCAAAGAAAATAATGAAACTATTTTTCAAAACAGGAACGAGTTTTGTAATATATTCGCTCTATCGGCATAGAGCGAATATTCACATACATTACAAAATCGGCATGCAGAGGCGATTATAAATTATTGCTTGTTAAGAATTCACTGCTTTTATTCTCTTTTCATAGCACTGCACAGCATGAAATAAAATAAAAAAATAGTATACCTCATGTAGGAGCCTACATGAGGTTGGGACGGTTGCACAAATAATTTATCTAGTAGCTAAATGCCTAGTAGTAGGTACATGACTTGTAAACTGAGGAAACACAAAGATAAAAACTAAAACCACACTACGAAAAAAATTCTAATAATAATCGTAAACGCAATATAACAAAAAAACTTTTTAACAAAAAATTCAACCGACGAAAAAGAACTAAAAAGCAAAAAATAAATTAACCTTTTAAGTCTTGAGTATTGAGCTTATTTACCTACATAAAATATCAAATTTTATATAAACTAATTTTGAGTCGGCGCCAAACAACAATCTGATTATTAAATATCTAAATTTTATATGTACGTAGAAATGAAGAAGGGTAGATGTATTATATTTTATTATTTGGCGCCGACTCAAAATTATTTTATATAAAATTTGATATTTTATGTAGGTAAATAAACTCAATACTCAAGACTTAAAAGGATATATCATCTTTTAATACTCTGAGGCTAATTTCTAATCCTTCATCATTCCTCTTGGCACTGAGCTGATGATGTAACCATCCTTCCATGAGGTTCCCAGGATATTGACCAGTTGAGGTTACCTCCAATATTCTAAAGACGTCTTTTCTTCAAAGCATATTAAGTAGTATCTGTCACTAAAACCAGTTTTTTATATCTAACTTCTATTTTTATGGAAAGGTATAGTTTCTACCATCAGCTCAGTTTCATGATGTGATGATTCCTAAATGCAAATACCTGATAAAGTTAAGAAAAGTAAACAGAAACAATATTCGTGCCCAGTTTTTGAGGTTTTCTCTCAATTTTATCGGGATTCCATAATCAGATCCTAATGTCGTTGACATGGGACCACCCTTGAGGTATACCCTATCTATGAAAAAAATAATCATCAAAATCGGTTCATACAAAACGGAGTGAGGGCCGAACATACGTACAGAAACGCTAAACGTGCCCACAATTTTCGAGGTTTTCTCTCAATTTTATCAGGATTCCATTATCCTATCCTGAATTCCTTGACATGGGACCACCCTTAAGGTATACCCTATCTAACAAAAATAATCATCAAGATCGGTTCATAAATGACGGAGTGAGGGCCGAATATACAGAAAAAAAAAAAAACATACGGTCGAATTGAGAACCTCCTCCTTTTTTTTTCGTCGGTTAAGAGTAAGAAAAGCTGTTTCTCTATGGAATGGTATAATTTTATACTGTATTTATATGTTTGAACTCAGATTTTTGTCCTCGTTCATTTGACATCCCACACAAATTATCCAACATATTGGTAATTATTGGATATTTTTTTAAAGTATAGCCTATAATTTGATGATGATCCGTCGAGTAAGGCGTGAAAGCGTAACAAACAATCTCACTGAAGCATTTATAATATTAGTGTGGATGTCACTCGGATTATAATAATAAATGGATAAACATTCATCAAAATAGGTTCAGTAGTTTAACCGCTACCGTGGACCATTCAAACATACATAGAAGGCTAAAGTTATAACCCTTCCTTTTAGTCCGAAATCCCAGAGCAGCCAAACATTACCTACTTATTTTCTGATTATCAAAATGTGTGGGATTGTTGTAGTGTTAGTATGTACTTTGAACGTACGCATACCTACTCAATTCGGCCAACGTACTCGTACATTTTTTAACCGAGTTTCAAAAGGAGGAGGTTATCAATTCAGGTGTTTGTATTTTTTTTTATGTATGTTCGGGCATAACTCCGTCATTTATAGACGGATTTCCAAAATTCTTTTTTTGTTCGAAAGGAGTTTGTTTCGAAATGGTCCTATTTAAATTTCATAAAGATCTGATGATGCGTTTCGGAGACAGACAACGGAACTCTTCAAAAAATGACAGCAAATCAACCGCGATTGCTGCTATCGCCTAGACTTCCATTGTTCATTGTTCACTTTAATGGAGAAACAGAACTAAAAAGTGAAAAATAAAAACATTTTTCCAAAAAAATAGAACCGACTTCCAAAAAAAACAAAAAGTGCAAAATAACTTTAATTTCGGAAGTCGGTGTCAAAAAACGAAGATACAAAACCAGAAACACCGACTTCCGAAATTAAAGTTATTTTGCACTTTTTGTTTTTTTTGGAAGTCGGTTCTATTTTTTTGGAAAAAAGTTTTTTTTATGCATACATTTAGATCATATTTGAAAAAACGAGGCGTTTATCACCCTCCCAAATCATCGCTGACTTTTGATTTCATTATTTACTCATGTTAAATAATCTATGCCCAAATTTCGACTTTATGAATAGGACCTCACCCGAGGTGGCGACCAGCCCTTAGACTAATATAATAACTAATTATGCGTTAAAATATTATTTAATTAGAAAAATGAATAATGTTTATTACGTAACTTTAGCGTTTGATACCGATAAATTGGCCATCGGCCCACACAGCAGGTAGGCGTACGTTCAACTAAATGAGACAAAATGAAACGTGCTTTGAACGCAAGCATTATTATAAATTGGAGGCTTTATATATATTTGGACTAGCTTCCGCCCGCGGTTTCGCCCGCGTGAAAAGTTTAATTATAAATTTGAGTGGTATTTTTAGAGGGTAGCACATTAAATAAACCGGCCAAGTGCAACTCGGACTGGCGTGCAAAGGGTTCCGAATGAATAACATATTTTTAAATGGCTTAAAAAAAAGTAAAAACCTTTTTAGGACAAACTTTTACATGAACTTAAGTATAATAATTAAAACTTAGATACTTATGTACAAACTTTTACATGAACTTAAGAATAATAATTAAAACTTAGATACTTACGTATCTATGTTTGTTTATGTTCGTTTTGTGTGTTAGTTTGTAGTTGTTGTGTTGTGTTTTCATGTGGTAGCACCCGTACTCACACACACGTGACACGCCCTTCCGCTCCACCCTAGAGCGGAAGAAGTCATGAGATGATTTCCCACCACCCAAAAAAAAAAAAAAAACCACCCGTACTCAATTAGATAAATGTTGAAAGTTAGGTCATCCTAACTATTTCCGTTATTGAGAACCGATAAGCACTTCCCTGGTTATCATCAGACCTTTTTTTTTTTTTTTTGGTAGTGCCCGTGCTCAATTAGATAAATGATTGAATTCTGATTTCCTGGTACTTATACCTACCGTACCTTATACCGCTTAGAAGTGTAGCGACGAAAATACCTCTTCATGATTCTGGCCTTCTGATACTTTGTGAGTCTTTACCACTCATGATTCAAGCCCTTTTTTTTGGAAATACTTCTCGTTTTTGGTCTCCTGGTACTTTGTGAGCATGTATCGCTCGTCTCTAGATTTCTACTTCCACCTCAGACAAAAAAAAAGTTGTCATGCTCCGCAGCAGAACCACTTTGACTACATTATGTAAAAATTACAGGATAGAATGTAGATAATGTCTATATTTTGGCTTCGTTTATTCTTGTCATTTACCGGGATAAAAAGTATCCAATGTGCTAATCCAAGCTATGACCTACTTGTGTGCAAAATTTCATTCAATTCCCTTCAGTCGTTTTTGTGTGATTGACACGAAAAATATAAAAATACGTAAGTCTTATTTTTTAATCAAAATTATTCGTGCCGAGTTTTAACTTTATCGATCCAAGCGTTAAGATTCTACCATACAAACTTTAACACCCTCTAAACCCCCATTTGGGAGTAGTTTTGGCAAACTAATTAAGTATGTCGAATATTTTTATTTGGTTAGAGACACGTTTCTGCTAAGATTTAAGTTTTAAAACCCAAGCAGTAAGATTTTTCATACAAACTTCAATCCCGTATTTTACCCGTTTAAAAAAATGTGGAATGGAATTTCCAAAAATCCTTCCGTAGTGGATGCCTACACTGTATAAAGTATATATGTGCAAAATTTCAAGTCCGGGATTAAAAAGTAACCTATAGGTTAATCTATATACAGGGTGTAAAAAGACACATCACAGAGCCGCTAACTACGCATACTGTACGTCTAACAAAGTAGTTTTGCGCAAAAATTATTGCTGGGAAACGACTTTTATTTTTAGGTATGAAAAATAAAAATATTTTTTATTCCGCGCAATGTAACGCGAACACAGGCAAGTGGAGTTAAACCCCGCCCCTTCGCTCTGAGCCACGTAGGTACTTTTCGGATACGTTTGATAATCATTGGGTTTTCGTAACTGCAAATTCGTAATTTCGAAACTTCGAAAAAAAAATCGAAAATTCATCAAATTCATCATTCGTAAAAAAGTAAAAAAAAAATTGCTACATTGACCTTCAATATCTCCAGAACCAGTAGATTCCCATGTATGGTCTAGTGGAAAAAAATGATTCAAATAATGGGTAGAATATGACTGACTGACTGGCTGACAAGACACCCCTGGAGGACACCCCTGGGGGTGCCACGGGTACTTGAATTCGGACCTGTGGCACCCCCAGGTAATCTAATCCATACATCGGAGTAGTAGTAGGCAAAAGTACCAAAAACGGCCGTTTCTGACACTTTTGCCTACTACTTTGGATACGAAACATTTTGAGACCTGTTGTATCAACGTAAAAATTCTTTATCCTCTTTGTAACAAACGTCAAGTTGAATTTTTTATATTTATTTTCTGTGCTATGCTACGATTTTTTATTCAATGGATCGTGAGTAGGGCCTTTACAGTTAACGATGTGTGGCTCTGGATGATGATGATGAAGGGAAAGGAATAAGTAGGTGTAATCTATGACCGACTTGTTGTTGGTACATAATATAGGGTCAGAAGAAACAAAGTTGCACCAAAGAATAGAATAGCAATAAAAGGTTTAACGAAAAAAAAAATGTTTATATCA
Organism: Polia nebulosa; assembly: GCA_951329385.1. Lineage (NCBI taxonomy): Eukaryota > Metazoa > Arthropoda > Insecta > Lepidoptera > Noctuidae > Polia > Polia nebulosa. The sequence continues at coordinate 15,199,019 of OX589598.1, forward strand.
AGAAATAAAAATTTAATGTGAACAGTAAATTAACTTTGCAAAAATCTAAGCTTAACATCATGTCGTCTCGTATTTCATATATGAAGTACAGATAGCAACAAATGTGTTAAAAATTACAAACCCCCACAAAATACTAACAACTTTTTTGCCGGCCCATCTACAAAACTCTTCTGAAACTAGCCCTGAACACAAACAAACACTAGACATAACAAAACATAGTAAACCAGATATCTTGTGAGCAATATACGCTGGGCGGATTTTCCGCAGGTTAAAGATACCAATTTCCCATTTCATCAAGAAGGGGCCAACTACCCAAGCCGTACCTGTTAAAACCAATGTGGCCAAACCTGCAAAACAAAATTATTTAAATTTAGAGAGATTTTAACAAAAGTTTTATACTAACTATATAATCTATATACATAAATACGTACTTATCTTGAGAATTAATTTCGATTTTGCAACAGTTTTCTGTACAAAACCTGGCATACGCCAAAATTTATTCACAAGATAAAACTATACATGACTTTTTTTTTTAATTTGTCGCATTTGCTCTTAGTCGCGTAAAGTAATTAATCTAATGAAACATTATATGTTCTTATTTCAACTTAATACAAATAACAAGGGAAACTGATCAAAGTAAAACTAACTAAGCTACACTAGAAGGACCATATTTTGAGCATACATATTGTCCAAAAGATACATGACTATAGATCTGCGCATAATATACCGTCAATACTAATATTATATCATCGAGTTGAGTTGAAAGCGATCAGTGTACAATCGTTACGAATGAGAAGTCACCTGATAACCCGTGAAAAGATCTCGAGCCTGCTATTTTTGGTATTGATATTTGCATAACTCCGATCACAGCGAATAATATTGTACACGTCAGAAGAAATATGTGAGCATATTGTCGGTGAGTCTTTCGCATAGGTGTGGACCAGCCGTTGATCAAACTCAGGCCTAGTATACCTTCCGCAGCGAAAAAATGATACTGAAAATAATTATTAACTAAATAAGGCGAAACTCATGTAGGTTTATAGTTCTGAAACAGATAAAAACCCGGTTGGAATTGTATAATACCCCATGCGCTTTTGATATCCATAATAGACCTAGTAAATTCCTTACTGAATTTCCTTTAAACACTTGCGGCATTTCTCGTCGTTGTTAATAAAAGATTTTACCGAATTCTTACTTTATTCGGACAATATGCCTTACCCCAACAAGAAGTTACAGAAGAACTTTTTGAACAGAAATTACTATGGCAGCTACTTTAAGCAATCAGTATAGTGAAAACATCAATATAATATTGATTGAATCACAACTATGTTGTCTAAATCATTTAACCTTTGAAAGTTCTGAAGAAATCATAGATATACATGTTTTAAGTTGTATAAGAACGAAAACTTACTGCCATACTAAACAGAGCTCCATGAAACCCTCCTTTGTGAATAGAATAAATACATGTGGACATTACAACGACGCCTATGAGCACACAAGAAAGGCCTACCAAGATGGCCCACAAAACAGTTATAGAATAAGCGTACCCACTATTTTCAATGACGCGATCATCGAGTGGGCCTCCAAACCTTACCCTTCGTACTGATTGACTATTACTAAGTTCAGACGGAATAGGTTCTAGCATTACAACAGGCGATCATATGTAATCTTTACTAATATTGGCATTATTTTATAACTAATTCTTGATAATCTTGAAAATAATATTACCATTTTTTAATAATAATTACTAGAGTGATGACAGAATGACTCTCATACTTTCCTGACATGACATCATCATGACATGGGATAGATATTAAAGAAGTTATTCGTAAAAAGGTCTTTTACTTTATTTATTTATACTTTTTGAGTAGCTTCAACAAATAAAAAACTTTTTTCAAAAATACAACCGTCTTCTAAAAATTGCAAAATATATATCTTTAATTTCGGAAGTCGGTGTACATATTTTTATTGTTTCTTCGTTATTTGATACCGACTTCCGAAATTAGTTATTTTGCAATTTTTAGAAGTCGGTTGTATTTTTTTTTAAAGTTTTTTATTTTTCACTTTTAAGTTTTTTTAAGTTATGCCCGAATGGATAACACCAATAACATGTAATTTGAACATTTGGAGACAACCAAAACGTCATATGTGTATACATATTTTTTATTTATGTTGATTTTTTCAAAAAGTGCTGAATGAATTTCGATACAATTTAAATGGGACCACCTCTGAAGTATGGACCTACCATACAAAAAAAGAATCAACAAAATTTATTCACAAATAGTGGAGATATCGCGTAACAAAAAAAAAACCATACAGACGAATTGAGAACCTCCTCTTTTTTTAAGTCGGTTAAACAAGCCACGCCAAGCTAGAAGCAAGCGTCGTGCGTTAAGAGGCCGTACACAAATTTTGGCCGATTTCACTGATTTACGTGATTTTACAGTTAAATTTGGCATTAAAAAGTCTTTTAAAACAACCCACATTACCGCCATAATGGTGGCGTGCCCAGCGCTGAGTTGACACAGTCGCTCTTTCCATGTCGCCATGAGATCCTGCCGGAGCTCCGTCTGCCGAGCCGCGAGGTGTCGCGGCAGCGGAGTTTCGCCCCGCCCCGCCTCCTCAAGCCACTCCCAGAGAAGCGCGAGTACCTTGGCCTCCAGATCCTATGGCGACAGTCCTACTAGGAGGCTCGCCGCCCCACCGGAGACCGTGTGATATCCCCAGACCAGCCGGATGGCCATGACCCTTTGGGACGCGCTCAACCGGCGAACTGGTACCGCCGCCTCAAGGAGCGCGCCCACACCGGTGCCCCGTTAAGGACCGCACGACCCCCGCGTAGAGCCAACGACAGGAGGCGTTTGCACCCACGTATTACTTCGGCCTTGTTTCCTTATTTTCGGAGTTAGCAAAGCGGAAAACTTGCATGCCTTTTTATTATCGGGGGAAGAACTTTGTTACAAAAAATACAATTGACTTCCAAAAACACTAAAAATTGAAAAATAACTTTAATTTTGGAAGTCGGTGTCTAATAACTGAGAAATAAAATACAAACACCGACTTTCGAAATTAAAGTTATTTTTAGTGTATTTTCTTTTTTGGAAGTCGATTGTATTTTTTGTAAAAAAGTTTTTTTTTTGCACTAACCCCCTAAAATTATAACAAAACACAATGTTTAACCAAGATTTGACGCGGCAGTCAGGTTCGTCTCCTCAACGTTTTAATAACCAAACATTATGTTATATAAATTTGGTGCTACAGCCATGATCGTCTGTAGCTGTACCTGTCGATCGACAATCATCGATCGTCTATTTGAAAAATAAGTCAATCTGCCATAGTACTTAGGGCATACTAAAAGTTTCTGGATTCTGATATATAAGACTTACGATACATTTATTGTTTTTCAAAGTAATATACTTTGAAAAACAATAAATGCCCTCGCAATTAATGCATTTTTGCATTCGCTGAAACCATTGTACAAAGTTCAGGGCTCGTAAAACGTGTGCCTCTAGGTTTGTCTTTAATTTTTGGAAACAAAATAAGTCGCAGAGTGCGAGGTCCGGGCTGTAAGGCGGATGCGTCATCAGTTCCACATTTGAAGGCTTCAAATACGCTTCCGTTACCTTAGAGGAGGATGAGTTATCGTGGTGAAGGAGGATATTGCTTCGAGGACTTTTTCTAAGACTCTGGGCACGCAAGTGCTGACGTACCCATCTGCAGTCACTGTCCTTTGATCTTCAAGCGATACTCTAGTGTAATGTCCTGCTTTGCCGAAAAAAGAAGCAACCATTTTTCTTCCAATGCTTCGATTTTTCTTAACTTTCATCGGCAAATTTTCAAACGGAGACACTCTGCCGACTGGCTTTTTCTTTCGGGTTCAAAGCAATACACCCAGGTTTCGTCACCTGTCGCGATATTATAGACGGCCAATGACTGTCCTCCATTAAAATTTTTTATCATTCTACGGCACTACTGGACACGCAGTCGTTTCTGGTCCTCCATTAAGTCATGTGGTTTCCATCGATTATCATTGCTAATAATCCTCTTGGCTTGTTTTTCAATTGACTCAAGCGCATCAAGCTGGTATCTGGCAGATTAGAGAGTCCCAAAGATGAGAGCAGTACTCCATACACGATCGAAATTGGACTTTATAAATTTTGAGTTTGTTCCGGCGTGAAGTACCGTCTCACGTTTGCTAGGATTCCCATCTTTTTTCCAGCTAGTTGACCGTTTGCCTCGATAGGTAGATGGCCCAAAATTGAGAGTGGATATTAACGTGACACCAAGAAGATCAAGATGATCGGTTATCGGCACGGTTACACCTCGGCAAGATGGAACCCGGTGGAATTGGTTTCTTTTTCCTTTTAGCGGAGAAAAGAGACGCCTGGGTTTTAGCAGTATTGAACTTGACCAAATTGGCATCGCCCCATTCAGAGACTGCCTTCAAGGACAACTTCAAGCGTTCAACATAGCCTCTCGGAGAGACTGAACCTGCAACCCACTTGCCCACGCGTGGGACACGTATCTCTTAGCAACAGTGCTGTCTTCTGCATACCCAAAGGTACCGGGCTGAAGATCATTTATATGCAGCAAAAACAGTGTTTCCGAGAGCACCGACCCCGGCATTGATATTCAGCTGATCGGAGCAGCCATCAATTACCACTCAGATGAACCGATCCTTCAGGAAGTCTAAAATCCAATCGCACAGACCAGCGGGTAGACCGAAGGAAGGAAGCTTAGCAATAAGGCTTTTGTGCCAGAACCTGTCGAAGGCCTTCGAGACGTCAAGACGGCAAGTGCTTCCATGTGTTTCTCGATGGCCTCACTCCAGATATGAATGGCATACGCTACAAGATCCCCAGTTGACCGATTTCAGCGGAAGCCGTACTTATGGTCACTGAGGATGTCGTTAGCTTCTAGGTATCCCAGGAGCTTATTGATAAGTGCACGTGACAGAGATGGGTATGTAATAGGCTGGGTCAGCCCGACAGCCGTTCTTGGGCGCGGGCTATACGTTAACTTGCTTACAAGCCATCGACACTTTTCCAGTGTCGAATGAAAAGCGAAACAGGCGTGTCAAAATCGGAAACAACTCAGGCGCACAAGTCCTCCGGACAATTGCCGGTTACCCATCGGGGTCACTAGAGTCATTCACGTCTAGATTACACAGTGCCCTACGGACGTCCTTCTGATGAATGCGAATGCTCGACATACTCGCCTCGCATTCATACGGAGAAGCAAGAGGCCTCGCGTCACCAGGATCCAGACGTGAAGATTCGGCAAACAGAGGGGCATACAAGTTTGCTTTCTCCTCAGCGGAGTGGGCCTGCAACCCGTCGGGCCTCAGCAAAGGAGGTCGGCAGAAGTTCGATTCAACCGACTTAGACAGGGACCAAACACCTTACGCGCTTAGCTGGGCAAGTTTGTTCCCAATTCGGCTAATGTGGTCAAACCAAGGCCTCCACAACACCTTTTTTAGGACTTTTTTTGGGTCTCCCGCTCTGGGTGGAGCGGGAGGGCGTGTCAGACTCTTACTGACTAAAACCCACCCCTGTTCCTTCCCTGTCTGAGTGCCCAGGGGTGCGGTAACTCATTTTCAGAATTTATCCGCTACCCCTAGTCATGCAGGCACCGGCCACGATGGGCCCCGTCAGTGGTGGCTGACACTCATCTCTTTGAGGCGCGCGTGGAACACTACGCGCCGTCGACTCACGGGCCTGGTGCTGATCGGACGGCGAGCTACCCACTGCTCGCCGTCCGCAGGCCCGGGTACCTTTTTTTTTTAGGACTTGGCAGCCCTATTAAAAGCTCTCTTCTTTCGAAATACGTCACTCGCTTTGTGCCTACGAGTGTCGACGCATGCCCGATACGCCGCGTGTTTAAGCGCATCAGTGCAATTGCACTCGGCACCAAACCGACGAGCGTTGCCAGACTTTATGAAGCATCAGTCGAAGAGAAGCAAGTAGGCTGCTAAGGATAACATGCAAAGAAAGATCACATGCCATCCCAATCTGATGACCTGTACCGCCAAACCCGCCGGGTACCTCTAGGGCTAGAATCGGGCGGGAAGTAGATGGACACAGACTTCACCAGACAGTGGTCGGAACTACCTAATGGTGAAGAAATCGACACCGAGTAGCGGTCTGGATCTGTTGTCAGCAGAAGGTCCAAGCAATTGGCTGTGTGCGAATCAACATCCAGCACCCCCGTTGCCCCGTGGACCAGCTGGGTGAGATTTAACGCTAGTGCTTGCTTTCGCGTCTCTCGTACAGCATGGTCTGTGCACTAGTACGGGCACTCCTGATGGTGGGCATTGAAGTCCCCCAGTAACACCAATTGGGCAGAAGGGTACCGTTGCTGAGCCGCATCCGCCGCCTCACTGAGGTGCTGTGTAAACGGTAGACACAGGCGTAGATATTTTTATCTAGGCCCGTGTGCACTAGAACTCAAAGCGTTGAGAACCTGGAGTCCTCAAGGTTATGGAGACGCCGACAGCAGATATCATCTCGGGCCTACATATAATATACACACGCGCGTGGTTTGAAATTGTGCTCCAAGGTAAATCCTGGGTAAGACCGATACGACACGTCTGACGGACTTCTGATCTGCGTCTCCTATAGAAAAAAGAGAGCTGGTTTCTCAGTCGCCAGGTGATGGTAGACCGCAACGACATTTGAGTGCAGACCTCGATTGTTGCAGAGGTGCACTTTGTGAGAGGGAGTGCTGCCGCTGCCGCTGTTTAGCTTTACTCTTTTTTCTGACTTTTGACATTTAAAACGTGAAAGTGAAGAAAGGAGAGGAGAAGGAAGTTAAATGAGGTTCCACGCTGCTAACCTTCAGGTACGCACTAACAGAACAGCATCACTGGGGGTACTAGTCTGGAGACTGTGGGGACGCCCGAGACCCCCTGAGAATGTCCATCGGGCCCTTTCATCTGGTCGCCAACCAGCACAAGAGTGCTTGCCGGGATTTTTGGACGGTTGGCGAGGCAGCCTTTCATGTGTGGCTAGCATACTACTTGGGCCTCCAACTACCTGCGGTCGGCCAGCGGTGCACCGTGCCTCTTATCCCGGTACCCTCCGCGACTAGTCTTCCGATACGCCCATATCAGCGCGAGCCTGGTTGGTCTGCTTGCATTGGAACAACTATTTCGACCCAACTCCTCTAAATTGGCTACACTGAGCATCGTACCGGCACACGGCTAGGCCGCTTGGCGGTACGTCTTTGGACAGTGGGTGGTCGCAAGCCATCGGCCGAAACCTACCTCCAGTTAGTGTCACCTTATTAGCACCACCCATTACTTCCATAGATTCAAATTATTCTGTCGTTAACAATAAAAAACTTTTTTACAAAAAATATAACCGACTTCTAAAAATTACAAAATAACTTTATTTTCGGAAGTCGGTGTTTTATATTTTGTTTCTTCGTTATTTGACACCGACTTCCAAAAATAAAGTTATTTTGTCATTTTTAGAAGCTGGTTGTATTTTTTGTAAATAAGTTTTTTATTTTTCTCTTTTTAGTTGTTGTACCCCAGAAGTAAAACTAAATATTAAATTTATGCCCGAACGGATAACCCCAATAATATGGAATTTGAACATTTGGAGAAAACCAAAACGTCATCTGTGTATACATATTTTTTGTTTATGTTGATTTTTTCAAAAGGACCTCTGAAGTATGACCTACCGAACAAAAAAAAAATCATCAAAATCGATTCACAAATGGCGGAGATATCGCGTAACAAACATACAAAAAAAAACTTTTTAACAAAAAAATCAACCGACGAAAAAGAACTATAAAGCAAAAAATAAATTAATATTTTAAGTCTTGAGTATTGAGCTTATTTACCTACATAAAATATCAAATTTTATATAAACTAATTTTGAGTCGGCGCCAAATAACAATCTGATTATTAAATATCTTAATTTTATATGTACGTAGAAATGAAGAAGGCTAGATGTATTATATTTTATTATTTGGCGCCGACTCAAAATAGTTTATATAAAATATAAAATTTGATATTTTATGTAGGTAAATAAGCTCAATACTCAAGACTTAAAAGATTAATTTATTTTTTGCTTTTTAGTTCTTTTTCGTCGGTTGAATTTTTTGTAAAAAAGTTTTTTCTTTTATGTTTTTTTGTGACTCGCATCATAGAAATTAGCCTCAGAGTATTAAAATATTTAATACTCTGAGGCTAATTTCTAATCCTTCATCATTCCTCTTGGCACTGATGCGATTCTTGAGCTGATGATGTAACCATCCTTCCATGAGGTTCCCAGGATATTGACAAGTTGAGGTTACCTCCATTATTCCAAAGACGTCTTTTCTTCAAAGTATATTAAGTGGTATCTGTCACTAAAACCAGTTTTTTATATCTAATTTCTATTTTTAAGGAAAGGTATGGTTTTCATCATCAGCTCAGTTTCTCGAGGGTTTCTCTCAATTTTATCAGGATCCCCTGATTAAATCCTGATGTCCTTGACATGGAACTACCCTTGAGGTGTACCTTATCTATGAAAAAAAGAATCATCAAAATGGGTTCATAAACAACGGAGTGAGGGCCGAACATACGTACAGAAACGCTAAACGTGCCCACAATTTTCGAGGTTTTCTCTCAATTTTACCAGGATTCCATTATCAGATCCTGATTTCCTTGATATGGGACTACCCTTGAGGTATACCCTATCTAACAAAAAATAATCATCAAGATCGGTTCATAAATGACGGAGTGAGGGCTGAACATACACAAAAAAAAAACATATATACGGTCGAATTGAGAACCTCCTCCTTTTTTTTCGTCGGTTAAAAAAAAATACAGACGAATTGAGAACCTCCTCTTTTTTAAAGTCGGTTGAAAAGTGCAATTTGAACCATAGACTATACGCTGTATAAACAGATAGTGAAAACGTGCCACACAACGCAAGACTTCATATTTTTTCGAAAAGAAAAACTACTAGCAACATCTCATCTCTAATAGAATTTCTTATGCGAGGATCAATTTACACAGTTTAGACAGTCACTGTTTCAACTTCAGAGTGATGGAAAAACTGTGACTTACCGCTATAGTAAACAAAGCTGCATGAGCTGTATCCGTTGTTTTACTTTCCATCGTCAAGGACTTTTCCTTGACGATGGAAAATAAAACAACGGATAAAATGACTGCACCAAGTAATGTATGGGTAAGTCCAACCACCGCAGACATCACCACTGTCGTGGTGTATATGTAGAAGCGATCCTCATCAGCTGTCAGCATAACAAATGATTGTATTGCAGTCACAGGCGGTCTCTCGGCCAGGTCTGGTGACTTTATACCTTCATTGTCCGCATGTTCAACAGACATTATGATTTAAGTGATTGAATAATTGCTATAAAACTTTCTCTTAAATTTTGTAGGTACGCTATTGCCACTGCTTAGTAAATAACATTTGTATGACATTTTCAGTCGATGACACAGTCATATTAACTATGCTCGTTCTTCTTCATAATCTGTGATTTGATCATAAATAATCCGACGTAAAGGCGTAAAGACGTGCGAGAATATTCTTGTTAAACTCGTAGCTTAAGGCGCAGTTATACGACTTTTAATGTTTTTTTAGCTGAACATCACGTCTAAACGACTGGTCGTATTTCTTTGAAAAAAATATATGTTACTATTTCAGTCGTAATTTGATCTCAGAATAGTTGATACCATATTTTTATAACTTAGTGTAATTAATTTGTAAAGTTATGTCTAACTCGGATAAAAAATTGAGAATCACGCAAAAACTATAGAGCGTATTTTTATAAAACCTTCACCATTTTAAAGATCATTAAATTATTTATAATTTAGTCTCAGTGTTTTAGTTAAATACTTGTTGTTTTATGTGTGATAATAATTTATTACACATAAAACAACAAGTCCCGTGTCCGTGTCCTGTGTCCGAAATTAGACGCATTATTAATATAAAGAGTCTAATTTCGGACAGCGCTCCTTGATGGGCGAGTTCTATTAGGTACTGGGTGGACATACGACGCGTTACGTGAGCTGAGCGCAGAACACGCAAGCTAACCACTCAAGGTCGTTGGCAGCTAATAGCGCCTTTTTTTTTTGTGGGGTGGAAATCATCCAATGACTTCTCCCGCTCTAGGGTGGAGCGGATGGGCGAGTCAAACTCTTACTGTCTAAAACCCACCCCTGTTCCTCCCTGCCCTTAATGCCCAGGGGTGAGGTAACTCTTTCGAAGTTATCCTCAACCCCCGGGCAGGCATCGGCCATGACGGGCCCCGTCCTGTTTGCTGATAACTCTTTGAGGCGCACGTGGAAACTAAGCGCCGTCGACTCTCGGGCCTGGTGCTGATCGGATGGCGAGTTACCCACTACTTGCCGTCCGCAGGCCCGGGTCTACGGCGGCCGGAGATCGTCTCGCGACGTCCTCCGCCCAGGGCGTCTCCTGCGGCAGCTGCTGCTGAGGGCGTGAGGGCGAGTCTGTTGTTGCAGCCTCTCCCTCACCCGTTCCGCCTCCTCCTTCGCGAGCATTACTACTTCGCAGAAGGAGGAGAATGCATCCCAATCCCTTTCGCTCCGTACCATGGCCTGGACCAGGGCCGGGCGCGAGAGGTTGCTGCCGCCGATCGCCTGCACGAGGAAACGGCGGGCCTCCGCCCAAGCGGGGCAGATCTCCACCGTGTGCTCCACCGTCTCCTCTGGGCCTCACAGTGGGGACACCCGGGCGTTTCTCTCCGCCTTATCCTACACAGGAACCTCCCGAAACTTCCATGTCCGGTGAGGACCTGCATCAGGCGGAAGGTGAGAACGCCGTGGCGCCTCTCCAGCCACTCCTCAAAGAGTGCCCCTCTTTCTTCTCTTCTACCGCCGCAATGGTGGCGTGCCCAGCGCTGGGTTGCGACAGTCGTTCTCTCCATGACAGCTTTTTTTTTTATTGTTGATAGGCACGCGTTTGACCACTATCTCACCTGATGGTAAGCGATTATGCGTCTCTCTCCATGTTGCCATGAGATCCTGCCCGAGCTCTGTCCGCCGAGCCGCGAGATGTCGCGGCAGCGAAGTTTCGCCCCGGCGTTTCGCCTCCTCGCGCCCTCATATAGGTGAGCGAGGACCTTTGCCTCCAAATCCCATGGCGTCAATCCAGCATGGAGACACGCCGCCTCACGGGAGATCGTGCGGTATCCCCGCATCATCCGGATCGCCATGATCCCTTGGGACGCGTTCATCTGGCGAGCTGATCGCTGCCTCAATGAACGCGCCCTCACCGGTGCCCCGTAAAGGGCCATGGACCGCACGATTCCCGCGTAGAGCCTCCGGCTGGAGGCATTTGGCCCCCCCAAACTGGGCAGGAGCCGCTTCTGGGAGCCAAACATCGGAAATACTAGACGAAGTTCCACCGGCTGTCGAGGACGAGTCCCAGGTACTTCATCGTCCCCTCGACGTCGATGTGAGCCCCTCCTACCGTAATCTGGGAACCCGCCGGTTGCGCGTTCCGAGGACTATGAAAACACATGGCCTCGGACTTGTGCAATGCCACCTCGAGTCTCAGTTGCCGGATCCTCTCCACGACTGTCACAACCCCGCGTGTCATACGGTCGGCCGCCGCCTCGTGCGACCAATCCTGCGCCAAGACCAGCGTGTCGTCAGCATAGCAGACTACGCTAACGCCAATGGGGAGGTCGGCGCGCAGCACCCAGTCGTACCCGATGTTCCACAAAGGCGGCCCCAGGACCAATCCCTGTGGAACACCGCACGACATCTCTCGCCGGTTCCATTCTCCCTGGTGACCGGGGTAGATGAAGGCCCTGTCCGTCAAATACGCCTCAACCACGCTCGCGTGATGGAGGTAGGGCGGCACCCGGTGATACCAAAGTGCCTCCACTATGCAACTCCAGGGCAGGGTGTTAAAGGCATTGGAGATGTCCAGAGACACCGCCAAGACGATCCACCCCGGCCCACTGCATCCCCCGTCGTAAGTGCTTGTACGCGCATGATGGCATCCACCGTAGAGCGCCCCCTGCGGAAGCCGTACTGGCTCTCCGCCAGATCCGGCCCCACCCGCACCATCTGCCCAACGAGGCGGTCTGCAATTACTCTTTCGAAGAGCTTGCCCACCTCGTCGAGCAGAACAAAGGGCCGGTAAGCGGACGGAGAGTCCGCGGGGCGCCCCGGCTTATTGATCAGGACCAGCTTCCCCGTCTTCCAACGAAGCGGAAACTGGCCCCTCTCCAAACATGCGCTTAGAAGCCCTCTGAGTAGAGGCCCGAGAACCTCCTGCAAGGCCAGGACCCAGGCTTTGCCATGAACGCCATCGGGTCCTGGGGCGGTGCTTTTGGAATTCAGCCTACGCACCGCCGCTCTCAGCTCTACCTCGGTCACATCGGGAGCATCGTCGTCGTCGTCTTGGTCCGCGTCAGGCACCGCAGTAGGCGAAGCCATAGGCGGGGGAGTATGTTCCCCTCGCGAGGGGAACAGAGCGCTCACCACGCCCTCCATGAGCTGCGGCCGGAGACTCTGCGTCAGTGGGGGCGCCCATGGGCGGAGTTTCTCACGCATCACTTTTTACGGGCGCCCCCATGGATCTCTGTTCAGAGTCCCCAGCGCCTCCTCGCGGGCCAATGCATTGGCCCGCATGATCTCCGCTCAGAGGGCGGTCCTCGCAGCTCTGTACCCCTCGTACAGCTCCGCCTCGATGGCTTCCGTATCCGGCGTGCGGTTACGGAGCCGCCTGCGGTACCTGGTGTACCGGCGTAACGCGGCAATACACGCTTGGCGAAAAGCCGTAAGCGCCGGCGACACCTAATAGCGCCTTAAAAGTAAAGTATTTATTTTTTAACTATCACCCCTGCCCCGCTCAGTTTTGCCCACCATTTACAAATATATAGCATTATGTACATCTGAAGTAAAGTACTTTTAGAATGGTGAAATAATTTTTCAAATTGGTGCAGTGATGCCAGAAATTTCCCTCCACGTAAACACTCATAAAATTAGCTCTCTTTCCCTTACAGTCCAAGATCCCAGAGCCGCCAAACATTACTTATGCTTCTATAGCAAAAGATCTTTTTTTTTATTCAAACATTTTACAAGATGATTTTCGTTATTTACACCTACTAGCTGACCGCGAACTTCGTAGCGACTGACAATCAATAAACATTAGTTAAGTTAATTATATTAAGGGCTGATTTTTCAATAGTCAGATAACTTTTAACTGAGGAATAAAAATTGCAGTTTGACATAATTTCTATACAAAAACTGTCAAAATGCCATTTTTATTCCTCAGTTAAAAGTTATCTGACTATTGAAAAATCAGCCCTAAAATGAATGTAATTCACGTGGCAGAATCGAAATGATTTTCATTACGCCTAGCATTGTAGCACTGCTTTTTGTTTTTGCACTCGGGTTGATTCCCTTCATTGAACGACGTTGTAATATACGACGTTTTCCGTTTTGTTGTCAGGTGCGAAAATGAACAAAGCGTATGGTTTCCCTATCCGTGAACATGCTACGTACAACTGCAGTGCTATTCAGTAAAATCTCACCGTGAAAACTTAGGTGGAGTGAGCTTGAAGTGAAGTGAGCTGTCAGTGCTACTAGGGATGGACGAAACATTAAATTTTCTATTTATCGACAATCGAGTTACCAAATTATTATTTAAATGCTGAATTTAAAGAAATTTTCAAATTTATAAAAGAACTATGTGTATGCGTGTGTGTATGTGTCTAAACATTACCTATAACTATTAAAACATGAAAATAAACCATTTTACTTATTTGATTTTTTATTTATATTACTGGACTAGTGGTGGCCGTGGAAGGTCGTTGTCGCATTTTAGGTGGACGAAACGCAACCGTTTTTCCGACGACGAAAATGGTTGCAGAAAACGGTAGTCGTCGCAACTGGTTTGAAGACGGCTTAAAAGGCGAAACTATCGTCGGTCGAGTTAAATAGTTGCAGTTTCTTATAACTACTCACACTATCTCAGTTATAATAGATGCCGAATGTAAGTATTTCATCATGAAATCATGACATTTGGCATCAATTCTAACTAAGAGAGATGTTTTGATGATATAAATGAATATAATTGTATAAATACATACTTGCTACGGCCGCGAATCAAATTCTGACCAAGATACAACCTGACACTGACCTGCAAATTGCAAAAAAGGTTAGAAAATTGGAGCCTGGAGCTTCCTTCTTAACGCGAATGCTCCGCTTATACCTACTGTATAGTACATTATGTGGTCAACTCACAAAGAAAGCAAAGAGAATTCAGAACAAGAAAATATAAAAATACATTGTTTGTTGTTAGATGGATTATTGCCAACTGATGATTTTTACTTTATACGATATTATAGGGCAAAACATGTAGGTACCTACTTATGCCATTTTACTAAACATCTTGTAGAACAGACATCAATTTGTACCTAATGCACTCGTGATTTAAAAATAAAATATTTTTAATTTAGACCGAAATGCAATCAATCCGTGACGCACGCAGCAATGTTTCTTGAAAAATCAATTGTCGTAAGTGCAACGTGCAACAGGTTCCAGAGTTGTTCATTCGCTACAATTTAAATATTGTAAACATTTTATCAATTCAATATGCTAGGGAGACTTAAGCGAGTGTGATCAACCTGATCGAGAGCGTCTGGCACACACAGATTAAAACTGAACCTCCCTACTTACTACATATTTTACGTCGTTAACCTAAAACCTAAAACCTGCGTAGTAACTTACGTAGTAATTGCCAATAATCAATTAGTAGGTAGGTACCTACTCATCCTCACGATCATACTTATTTAGAACAAATCTTGTTGACACAGACCACAATACCACACCACCGCATATTTGGTTATAGAACATTTCGCGCAGCACGGGTGAGCGCTCGTCCAATGACTCGTAATGGCGTCATGGTGACAGGACAGCGGGATCTATCACCGCGGTGATCGTTCACCCGATTCTGGTGAAAGCAAAGCGCCGGTGAGCCTTCACCAGCGTGCCGGTATGCGGCTGACAGCGGGATCTATCACGAGAATCGGGTGATAGGTGATAACTCACGCGAATTTGAGAGCAAAAGCGCGGGAAAACCGAGTTTTTTTTTTTAGTCTTGGAATCTTCCTTGTACCTACCTACATTCATAGATCATTTTCGTGTCTAAAAAAATAATGACATAACACATAACTCTAGCCCCCATTATTGTGTTGAAAAACACAAAAAGGTAGATTTTTGAAATATTTCAATATTTTAAAATTATTCTATTTTGTGCAATTTTAATAATACACTAAAATATAGGAATTTATGGACAAACATTTCTATGTCAATTGTTTTGTTAGGGTAGCTATCATTTAGTTTTGTTGTGTTTTCCTACAAATAATAAATCAACAGACCATAGCATAAAAACCCAGACGTCTGGTAACTTTAGATATACATAAGACAGCTGGACTGCACCTTTTGGGGTGTCGCCATGGAAACGAGTGCCGTGTGGTAACTTTATATAAGTACATAAGACAGCTGAACTGCACCTTCGGCGAGCAATCGCTTAAAGTGTAGGTATTTAGTGTCATTTTTGACAGTAAATACCTACACGAGTACACGGTGTTCTATCACGCGATTCAGGTCAGGGTTCCCAACTTAGGGATTTAGTCCCTAAATTTAGGGGCTAGAAGTGTTAAAAGAGACATTTTTAGAGACTGAAATTTTTTGGGGATCTTGTTATGGATTTCCAACAAAACTTGCAAAATCAAAAACAAAGCGTGTGTTTTCAGTTTTGTGTCATGTCACTCAATCAGTGAGTTAAATTGGATAAATCAAAGAATGACGTCGAATCGGAATGGCATCAATTGCAAAATAAAACATGGACACATGTGTCAAATTCATCAGCTGCATTCTATGCAGAAGTTTAGAACGATTGCGATGCTGGTAACTGCAAACTATTTGAAAATATTTCTAAATTTGCTTTAGCATTAGGTATTGACGCAGAAAAAGAAAAGGCACGCTCGACAGAGGCATAATTGGAAACAGGCAGTTTCCAATTATGCCTCTGTCGAGCGTGCTTTTTCTTTATATGGGACAATCAAAAATAAACTGAGGAACAGATTATCCCATAAAATGGTACAGAGTATCATGACGATACGATTTTCCCTAAATCGGATTTATGGATCATGTGTAAAATTTGATCCCGTAGTGGTCATGATCAAGAACTTCAATGTACGTATGTTTGACTTCAAAAATGAGACGTCAAACAAAAACGAGGAACAGGATGATGATGCGGTTCTGGAAATAATTACCAACTTTGTATGATTGTATTTACCAATAAAATATTTTACTAACTTACTTGGTAACGTTTTATTTTATGAGCAGTAGGTAGGTACTTATAAAATTCTATTTTGGGATTTTTAGGGAAATTCAGAAAACAACTTGGGGAAAATATTTAGTAAAGGTTGGTAACACTGGTTCAGGTGAACGCAGCGCGGAAAAAGCTGGGAGCTTTTTTTTTGGTCAGCATTCAGAATTTGTTTATTTTTAGATAATTTCGTGTCTAAATCCTAAAGATAATGACATAACACCTAGCCCCAAACTCCCAACTATTAATACTAGTACGAGTACCTGGATGACCGATTTTTTTTGGTAAATCGTTTTTTTGGAAATGAAACCTAGCTACATCGGTTTACCGCCTTATGTATTAGATTATTATTATTATATACATAAAATTGGTGCAATTTTAATTAAATTTTTTGTTAGCTTATTGTAGGTTCTTATCTACATGTGTTTAGGTACTAACACGTGTAAGTAATAATAGTCGGCAATAATAGAATGATTGTAAAGAGCTTACCGACTGAGCTTGGAAATTTTTATTGTATTATGTAGATAATAATATTATGTGCCATTGATGTTCACTTTTTTTGTGTAGCTTCATAAAATAAGAAATTAGATAGTCTAAGTACAAACCTTATTAGTTAATACATACATATAGGCCTATCATCACCTTATCTACATATATCTAGGTAGTTTGGAGGAGCTTGTGTCCAAATAATAACTACCTATCGCAAAAGTTGATTTTCGAGGTTAAGCAACACTTGCCAAGGTCGGTATGTGGATGCATGACCATTTTCAAAGATTTACAACAATCTTTGAAAATGGTCATGGGTAATCAGAAGCCAGAAACCTAGTGGAAGTCGACCTCAATTTATAGTTGGGAAAAGGTTTGGCAGATTGATTGAACACTGATCTAGTTTGGTTTGGAAATATTCAGCTTGGTGAGGACAGAAATAATATCTCATAATATTAAAATTTTAATAATTTGTATCACATGATCAGAAAAGACTAAAGGTGTCTGCCGGGTTCCAACATCTTGGGACTTGCACTGGGACATCATGAACAAATGTCGAATAGATGCCTGGCTGGCAGATGATCAGCTGCTTCTAGCTGAAAACATTATGTAAATATTAATAAAATTAGCATTCATAATACTTATTTGATATATTTTTTCCTAGACTAACAGGTACTTAATAGGTAATAAATACAGCAAATCATTACATATTATAACTGTCTGAACTGAATACAATATTTTTTCCTAGACTAACAGGTACTTAATAGGTAATAAATACAGCAAATCATTACATATTATAACTGTCTGAACTGAATACATCAATTACAACATTATTCCTATATTCACAGTACAATCTTTCAGCAGCTCAGAAAGCACATTAAAGCCGTTGGTCGTGGCTGTTATTCGCAGATCAGTCTTACCAAGGGGTAACATAGTTGGACACGGCTAGGTTGATTGTAGAAGCAAGCAAGAGCACAGTCATGCACCATGCTTAAGGTTGGTTATATAGGTTTCAAAAATATTTAGCTTAACTTGGAGAACCATTAGGATTTATGTGATCAAATCACGGTGACTTTACTTGATAATAATTTTTTACAGTTTCTTCAACTATTGCTGGGCATTATTGAGCAGTGTTGTCTCATCTGTTGAGAGATAGAACACACAAGATTACTTATCAAAATAATACAATTAGATTAGATGTAAAATGTTATGCAGCTTGCGTGCGTACGTACGTACCTCCTAGGTATGTTATGCACTGATCGATAGTTACAATATTATTTCACTCAGTTTTCACAGGTTACATTACGAATTTAGGACAAAATCATCATCGCCAGCTTTAACAAAAAGATGTTTTAGTAATTACTGTCGACCCGACTAGGTTGGAATCACATTTACGATCGTTACACTTACTATAATTATTACTTGTGTTCGTAATTCAGAAGACATTCAAAACTTTCATTTGTTTTTCAAAAGGTAAACGCAATACTAGAGCATTTGAAAATTGAAACATTCGAATTATTAGCGCAGCAAGCCAAAGAGAATATAATTTCCATCGAGCGACGCCCAAGGAGCCGAAGCATATTATTATTATACTCTGTCTCTTTGAGCCGAGGCGTGGCTGACTGATTACTAATATCAAAGAAAGAGTAATGTATGACTAATAATATGTACTGGTTAGTGGTTGGCGAGGGCGACGCCATAACGTCAGCGCGACACAGCACACACAGCACTGACAGTGACAGCACACACTTGCAATTTTTGAAATAAGTGACATTGGTACTGAGGCCTTTAAGTCACTAAAATTTCTAAATGAATAAAAAATAGAAGAGATTTAGATTAAGAATTAAAATTTCTTTATTGCTGCAAAACATTAACGCATTTTAATTTTTTTCTCGGCCTAGAACATTAATTAAATTGTAAATAATAATTATCCTTTTAGAACTAATACAAAATGTGCCCAGTAACTATGGTGAAAATTAGTTTTTTATCAAAATTAGCTAGTTATTAAAAAAAAACACTTTTATTGTACCTTATGATCAAAATTTCACCAACTTTTTTATTCAGCGTATTTTAAAAATGTCTCGATCATTCATCAAGTTAGCGGCAATGGTGGAGGCGCATAATGCCGATATCGAATCGAGCCGTCAACAAGCTCGATTCTTAAGAAACAATATTTCTGTAACGAGAGCCGACGAATTTATTTTATCCTATCGCCTATCAGAAGACCTCATAGGCCAACTGGAGGCTGACGTGAGTCCATTCATGAAAGACTCAGAAAGAGGTATTACAAGACTGGTTAAGGTAGGTAAATTAACCATAAGAACCGGGTTTATAAATATACTAATTATATGAAAATAATGTCGTACATATTACTTACCTACATTTTTTTTTAGATATTATGCTCACTTTCGTTTTTGGCACACGGCACATACCAGAGGGCCGTGGGACAACAATCACACACGTGCCTCTCACAGGCGTCAGTGTCGCGTGCCTTACACGATTTTTTAAACGCGATAACGCAGCCGTGCATAGTCCAGAAATACATTCGATTCCCTCAAAATCGACATGAGAGGAATGTTCTGAAAATCCGGTGAGTACCTACCTGAGTTCGTCATATTTTTACCCAATTGCGCGACGCAAGGGAGGGCAATGTGTTTATCAAACTATGTATGTACCTATGTATGTTTGTTCCTTTGTGGCACTATAGAGACCAAACGCGTGGGCCGATTTTGATCATTCTTACGTCAATTGATTCGCCTTAATCTTGCCAGTTCTGCCAAAGACATGATACTTAGTAATCCAAATACAATATTGAGACAACCAGACGAGACGTATTGTGAAAAAGTCGTATAAAAAGAAAAAAATTAAAGTTGACGAACTTTAGGTGGGGTATCAAAATAAAGGCTTCAAAAAGGCAATTTCAAAAATATAACTCACTAACATGAAAATAAAAACATGAAAGAAAATAAAAATAAAAAATATTTTCAAAAAACCCACAAAATATTTTTTTTTTGTGTTTACATTTACAGTTCCCAGATTATTCAACTTCAACACGAATATAAATAAGCGGTCTTGACGCTGGCTTCTATAATTAACTAATAATGCTAAAAAAAAATTTGCAGATTTCATGACAAATTTAAATTTCCGGACTGCATCGGCTGCATAGATGGTACCTTCGTGGCCATGATTCGGCCCAATGACCACGAGGAAAGGTATTTTTGCCGCAAGGGATACCACGCGCGAAACGTGCAGATAGTAAGTCTCATTTAATACATATAGGTACACATCTATGGACCTACGAGAGCAGTGGTGGCCCATTGCAAAACGGTGAAAGTAGGGGCGTAGCGGACTAGGGGCAAGGGGGGCGGCAGTTTTAGGGGGCGGCAAAATACATAATATGTTATTAATAATAATTTAATTGTAATTATTATTAATATTATTTATAACTTGTGAAAATGTGGACCATTTCATTTCAGTGGGCAAGCACGAGCCAACAAAAGTAAAAAAAAAAAACCGCACCTGCGATTAGGATTTACAACAACACGACTTTAAAATTCCGACCGGTATGACTCGGCGCCCCTCCTAATAGGCAATTAGACATAGGTATATAAAATTGTAGAAATATTTAGTACATACATATGTTTTTCGATTACTAAAGATATGTCTAGGATAAGCTTTGGTATGTCAATATCCAGGGTAGTGTGCTACAATTTCTGAGATTGCTTCAGTCAGTACCACTCGTTGACGTTTTTACGGTCGACGAAACTATATAACAATAGATGGCGTTAATATGCATCGATTTCATAGTGAAGTCTATGTAACATGAATATTTTGAAAAAAAAGTATGGTAAAAACTGTATTTTCTTATTTAATAAACTACATAAAATTGTGGAATAATTGGCTCCTAATTAAAATTCAGATGTTTATTGAAATAAATCTTTAGGCAATTATATTTCTTGTACCAATAGATGGCGCTGTTTGAAGTTTTAGAGTTTATCCATTCGCCTCTTTAAAATTTGTATAGTGAAACATTTTGAAACAAAAAAAAAAATCCTCAATGTGTGAGAAAATATTGGTAAGACTTTAAGTAAATTCATCCGGCTTGCAAGCCGTCGCTGCTAACACCATCTAGCGAGGTGTAGAGGACGGGCCCGAACAAAGAACAAAAGTTGCATGAATGAATTTACTTAGTCTTACCAATATTTTCTCACACTTTGAGAAATTATTTTAAAGTACTTTTGACACTTCCTAGTAGTTTTACTATATCAAAATGTGTCACTATACAAATTTGAAAGAAGCGAACGGATGAACTCTAAAACTTCAAACAGCGCCATCTATTGGTACTAGAAATATAGATGTCTACAAATTCGTTCCAATAATCGTCTAAATTTGAATTACAAGCCTATTATTTCACAATTTTAGGCTTAGGGCAGTTTATTAAATAAGAAAATACAGTTTTTACAATAATATGTAGTTTCAAAATATTAATATTACTTAGACTTCAATAAGAAATCGATGCATATTACGCCATCTATTGAGATTTATTGAACTAAATTTTCTTTGTTCGAGATGAGATCCCGTGGCCCGTGGATAACTGGCTATGACTGGCTTTAGTAAAGACTACTATAGGGCTATAGTGTAGTCTAGTTTATTGTGCGTTTCCCTTTTGAAAAACAAGTGAAAGTTTTCAATATCCTCTGAATTACGGACACAATTAATAAAAGTGTAACGATCGCAAATGTGATTCCAATCCAACCGAGTCAAGTCGACAGTAATTAAGACCGAAGACGTCATGTTTTTTTGTGTTAGGTTAAATGATGATTTTGTCCTAAGTTCGTAATCTAACCTCTAACCTGTGAAAACTGTGTGAAATAATATTGTTACTATCGATCAGTGCATAACTAAAACTTATACATACGTAGGTACGTACGTACGCACGCAAGGTGCATAACATTTTACATCTAATCTTACTGTATAATTTTGATAGGTAATCTTGTGTGTTCTATTTCTCAGCTGATGAGACAACACTGGTAATGGTCAATCAATAATGCTTATAATGCAATAGTTGAAGAAACTGTAAACAATTATTATCAAGCAAAGTTACCTTGATTTGATCACATAAATCCTAATAATGGTTCTCAGAGTTGAGCTAAGTATTTTTGAAACATAAATAACCAACCAAAAGCATGGTGCACATTTTGTGCTCTCTAAAATCCTTCTGACAGTTTCCAACTATGTTACCCCTTGGCAAGACTGATCTAAATGAGCAACATTGCATCTAATGTTTCTGGCGTTGTCGTTAGGGCTACTTAATCTACGTTCCTGTAACCTTGCTACAAGATTGCACCTTTGCATTTGTAACTCACACCCACCCAATTTATAGTTTCAGCAATGTTTATGTAACATATTCGTGCTCAGTGGGACGGTTAATGTGCTTTCTGTGGCGCTGAAAGATAGTACTGTAAAAATAGGAATAATGTTGTTACATGTGATTGATGTAATCAGTTGAGACAGTTATAATATGTAATGAATTGCTGTATTTATTACCTACTAAAACACATGTAACCCCATAGCAATATTTTTTTTTTTAATGTTTACCAATTATTGTTTCCAGCTTGAAACAGCCGATCATCTTCCAGCCAGGCATCTATTCAACATATTTTGTCCATGACGTCCCAGTGCAAGTCCCAAGACATTGAACTCCTGAAGATACCTTTAGTTTTACCTTAGTCTTTTTGAAATGAGTAAAATTTTTATTTTGTGTAATATTAATTTATTTCTGTCCTCAGCTCACCAAGCTGAATATGTCCAAACCAAACTAGATCAGTGTTCAATCAATCTGCCTTACCTTTTTCCAACTATACATATATTGGGTTCGGCTTCCAGTTGGTGTCTGGTTTCTGACTACCCATAATCACTTTCAATGAGATTTACAACAAGCATCCACGGACTGAACTTGGCAAGTGTTTTCTTGTGTGTTGTGTCGAAAATCAACTTCTATAGGTAGTTATTATTTGGACACAAGCTCCTCCAAACTACATAATTATGTAGTTATGTGATGATAGGCCTTTTTTTTTTTTGTGGGGTGGGAAATCATCCAATGACTTCTCGTGTCAGACTCTTACTGACTAAAACTCACCCCCTGTTCCTTCCTGCCCTTAAAAATGATGTAATTATTAAAGTTTGTATGTTAACTATTTTCTAATTTTATGAAGCTACACAAAAAAATTGAACACTTGGAACATTGTACACTATGTAATGGAAAATCTCGCGCAAAAGCGCAAAATCTCAGATACCCTAATTAGAATATTAAATTATATGTCTAAAAGAATCACTCTAATTACTTTAATATTAATAAACCTAACCTAGTAATTTTATATTTAATATATGTAGGTAACCACAAAACGTTTCAGCGACAGACGAGTTCTACGCACACACAGCTGATGTCAGTTCAATGACCTACTGCTAACTTTTGCTAATGCGTTTTTTAAGATTCTAAGTTTCAATCATGCCATCACACTTGCAAAAGCTTTTTACTTGCGGTTTTGAATAATTTTGTTTACTTTTACGCGGTCACCGGCGCGGCGGCGCCTCGCGCCGGCGCCAAATTATTTACCTACCTACTAATTAGGTATCTGAGGCAAGTTAATTTTTGAACTAAAAGGGCGGATTTAAAAGATTTGGATCTAAGTAATTAATAATAAAACCTTAGTAATGGATAGGCACTTACGAAACTCAACTATTTTCATTATTTAACAAATAAATAAACGCTGTACTTATTCGTTCACTTTGTCTGAATCATGTTCCAAGGCAATAAAAATTTACAGGCCCAGTCAGTGAGCCCTTATTAGCATTCTAATATTGCCGAATATAGTACCTACACCTGTTAGTAGGTACCTAAACTTATGTAGCTAAGAACATATGTTACGCTAACAAAAAATTAAAATTGCACCAAATATATATCTAATATTAAAATAATATGTACGCCGATAGACCGATCTATATGTTTCATTTCCAAAAAAGTGATAAAATTTACCAAAAAATATCGGTCATCCAGGTACTAGTATATTAGTTGGGGGTTTGGGGCTAGGTGCTATGTCATTATTTTTAGGATTTAGACACGAAAATATCTAAAAAAAATTAACTATACAAATTCTGAATGCTGACCAAAAAAAAAAGCTCATAACTTTCCCGCGTTTTGCGCTCACGCGTGATAGATCCCTGTAGGTATTTACTGTCAAAAATGACAGTAAATACCTACTATTTTAAGCGATTGATCGCCGAAGGTGCAGTCCAGCTGTCTTATGTACTTATCTAAAGTTACCACACGGCACTCGTTTCCATGGCGACACCCCAAAAGGTGCAGTCCAGCTGTCTTATGTATATCTAAAGTTACCAGACGTCTGGGTTTTTATGCTATGGTCTGTTGATTTATTATTTGTAGGAAAACACAACAAAACTAAATGATAGCTACCCTAACAAAACAATTGACATAGAAATGTTTGTCCCTAAATTCATATATTTTAGTGTATTAGAATTGCACAAAATAGATTAATTTTAAAATATTGAAATATTTCAAAAAATCTACCTTTTTGTGTTTTTCAACACAATAATGGGGGCTAGAGTTATGTGCTAAGTCATTATTTTTTTAGACACGAAAATGGTTTATGAATGTAGGTAGGTACAAGGAAGATTCCAAGACTAAAAAAAAAAAACTCGGTTTTCCCCGCGCTTTTGCTCTCAAATTCGCGTGAGTTATCACCTATCACCCGATTCTCGTGATAGATCCCGATGTCAGCCGCATACCGGCGCGCTGGTGAAGGCTCACCGGCGCTTCGCTTTCACCAGAATCGGGTGAACGATCACCGCGGTGATAGATCCCGCTGTCCTGTCACCATGACGCCATTACGAGTCATTGGACGAGCGCTCACCCGTGCTGCGCGAAATGTTCTATAACCGAATATGCGGTGGTGTGGTATTGTGGTCTGTGTCAACAAGATTTGTTCTAAATAAGTATGATCGTGAGGATGAGTAGGTACCTACCTACTAATTGATTATTGGCAATTACTACGTAAGTTACTACGCAGGTTTTAGGTTTTAGGTTAACGACGTAAAATATGTAGTAAGTAGGGAGGTTCAGTTTTAATCTGTGTGTGCCAGACGCTCTCGATCAGGTTGATCACACTCGCTTAAGTCTCCCTAGCATATTGAATTGATAAAATGTTTACAATATTTAAATTGTAGCGAATGAACAACTCTGGAACCTGTTGCACGTTGCACTTACGACAATTGATTTTTCAAGAAACATTGCTGCGTGCGTCACGGATTGATTGCATTTCGGTCTAAATTAAAAATATTTTATTTTTAAATCACGAGTGCATTAGGTACAAATTGATGTCTGTTCTACAAGATGTTTAGTAAAATGGCATAAGTAGGTACCC